>SIJG01000060.1:345008-905753 GCA_023374025.1 Heterodera schachtii | reverse complement strand
CTTTTTAAATATGCGAAAAAGTTTAAGCTTAACTTTTTAGTGAAATTTCAATCACTCATAGTTTTACGAGAAGTGATCAGAAAAATCCCAGATTTTGCAGGGTAACAACTCAGAAGAAGCAGATATTATCTTTAAATTTCCTTCCCATTTTGTTGCATTTGAAATTTATCGAGATTCCTATTTTACGTACTTTTCCATTTTTTGCAAAATTAATTCATAAATATTTTTCAGAGACTGCTCTGAAACGCACCAAAATTTATTTAAAATAAGGCCCTCTTATGCTTATATCCAGAGTAAGGGTGACGAATAAAATTTTTTAAAATTTTTAACTTTCGATTGGTCTAGTCAATTTTAAATTTTTCGAAACTCAGTTTTTCGTGATATAATTTTTTCTGTCTAGCAAAAAATTCTAGAAAAATTCGTAACCATTTGTAGGTGTACACTACGTATCTCTGCAAAATTTGGTGAGCCTCTGATCAATTATAAATTATTTATGGACGATCAAATTTTTTGAAATTTTTTTAAGTGCAAAAGTGGTGGGTGTCTGCAAAAAATTTTCACCGGGTTTAAAAAATCTAGGAAAATTTGTAAGCATTTGTAGTGTTCCGATACGTATCTCTGCAAAATTTGGTGAGCCTCTGATCAATTATAAATTATTTATGGACGATCAAATTTTTTGAAATTTTTTTAAGTGCAAAAGTGGTGGGTGTCTGCAAAAAATTTTCACCGGGTTTAAAAAATCTAGGAAAATTTGTAAGCATTTATTTAGCCATGCCGAAGACGCGAATTTACTATTTTATTTATTATTTATTTATTTATTTTAACGAAAATGCACTTTTTTAATGCGCAGGTAACAACTTATAAGCCTAGTCATAATGCTTCATTTCGTTAATGTTTTCGCGTGAATGATTACGAAAAGTGCGAAGTTTGGCCGATAAAAATCTTGGGGCCCTACTGTACCAATTAAAAATACAGTATCCATTTGCACTTTCTCCCTTTTCTTTGGCCAAACGGATAAATTGGCCAATTCGTACACCAAAAATTCTCAAATAAAAACAAAATTCAAAAAATCTAAATTAGTTTATCGCAGAAAACTTGAAATATTTTCATATTTTTGAAATTTACTTAAAAAACTTTTTTTAATGACGAGTTGCCTCCATTTTTAGCGTTGCTTTTTGTACGAGTTGTCATGACACCGGGCCGAACGATGTCATAACATGTTGTTCATTTTCTTATCTTTTTCAAGAAAAAACATTGACATATTAATGTTATTTGTTTGGAGTTTGTATTATTTGTGGGAATTTGAAATTTTTGAGAAAATATTATTTTTGCTAAATTTTTCAATTAGCAATGAAATTTTTCGGAGAAAAAAGTCCAGAATTGGTTTTTTCCTACTTCAAAATTTTTATTTTTTTAAGTTCTAAGTAAAACTAATCAATTTTTAAATTATTAATTCCTTAATATATTTTCTGTATTATCTGAATTTCTTAATTGTTTTTAGCAATTATCACAAATTAAAGAATTTCAGGAGAACATTAAAATTTAATAAATTTCATTTCTCAATTTTTATGCAGCGGAAATTTCAACCTTAAAAGTTGAAAGAGAGTACAAAAATTAACATTTTCAAACACTTGGTTTTTCAATAAATATAAAATCCTAACCCTACTGATTTATCTTCATCAGGCTATCACTAGGTATCTGATTTTTAAACACGAAAATCTCACTTTGTGTGAAAAACCTGAATTTCTTATTCAGTTCGTGGTTGCCAGCAGAAAGACTTGAAATTTTGCAGACAAAAATCTTAGTATAATGGTTAATTGTTAATAAATTTCATAATATTTCGTACATTCAAAAGTTTTTTTTTTTCAAAATCTCAATGTTTTAAAAGGTTGAAAATTTTACGCCAAATTTCTGAAGTGATTTATTTAAATTTTCCTAAAAAATTACGGTTTTAAAAAATTCTTACCTGATTTTGAAATTTTTCAGATTGGTAGCCCTTAATACTAAGGCATTTTGCCTTCAAAATTTCAAGTCATTCTGAAAATTATGAAATGAATAAGAAATAAGTTTTTTTCAAACCTCGTGAAATTTTCATGCTTAAAAATCCGATTCCTACTGATCAGTGATCACCAATCATTGCGCAGGTGTGAAGAACAGTTAATTGCATGTGTGTATTAAATGGTTATGTCTTACTGTATAATAATTTAATAAAAATAAATTATTAATTAATTTAGCACTGTTTCTTTTACAAAAGTGTATGAAAAGTGGCATTCAGTATGCAAAATTATCACTAAAAATGCTTTAAAGTCATTCAAATTTATTTAATTTGGATGGCAAATAAAATATTATAATTTATAGCGTTTTTCCTTAAGATTAAAAGTGGTTCTTTATCATTAATTATAAAAATGAAATGAAATGCCATCATTGAGTCCGAATTAATATGCAAAAATGTAAAAACAAAGTTCAAGCAGGTATGTTAGAAGCACGCATATTCTACAATGGCAAAACAACAACATTTGATCCGTGTTGAGTTCTGCAGAGATATTTGCAAAATTCTTTTCGATATTCTTTGCTAAAGTATGAAAAATTAAATTAGTAATTTTAAAATTCATTAATTAGTTATAAGCCACTTGCACAGGAAAAGCACCGGTGTACAGCTGGAGTATGCCAACACAAAGAGACCAATGCAAATGGGCCAAACAATGTATTCAATTGTTAAAAGGCTTAAGCCGTGCAATGGAAATATGCCATTATTGTTGCGAACCGAAAACTAAAATGGGAAATATGAAATCCGAAAAATACGAAACGAAAATAAATACGAAACACGAACACGAAACGCCCTAAAAACACGAAAATACGAAACACGAAACGCGAATTTTTTTTTTACTGAAAAATTTCTAAAATTTTTTGATCATTCTCAAAATTTGATCAAAAAATTTTCTAAATCATTTTATCATCACAATTTTTTTCTAAATTCATAAACTTATAAAATAATTATTTTTTAAAATTTAATTCTCCTAAAATTCCTTAATTAAGGTGTGATCTGTTAATTTTCAAATAGGGGAAATTTGGGAAATTTTTTACATTTTCAACGATTTTTGTAACTAAAAGAAATAAATTTTTTTAATTTTTGGCTATGTTTTAAAAAAGAAAGAAACATTTCATTGTTTTATTTTTTGTGTTTGGGAAATTGTTGTAATTAAATTAAAAAATTTTTTTACTTTTATTTACTTTAATAAATATTTAAAAAGGATAATGAAAAAATTCTATTGTGTGGGGGTCGAACCAAGTCAAAAACATCAAAGAAAGACAGGAGGTTTAGCCACCAGGTTATATTTTCTTGTTCTTTAACGGTTTAAAAGAACCCCCCCATTCTTACCAGTGCTTAAAATTTCGTATTTCGTGCCAAAATACGAAATACAAACACGAAAGCACAAAAACACGAAAATCCGAAAAATACGAAACGAAAATAAATACGAAACACGAACACGAAACGCCCTAAAAACACGAAAATACGAAACACGAAACGCGAATTTTTTTTACTGAAAAATTTCTAAAATTTTTTGATCATTCTCAAAATTTGATCAAAAAATTTTCTAAATCATTTTATCATCACAATTTTTTTCTAAATTCATAAACTTATAAAATAATTATTTTTTAAAATTTAATTCTCCTAAAATTCCTTAATTAAGGTGTGATCTGTTAATTTTCAAATAGGGGAAATTTGGGAAATTTTTTACATTTTCAACGATTTTTGTAACTAAAAGAAATAAATTTTTTTAAATTTTTGGCTATGTTTTAAAAAGAAAGAAACATTTCATTGTTTTATTTTTGGTGTTTGGGAAATTGTTGTAATTAAATTAAAAAATTTTTTTACTTTTATTTACTTTAATAAATATTTAAAAAGGATAATGAAAAAATTCTATTGTGTGGGGGTCGAACCAAGTCAAACATCAAAGAAAGACAGGAGGTTTAGCCACCAGGCTTATTTCTTGTTCTTTCACGGTTTAAAAGAACCCCCCCATTCTTACCAGTGCTTAAAATTTCGTATTTCGTGCCAAAATACGAAATACAAACACGAAAGCACAAAAACACGAAAATACGAAAAACGAAACGAGCAACATCCCTGAACTGTACCAGTAATTTTGAATAAATTAAAAAATTAAATTAGGATTTTTCATTAGCAAAAAAAGCTATAAAAAACCAAAAAAAAAAAATTAAAAATTTTAAAATAAAAATATTATTACTCCAATAAAATAGAAGAAACCGATTAACATGTTAACACTCAGCGAAATCAATAAACGTTTGTTCCTTTCCGATTCTAAATTAATCAATTAAGAAAGCAATTAAAATTAATGAATTAATTAAATTTAACAACCACCTAATGTTTGTCCGTTAGAGAAATAATTGATCGGCCAAATCAAAGCATAACAGATGAATTCAGCACAATAATTTATTAAAGTTTGTATATTCGGCAATGAATTGGTCTCTGGCTGATGTGCTGGATCACCAATTGTGCACATCACTGGTCTTAATTAGTGCACAAAACTTATATTTGTTTGGTACTTCATTAGGACATCAAATTTATTTTTAATAATAATGGTCTTAATTAGGACGTCAAGTTATTTTTTTAATAATAAATAATCTTAATTAAGACATCAAACTTATTTTTTAATAATAATAATAATAATAATAATACTTAATTAGGATACATTTCTAATAATAATGGTCTTAATTAGGAGTACAATACGAATTTGCAAGTCGCGCCAAAATTGATAATATTTACTATTCAACAAACTTTCCCCAATGCTTTGAGCTGCCGTAATAATAATAAATGTTGACGGAAACAGTTTTGGCACAACAAATGGCAATGAAAATTTTGAAAAGTTTACCGCTGCCACCCATTTTATACCTAATTAAAAAGCAATATTTAATTATTGGGTAATTAATTAATTTTTTAATAGTATATTTACCAGATTGGGAAGCTAACACCGAACAGACGGTCAATTCCGATGCACAATTTTAATAGAACAGCGAATGAGGAAAGAAGGAGTGGGATAATTTGGATGTAAAAGCACAATTCGAGACTGATGAAATTAATGCCGAAAAGGAAAATGAAAAATGGGACTGAATTTCCGATCAGAATAAATGAGATGGAAAAGGCGTAAAGTGCGATCAAAATGTTGCAGGTCGAATGGAGTTCCCTCAAAAAAAGGATGTTTTGGCAATTTAAAATTGGTATTTCGTAGCACAAAAAAGAGAGCACAGAAATAATTTTAAAAAATTTAGTTTTCAATAAAATAATTTTTTTCCATAAATTTAAAATAAATTTTAGTATTTTTTAGGTTTTTCTCGCTTTTACACTCTGTTCAAATTAATATTATAGGGAACCCCAAAAATTGAGTTTTTGAAATTTTTTTGTCCTTAAGAACATATATATTTTTAAAATTTATGATTGCATTTTTCCAATTAATTTTAATAAGTTATGGTGCCGAAAACCCGAGGGATTTCACTTTGATTTGACGGTGACATAGACGAGCAGCATGTTGAGAGTAATGCCGGAAAAACAGATCACAGCAAGAATGCCATTGGTGACAATTTCGATTGGCACCTGTCCAGCATCTTTGTAAAGATCGTACAGCTAAATTTAATTGAAAAATAATCTTAATCACATGTCTAATAATTCGGCTTAAGGAAAACCAAATTAAACTAATTTTTTAAGGCAAAACACAGTTTTTTCAAAAGAATAAAATTTTCAAAAAATTTTAGTGCTTTGCTTTGAAGCCCCTTCAAAAAATTGAAAAATAATTTTTCAGAAATAATTTTTTTTTTTATATAGATGGGTTGTCCTCTCAGCTGAATTACCCAAATGCTTTTTATAAATAATACAATATTTCTTTTACCTCGTTCGATGACATTATAATAATGTAATGGTAAATTATTTTTAAATAAATTTTATAATTTTTCTGGCTTATATTAATTGAAGAATTTTACAAAGTTAAAGCCGACTTTTGAAATCGCCTGAGCCTACATAAGTCATTATTATTCTTATTTTCTGTGCATTGTGAATAACCTAATTGACTCGTAATTAATTTAATAACACCTTTCCTTTTATCAAATAAAAAAATATATGTAAACAAAAAGTGCAAGAATATTATTAACATCATTAGGGCTTACAATCAAATGCAAGCCCCGTAGCCAGGAAAAAAAAATTTCGGCGGGGCGAATCCGGACCTTGTTTTTTTTTTTTTTTTGCTCGCAGGGCCAAAATTTTTTCTCCATTGCTATTTTAAAAATTTAAGCGCCCTATAGCAAAAAAACAAACAAAACAAAACAGGTCTTTGCAGCGATTTTTCGCTAAAAAAATGTCATATTTTTGCAATTTTCTAAAATCTTTTTACATAATTTGCAATTTTTCGTACATATAATTGCCATCCCTATTAATTACCGTGTCCGAAGCATTCACAGAGTCCAGGGGTTCATTAAAATAATGCAAATTTGTCAAAAAAATATTTAAATGAAACTTTTTGAATCTTCAAACGCATTTTATTTGTGAGGAAAATTAATATTTGTGAGCCAATCAAATTAGCAAAAAAAAAAACCAACGGCTTCTGTTTCTTACAGTACAATAATTTAATGAAAATAAAAGAAATTAACCCTTTCGCTTTATAACATTATTTAATTTAATAATTTATCACCGTTTCTTTTAGAAAAAGTGCGTTAAAAGTGGCCTTCTGCTGTTTGCAAAAAATTACCACTTCGCAACTTTTAGTGACGAAAAATCTCGAAATAGTTAACTAAAATAGTGAGGAAAAAGTGCCAAAATAGTGACTAATAGTGAAAAAAGTCGAAATTTAGTGACGAATAGTGACATAATTTTCAGCCAAAAACTGAGCAAAAATAGTGAATTTTTATTCACTGGTTGCAGTTGAAAATGAGCTACATTTCCTTTCAAATATTTTCTTAGCAAATATTGACTTTTTTAAATCAAAAATTTTGTCAAGAAAAAAAAAATTGGGTGATTATCGCGACAGCGAGTAAAATCGCGCTTCACAATATAAATAATCAAGATTTAAAAATAGAAATAAAGGCGAAAATAAAATATACGAAAGAAAAAATCTATTATTTTTATTATGGAAAAAATATTCCTTAAATTAAATGAATTGGAAAGTAAAAGTGCGTGCTCAGGAAAAATCTGACTGGCAGAGATTAATTAAATTTGGTAATTCATGAAATGGCGAATTCCGTTAAATATTTCGCTCGTAAACAAATTAAATTATTAAAAAGAAACGGAACGATAAAACATTAATCATAAATAGGGCTTCCATTTTTAGGCAAATGCCTAAAAGTTTTGCGCACTTGATACGCTCAGATAAGCACGAAAAACGCGTTTTCCGCTTTGTTTGGGGTGTCTATGATGACTTTTATAATGCCTAACTTTGCCTCTTTTGGACTTTTTGTGCTTAATGCCTATTTGCCTATTTTTGTGCCTATTTCGCCATTTTTGACGCCTTTTTCAGGATTTTCGGAAAAATCAATAACAAAAATGCAATAAAAATGAAAAATACACCCCTAAGAATCGACTTGAAATTTTTTTAGAAAATACACCCCTAACAAAGGAGAGGTACCCAAGTGACCGTGGGACTTCCGAATGAAACTTTCAGGGTAGGTAGATTACCCCCCTTTTGTAAGTTTCATTCGGAAGTCCCACGGTCACTTGGGTACCTCTCCTTTGTAAGAATTAAAAAAAATTTCACAAAAATTGATCCTCAAAATAAATTATTTTTTCTTAATAAAAATTTTTGGTTTAAATAATTATTTTTATCGAAAACAACCTTAAAACAATAGAAATATGGGCAAAATAAGTTTTTTGATTAATTTTTACGTGTTTTGCTACCTAAAAGCTTTAATAAAAAAATTTTTTTTTTGCCTATTTTAGTGCCTATTTGAGGATTTTTGTGCCTATTTTGCGATTTTTTGTGCCTAAAAATGGAAGCCCTATTTATCACCGTTTCTTTTAGAAAAAGTGCGTTAAAAGTGGCCTTCTGCTGTTTGCAAAAAATTACCACTTTAAACAAATTGAATAAATTATTTGTCCATTAAAAAAGCAGGTTTAAATAATTTAATGTAAGTTGTAAAAATGTCCGATTTCCAAGAAAAAATTAAATATTTTTGGCTAACAAAAAATTCTTGGTTCAAATAATTCGACTTTTTTATTCGAAGTTTTGTTTTTTAAAACTTAAGAAAAACGATTTTATATTTATTAATTTTTAACTGGAAAAAATAATTAAATTGAATTTTATTTTTAAAACAAGAAAATCTTATCAAATATGAATGAATAATAATGAAATAAATGTTGCAAGGAATTGTTAACTCCAAACTCGAGATAAAATATTTTTCTTAAAAAAAAGCATTTTTTCTTTTTCTTCGAAAAATTAAATTTTTTTTTTTTTGAAAATTTTTATTTAATTTTCATATTTTTGTAATTTATTTAAATTTAAAATTACGAATTCTTCATTTCTTCGAACAAAAATTCCTTTGATTTTTCTTTTTTTGATAATTCTAAGTTTTCTTTGAATAAAAATTAAAGTTTTTTGGTGTATGAGTTACCTGCCCATTGTTAGCTTTGCGTTTTGTACGAGTTACGAGTTGTCATGACACCGGGCCAAAACGATGTCATAAAATGTAACTCATTGACGTATTAATGTGAACTGTTTGTTGTTTGTACTTCCGAAGTTGCGAATTTGCTATTTATTTAAGTATTTATTTTTATTGTGGTAATTTGAAATTTTTTAGAAAATATTATTTGTCATTTTTTAAATAGCATTGAGAAAATTTTTGGAGACAAAAAAAAAAAGCAAAAAATTTAATAAATTTCATAATATTTCGTACATTCAAAACTTTTTTTTCAAAATCTATATGTTTTCATTTTATTTAAATTTTACTAATAAAATTGCGGATTTTTAAAAAAATTGTACGTCATTTTGAATTTTTTTCAGAAATAAAAATAAATTATTAAGATAAAAAAGAAAAATATACCACTAAAAATCGAATTTTTGACTTCAGCCCCCCCCCCCCCCCCCGAAGCCAAGGGTCTGGCTACCCCCTTGGCAAAATTACCACCAAAAATGCTTTAAAGTCATATCTAATATGCTTAATTTTGATGGCAAATAAAATGTTATAATTTATAGTATCCTACGATTTTAAAAGTGGTTCTTGATCATTAATTATAAAAATGAAATGAAAATGACATCATCGAGTCCAAATTAATATGCAAAATATCAAAAGAAAGCTCAAGTACGAATCTGAGAAATACGCATATTCTGCAATGGCACAACAACATTTGGTCCGTGTTCACTTCTGCAAATATATTTGCAAAATGCTTTACGATATTCAGTGCTAAAATATGAAAAATTAAATTAATAATTTTTAAAATTAATTAATTAGTTATAAGCCACTTGCATAGGAAAAGCACCGGTGTACAGCTGGAGTATGCCAACACAAAGAGACCAATGCAAATGGGCCAAACAATGTATTCAATTGTTAAAAGGTTTAAGCTGTGCAATGGAAATATGCCATTATTGTTGCGAACCGAAAACTAAAATTGGAAATATGAAATCCGAAAAACACGAAACGAAAATAAATACGAAACACGAAACACGAATTTTTTTTACTGAAAAATTTATAAAATTTTTGATCATTCTCAAAATTTGATCAAAAAATTTTCTAAATCATTTTATCATCACAATTTTTTTCTAAATTCATAAACTTATAAAATAATTATTTTTTAAAATTTAATTCTCCTAAAATTCCTTAATTAAGGTCTGATCTGTTAATTTTCAAATAGGGGAAATTTCGGAAATTTTGTTACATTTTCAACGATTTTTGTAACTAAAAGAAATAAATTTTTTTAAATTTTTGGCTATGTTTTAAAAAAGAAAGAAACATTTCATTGTTTTATTTTTGGTGTTTGGGAAATTGTTGTAATTAAATTAAAAAATTTTTTTACTTTTATTTACTTTAATAAATATTTAAAAAGGATAATGAAAAAATTCTATTGTGTGGGGGTCGAACCAAGTCAAACATCAAAGAAAGACAGGAGGTTTAGCCACCAGGCTTATTTCTTGTTCTTTCACGGTTTAAAAGAACCCCCCATTCTTACCAGTGCTTAAAAATTTCGTATTTCGTGCCAAAATACGAAATACAAACACGAAAGCACAAAAACACGAAAATACGAAACACGAAACGATCAACATCCCTGAACTGTACCAGTAATTTTGAATAAATTAAAAAATTAAATTAGGTTTTTTTCATTAGCAAAAAAAGCTATAAAAAATCCAAAAAAAAAAAAATTAAAAATTTTAAAATAAAAATATTATTACTCCAATAATTTTTTTTTTACTGAAAAATTTCTAAAAATTTTTTGAATCATTCTCAAAATTTGATCAAAAAATTTTCTAAATCATTTTATCATCACAATTTTTTTATCATAAATTCATAAACTTTATAAAATTATTATTTTTTAAATTTTAATTCTCTTAAAATTCCTGAATAAGGTGTGATCTGTTAATTTTCAAATAGGGGAAATTTCGGAAATTTTGTTACATTTTCAACGATTTTTTCCTTTTCTCCCAATTTTCAAAAAAATATTTTCTCTCATCAGACCACACCCCCATTCTTACCAGTGCTTAAAAAATTCGTATTTCGTGCCAAAATACTTCTTAAATTAGGGGTTTTCATTAGCAAAAGCTATAAAAAAGAAACCAAAAAAAAAACTAAAAAATAAAAAATAAAAATTATAAAATAAAATTATTATTACTCCAATAAAATAGAAGAAACCGATTAACATGTTAACACTCAGTGAAATCAATAAACGTTTGTTCCTTTCCGATTCTAAATTAATCAATTAAGAAAGCAATTAAAATTAATGAATTAATTAAATTTAACAACCACCTAATGTTTGTCTGTTAGAGAAATAATTGATCGGCCAAATCAAAGCATAACAGATGAATTCAGCACAATAATTTATTAAAGTTTGTATATTCGGCAATGAATTGGTCTCTTGCAAATGGCTTAGATCACCAATTGTGCACATCACTGGTCTTAATTAGTGCAAAAAACTTATATTTGTTTGGTACTTCATTAGGACACCAAACTTTTTTTTAATAATAATGGTCTTAATTAAGACATCAAACTTATTTTTTTAATAATAATAATACTTAATTAGGATACATTTCTAATAATAATGGTCTTAATTAGGAGAGCAATACGAATTTGCAAGTGGCGCCAAAATTGACATATTTAATTTCACACAAACTTTTCCCAATGCTTTGAGCTGCCATAATAATAATAATAAATGTTGACAAACACAGTTTTGGCAAAACAAATGGCAATAAAAACTTTGAAAAGTTTACCGCTGCCACCCATTTTATACCTAATTAAAAAGCATTATTTAATTAATTGGGTAATTAATTTATAAATTTACCAAATTGGGAAGCTAACACCGAACAGACGGTCAATTCCGATGCACAATTTTAATAGAACAGCGAATGAAGAAAGAAGGAGTGGGATAATTTGGATGTAAAAGCACAATTCGAGACTGATGAAATTAATGCCGAAAAGGAAAATGAAAAATGGGACCGAATTTCCGGTCAGAATAAATGAGATTAAAAAGGCGTAAAGTGCGATCAAAATGTTGCACTTCGAATGGAGTTCCCTCAAAAAAAGGATGTTTTGGCAATTTAAAATTGGTATTTCGTAGCACAAAAAAGAGAGCACAGAAATAATTGTAAAAAATTTAATTTTCAATAAAATAATTTTTTTTTCCATAAATTTAAAATAAATTTTAGTATTTTTTAGGTTTTTCTCGCTTTTACACTCTGTTCAAATCTACAAATCAAGGCTCAGCCTAATTATCTTTGTAAGTATAGTTTTATTCATCCGTTAACCGATTTTGTATGATTTGGGAGTAAATTATAAAATTTTCAACGGAATTTATTTCATAAAAACTTATTTTTTTATTAATATTATAGGGAACCCCAAAAATTGAGTTTTTGAATTTTTTTTTTGTCCTTAAGAACATATATTTTTTTAAATTTTCTATATTTGCTTTTTTCAATTAATTTTAATAAATTATGGCGAAAATTCCAAGGGCATTTCACTTTGATTTGACGGTGACATAGACGAGCAACATGTTGAGAGTGATGCCGCAAAAACAGATCACAGCAAGAATGCCATTGGTGACAATTTCGATTGGCACCTGTCCAGCATCTTTGTAAAGATCGTACAGCTAAATTTAATTGAAAAATAATCTTAATCACATGTCTAATAATTCGGCTTAAGGAAAACCAAATTAAACTAATTTTTTAAGGCAAAACACAGTTTTTTCAAAAGAATAAAATTTTCAAAAAATTTTAGTGCTTTGCTTTGAAACCCCTTCAAAAAATTGAAAAATAATTTTTCAGAAATAATTTTTTTTTTTATATAGATGGGTTGTCCTCTCAGCTGAATTACCCAAATGCTTTTTATAAATAATACAATATTTCTTTTACCTCGTTCGATGACATTATAATAATGTAATGGTAAATTATTTTTAAATAAATTTTATATCTGGCTTGTATTAATTGAAGAATTTTACAAATTTAAAGCCGACTTTTGAAATCGCCTGAGCCTACATAAGTCATTATTATTCTTATTTTCTGTGCATTGTGAATAACCTAATTGACTCGTAATTAATTTAATAACACCTTTCCTTTTATCAAATAAAAAAAATATCTGTAAACAAAAAGTGCAAGAATATTACTTTTTCGCCAAAAATGCCAAATTTTTGAAATTTTGGGGCTAAATTTCAAAAAATAAGATATAAATGGGGTTAGGCGGTGCCAATAGGAGCCGCCGAGAATTTTTTTTTTTTGAAGACTTTGATGAAAATAATTGCTTAGTCACTAAGGATAATGAGCTGGAAAATTTAAATTAAAAAAAAATAAATAAATTTTAATTAATTTTTCCAATAATTTTTCCTCTGCCGAATTGTCCTTAAGCTTTTTTTAAATTAAATATTACACCTTTTACCTCGTTATTCGCTGACATATTGGCTAAAATTTAAGCAATCATAATTTTTAATTTTTGAATATGCCGTATTCCCTAAAATATTAATATAAGCCCTCCCCCTCCCCTGTCATAGATACCCACCCCCTTTTGAAGAGGGTTGAAAATAGAAGCTACCTCCTAGACGCTCCCTATGTATACATATTTATTGGCATTTGAAAATGTATGTAAAAATGCCAGTTAAAGGAAACGTGTTGCGCGACATTTGCGCCGCGGACATTTGAGCCCCGGACAGTTGCGCCGCTCAGTGAAAATATATTTTAAAAATATTTTACCAATAATTTTAAATCAATTTTACTCAAACTAAACTGTGCAACAACCAAAAAAAAAAGCTAATAAAAAAAAAACTATTATCCACCACTGTCGCGTCGAGAGAAAACCTTTCACGTTCGACAAGGATCTCGCCATTCGCAATTACGAATGTAATTGGAAAAAAACGGGACCAACCAATAACTTTTGTTTTAATTCCATTTAAATGATTTGCTATTTTAAATTAAATATTTTAGATTCAATTAAATTGTCTAATAAAACTTCATTTTATTTTTATTGAATGGATTTAATATAAAAAAATACTTATTATTAGGGCTGGGAATTTTATGTACATAAATACATATTTATTCCTGGATTCGACATGGTCTAAATAGTAGGAAAAACACTTTATTTTTTTGCGAACAAAAGTTGAGGACTTTTATTTATATGAAGATTTTAGTTTAAATAAAATTTGGATTATTTTACTGATTTTGGACTGAATAGTGTAAATAGTTTTTGTGCCGCGGCGCAAATGTCGGTACATCAAAGGAAACAAGTACAGCTTACTTTTTCATTTTTTTAATAAAATTTACAGAAAAAATATGTGGATTTTAGAGCTCGGGTCTGTGTTTTTCCTGGGTTTCTCCTTACTATGAGACCAAATTATTTTTGAAAATTCTTTTGAAAGTACCAAAAATTTCAATTCTTAGGCGGTGTGTTTCACTTTTTGCATTTTTCTTATAAAATTTACAGAAAAAATATATGTGGGTTTTAGAGTTCGGGTCTGTGTTTTTCCTGGGTCCAGGTCCAGGCCATTTTTTGGCAAAATGCGTTTTTGCTGAGCTTGTTTTCCTGGGTTTTTGTCCAGGAAATGAAGGTCCAGGGAAAATACCAAAAAAAAAAAAGGATTTTCTGGATTATATTCTTGAATTTGTTATTCTGAATTCCCACTTTTCAAGTTATCAAAAAAAGATTAAACAGATATAAAAAACACACTATTATTATAAATTTGATATTTTTAAATTTATTCCTAAGACAAATATTATTTGTTTTTGACAAATTTGTTTGATTCTAAAACAAATTTCAAAAAATCCTATTTATTCCTAAGTCAATTATTATTTTTTTGACACATTTGTTTGATTCTAAAACAAATTTCAAAAAATCCTAGTCCAGGCCTGGATCAAGGCTATGACAAGCCTGGATTTTTCCTGGGCCTTGGATTTTCCTGGATTTTTGTGCAGGAAACCCAGGTCCAACATGGAATTAAGGTCCATCAGGCTTTTTAAAAAGTCGGTACTTGTCTAGTTTACGGGATACTTTTAACATACATTTTTAAATGCCTATAAATGTGTTTCAGAAATTAATGAAAATAAGTTTTAAGGGGTTTTTGGGGTCGCTGATCACGAATAGAGCACCCATTTTTGTCAATTTCGAACCCCTGACCCAAACTCGAACAAAAATAAAATTAGAAGATTTGTATGGATGATACCCTCATTAGCATCTTGCCAATGAGGGTAACCTTGGTACAGGAAGAATAAAATTCACAAAATTGTATGGATGGTATCCTCATGGGCATCTTGCCAATGAGGGTATTATTGGTACATGAAGCCTATCAATTATTTGTCCCTGTACAGCTCATGTAGTGAACGGTAGCGCTGACCTGAGCCCGGATTCGTGATCAGCGACCTCAAAAACCCCTTAAAACTTATTTTCATTAATTTCTGAAACACATTTATAGGCATTTAAAAATGTATGTTAAAAGTATCCCGTAAACTAGACAAGTACCAAAAAGTCGAGCTCTAATGGATTTATACGGACTAAAAACCTTTACCAACCCAAAAAAGGTTAACACAAAAAATGCACTTTTTTAATGCGCAGGTAACAACTTATAAGCCTTAGTCATTATGCTTCATTTCGTTAGTGTTTTTCGCGTTAATAATTAATAAAAGTGCGAAGTTGGGCCGATAAAAAATCTTGGGGCCCTACTGTACCAATTAAAAATACAGTATCCATTTGCGCATTTCCCTTTCTTATGCCGAACGAGTGAGTAAATTGGCCAATTCATACATCGAAAATTTTGCAAATTTATAATAAAAAAAAACAAATAATTTTTTTCTCAAAAAATTAACTGAATTTCGTTAGAAAATTGAAGAGATTTTCTCTAGAAAAATTAAATAATTTTTTATTGTTAATTTTTGAAAATTTTTTTCATATTTTTATAAAAATTTTTCATTTTTTACTAACCAAAAACTCATTTTTTTTTTTTTGAAAAATCGAGACTTTATTTAAAACTTTAAAAAGTTTTTTTGTTTTGGTCTATGAGTTGCCTATTATTAGCTTTGCTTTTGTATGAATTGTCATGACATCGGGCCAAATGATATTTCCGTATAATGTGTTTTGTTCATTTTCCATCTTCTTTCTTGGTAACGCATTGACGTATTTAATGTTTGTTAACTGTTTGGGGTTTATACCTATTTATTTGCCATGCCGAAGTTACGAATTTACAAATATTCATTTTATTTTTTATTATGGGAATTTGAAATTTTTGAGAAAATAGTTATTCTGCCAAAAAAATTGAAATAGCACAAAATTCTTCCGGAGACAAAGATCCAAAATTGAGGCCTTAAAAAAGTTTTTTTTTATGGCCATATTCCACGATAAATATAGTCATCCCAAAGAATAATGAGCTGGAAAATTTAAATTAAAAAATAAATAAATTTTAATTAATTTTTCCAATATTTTTTTCCTCTGCCGAATTGTCCTTGAGCTTTTTTAAAATTAAATATTACTTACACCTTTTACCTCGTTATTCGTTGACATTTCAATAAAATATGGGCAAAAATTTAAGCAATCTTAAAATTTTTAATTTTTGAATATACCGTTTTTCCTAAAATAGAAATTTCTTTTTTTATTTTAAATTCTCACTTAATCATTTTTTTATTTTAATGCAATAAACCAGGGCTACCCTTTGTCCTTATTTCTAAGATTTGTCCTTATTTTGATGGTCCAAATCTTACAAATTTTAAAGGTCCTTATTTGTAAGATTTGTCCTTATTTAAGCTCTTTGTCCTTATTTTAGTATTATTTTTGGATTCAGAGAGAACTTAGATTTTAAATGATAATTTTTGAAAGAAATGTTTTTTGAAGCGAATTAATATGCAAAATCTTAACAAGATTCAGTTAAATATTCAAAATTTTCTCTCTGCGGTGCACTTCCATCTAGAGCTCGGCCTGGACCTGGATTTTCGCCGCCCCCTAAAAATTCTTATTCTCTTAAAAATTGGCTCAAAATCGTAAAATTTTGTCATTTTTTGAACAAAATCGTTAAGAAATCGCATTAAAAATTACAAAAAATTTTTCTGGCGGCGCCTATTGGCACCGCCGGACCCCATCCCCTCGCCCATTCCCCAAAACTTTTTGGAAAAAGCACGCCGCAAAAATTTGTTAAAAATCTGATTTTTTTGATCCCGAATGAACTGAAAATAATTTATAAATTGCTTATGTTTTCCACAAAATTGTTAAAATCCATTTTCGGAAATGCATAAATTTCTCATTTCTAAGCCGGAATTGCTCAGAAAAATAGTTGGCGGCGAGAAATATGTTGCTAATGCTTGATTTTGTTGAATAAAAAAGCGATTTAAGTTTGGCAGCATATTTTAAAAAATGTCCTTATTTTTGACCCTAAAATCTTATTTTTGACACAGCGGTGTACTTATTTCGGGAAATTTTCAAGGGTAGCCCTGCAATAAACAATGAAATTGTATGGAAAGGCTTCTGCGGTTTCGAATATTAAGTAAAAACTTCATATTTTCGAAAATCGCACTTTATTCGAAAATTGCTAAAACTAGTATAAAAAAAAAAGCACAGACCATTGCAACATCAAAAATGAATCATTCTAAAAATTGTACAAGCAATTTTTTATTCCTATTGAAACCAAATCATTTTTGTATATTCTTTGAAAATTCCAAAAACCCAATTCTTAGGGGGAATATATTTTCACTTTTTTGCATTTTTCTTATAAAATTAACAACAACAAAAAAATGACGAAATATCGAATTTAAATTTCGGCCTGACCATGGGTCCAGGTCTGAGTTTTTCCTTGGTCCAGAGGTCCAGGCTATTTTTCGGCATGGATATATTTTCGAATTTGTTTTTTTTTGATACCCCTTTTTATGGCAAGTTATCAAAAATTTGATTAAATATATTTAAAACAATAATAATTATCGTAAATTGGATAATTTTTAGATGTTCCTAAGCAATTAATTATTTTTAAAAATATTTGTTTGGTTTAAAACAAAATTTCAAAAAAATCCCTAGTCCATTCCTTTTCCAGGCCATGAAAAGCATGGATTTTTCCTGGTCCTTCATTTTCCTGGTTTTTATCCAGCAGGAAACCCAGGTCAATATGAAATTTAGGTCAAGGTTCAGGCTTTTCAAAATGTCAAGCTCTAATGGATTTATACGGAACAAAAAACTTCACCCAAACACCAAAAAATAATTACACAGAAATGCACTTTTAACTGGACAGAAAAAAATGTATACAACTATAAACCTAGTCTTTATATGCTTCATTTCGTTAATGTTTTTGCATGAATGTTTACGAAAAGTGCGAAGTTGGGCCAATAAAAATTGTTGCTGCCCTATTGTACCAATTAAAAATACAGTATCATATTTGCGCATTTCCTTTTGCTTGGGCCGAACGGGTAAACAATTGGCAATTTGTACACACAAAAAAAAGAAGTATATTTTCAAATAAAAACAAGAATTTTTTTTTTCGCTAAGAAATTTTGAAATGCATTTTTCGCTAGACAACTTGAAGTTATTATTTATTTATTTATTTTGCTAATTTTTGAAATAATTTTTCATATTTTTAAATTTATTTAAAGCGAATTTTTCATTTTTTTTCTAACAGAAACTCATTTCGATTTTTCTTTTTTTTTCCCTTTTTTTTGGATAATTCTAGATTTTATTTGAAGAAAATAAAAAGTTTTTTTTGTTTGTCCAGGAAATCCAGGTCCATGTACAGGTTTTTTTTCAAAATCTCAAGCTCTAATGGATTTATACGGACAAAAAACTTCACCCAAACACCAAAAAACGCGCTGGGACGAGTCCGAATAGGGCAAGTAATTAAATTTAATTAAAATATTTAAATGATAAATTAATCATTTTAATTAATCAATAGGGATGGTAGTTCCAAAAAATGATTTCCGTATACCATAAACAAAATTAAATAATGGGTTAAAAAAATTTTATTTGACTATTTTTGTGCCTATATAATGCTATTTTGCGGGTTTTTGTGCCTAAAATTCATCTCTCTATTTATAAGTCGGCTCTTACTGACCGATTGACGCGATTTTATGCATCTTGTAGAAGATATATATTTTTATACCCAAAATTTTTACTTAGGTAAGCAAAATGGCATACTTTTTAAACCGGTTAAAACTCGGTTTAACTGAATTCTTCCCAAAAATGCCGAAATAAGTCAACTGAGGTTTCGATGAAGGTATTTTTGATACCAAGATTGTTAAGATTGACCGTCATTTGACAAAGTTACGAAATAAATGGGGGTATCGTAAACATATGACAATTATTGTACATTAAAATATGTTTACGTATTAACAAATTAGGTCATTTAAAAATAAATTTATAGAATAAAAAGCTCAAAAATGTATCAAAATCTTTTAAAATGTATCAAAATCTTTTAAATATAAAAATTAAAAATTAACATTTTATAAAATAATATTATTTTTTTAAATTAAATTTAATTACTTGCCCTATTCGGACTTCGTCCTAGCACCCCAAAAAATAATTACACAGAAATGCACTTTTAACTGGACAGAAAAAATGTATACAACTTATAACCCTATTCATTAAATGCTTCATTTCGTTATTATAAAAGTGCGAAGAAGTGGGCCGATAAAAATTGTTGCTGCCCTACTGTACCAATTAAAAATACAGTATCATATTTGCGCATTTCCTTTTGCTTGGGCCGAACGGGTAAACAATAGGCAATTCGTACACCCAAATAAAAACAAGAATTTAAGAAATTTTGAAATGCATTTTTCGCTAAAAAAATTTAATTGTTAATTTTTTTTGCTACTTTTTGAATATTTTTTCATATTTTTAAATTTATTTAAAAATTAAAATTGCGAAGGCTTAACTAATAAATTGGCCAATTCGTTTGAATTTTTTTTTTTTTTTGCTATTTATTGAAATAGATTTTTGATATTTCTGAAATTTATCTCAAAACAAAAATTAAAGAATTCCATTTTTCTAACAAAAAATTCATTTAAACTTTTGTTTTTTGCGAATTCTAAGTTTTATTTGAAAATTTAAGTTTTTTTTGTCTACGAGTTGCCCATTGTTAGCGTTGCGTTTTTGTAAGAATTGTCATGACACCGGGCCAAACGATGTCTAAAATGTTGTTCATTTCCATCTCTTTCTTGCAACGCATTGAAATATTAATGTTAACTGTTTGATGTTTGTACTACTCGTGTTGCGACTTTTGCGCCGCGAAATTTGCGCCTTAGACATTTGCGCCTTGGACATTTGCGCCACGAAATTTGCGCCTTGGATATTTGCGCCGCGAAATTTGTGCCTTGGACATTTGCGCCTCGGCATTTGCGCCTTGGACACGGCGCAAGTGTCGAGGCGCAAATGTCGCGGCGCAAATGTCTATTTTGACTGGGCGGGCGGCGCAAATGTCGAGGCGCAAAAATCGCGGCGCAAATGTCTATTTTGACTGGGCAGCGCAAGTGTCGAGCCGCAAAAGTTTATTTTGACTGGGCAGCGCAAGTGTCGAGGCGCAAATGTCGCGGCGCAAATGTCTATTTTGACTGGGCGGCGCAAATGTCGAGGCGATTTCTATTGTGAATTTTTAATTTTACGGGCAGATAGGAAGAAATAAAAAGTTATTAGGCCTCAAAAATCGGAAATTTCCCTTGTGTTTTCCCTTCAGTGATGGTGGTCAAGTGGTGCACAATGGCGAAGTGGTGACTGATGGTTCGAGTCCGCGTGGGTTTAACAAGTTTTATCATTTTTACTAACTATTTTAAAGTGTAAATAAGTGGTCAAAAAAAAAATAAAAATGCACGAAATATTTAATTACAATTATTTACAACTGTTTAAAATGACCCTTTCTTATAATATAAATTTAATTGACGCTTTCACACCTGCAAAAAATTGCTGTAAAAAGTAGGCGATTGGTTTACCAATGGTGCAGCTGGGAAATAGCTTCTCTCCTCAGTTGTAATTAAATATTTCGTGCATTTTTTATTTTTTTTTGACCACTTATTTACATTTTAAAATAGTTAGTAAAAATGATAAAACTTGTTAAACCCACGCGGACTCGAACCATCAGTCACCACTTCGCCATTGTGCACCACTTGACCACCATCACTGAAGGGAAAACACAAGGGAATTTCCGATTTTTGAGGCCTAATAACTTTTTTATTTCTTCCTATCTGCACCGTAAAATTAAAAATTCACAATAGAAATCGACCCTACTCTATCCAATTTTCAAGAAAATAATTATTCTGCCAATTTTTTTTAAATGGCAAAAAAAATTTCATGAGACAAAACCCAAAAATTGGGGCCTTAAAAATAGGTTTTTCTTCCTTCAAAATTTTTATTTTTTAGATTTCTCAAGCAATTTAAAAAATATAATTCTTTAAAATATTTTTCAGAATTACGTGAAGTTTTATGAATTTTTTTTAGCAGTTCTCCACTTTCGACAATCCGATTTTTTTGTTTAGGTTTTTTTCTTTTTAAAAATTAAAGGAAAGAATTTTGCTTTTATAAATTAATTTTCAAAAAGCATTTTTTTTAGCTTGGTTTTTGACGCTTCTAGGACGAAGATGCAAATCCATTTTTTTCATATTTTTAAATTTCGAAAAAGAATTTCTCGAGAATATAATTCAAATTTCTTAAAAATTGGTAATTTTATATTTTTCGCTAAAAATTACCAAATTTAATTTTATTAGTATTTTTCTTCTAAAATCTATTGATCAGTGAAAATATTGAATGAAATGACATCATCGAGTCCGAATTAATGTGCAAAATGTAAAAACAAAATTTTCAAGCAGGAATGTCCGAAGCACGCATATTCCGCAGTGGCACAACAACATTTGGTCTATGTTCTGTTCTGCAAATATATTTGCTAAATGCTTTGCGGTATTCAGTGCTAAAATATGAAAATTAATTAATTTAATTAGTTTTAAATTAATAATTAATAAATTATTTTTTAGAAATGAAAATTCATTAATTATAAACCACCTGCACAGGAAAAGCACTGGAGTACAGCTGGAATATGCCATCGAACCGAGACCATTACAAATGGGCCAAACAATGTATTCATATGTAAAAATATTCAAGCTAAGTAATGGTGTTATGCCATTAAGGAACACACAAGTCTTAAATGGGAACTGTAATTTACAATAATTGTGAAAAACTTAGAAAAATTAATTTTTTGGTTAAAATTAAATTATTAAATTAATGTTTTCATTAGCAAAATAATTATTAATAATTTTAAAATAAAAATATTATTACTCCAATATAGCAGATGAGACCGATTGACATAATAACACTCAGTGAAATCGTTAAACGTTTGTTATTTTCCGATTCTAAATGAGCCAATTAAGAAAGCAATTAAAATTAAGTTAATTCATTAATTAACAACCCGCAAATGACTGTCCGTGGTTTCCATTGCGGACATAATTGATTAGCCAAATCATTGCATAACAGATGAATTCAGCACAATATGTTATTAAAGCTAATACATTGGACATTGAACTTGTCTCTGGCTGATGTGCCGGATCACCAATTGTGCACGTCACTGGTCTTAATAGGACACAAATTTATTTTAAATTATAATAGTCTTAATTAGGACACCAGAATTTATTTTAATGATAACCGTCTCTCGCTTTTTCTCTCTATCTTATTTCCTCTTAATCTTACTCTATCTGTCTGCCTTATCATCCTCTCTCTCTCCCCCTTTTACTCTTTATCTCATCTTCACTCAGGCATGCTTTGTTTTCCTCTCTCTATCTGTCTCTTTCCTTCTCTCTCATTAGGATACCAAAATTATTTTTAATTAAATTACCTTAATTAGGACACTGAAATTTATTTTAACACCTTACTTATTTTTAAGAATGGTCTTAAATAGAAACAAAAATTATTTTTAATATTTTAATTTTATTAAAATTTGAGGGCAATTTGCAAAGTCGTTTATTTTGAATTTTATTAATAACAAAAGGGAGGACCCTTTTGAAATTAAAAAAAAATCATAATCTGAAAACATAGGGCTTTCGTTGTCTTTAACCACGAATGTATCACCTATTTTAAACAACTCCAAATACCTACTTTACGTAAATTTGAAAAAATAAATCGAAAAATTTAATTTTCGACTTTAGTTCGTGTTCGGCTTAGGGATTAGAAATTTGTCAAACTAGATTCAGACCCGTAATTAAGAAAAAAAATTAATAAAATTCAAAATCTATGGTAATAAAATTAAAATAAACGGAAATGAAATTCAAGATATACGAAATTTGTTTAGATATTTAATATCCAACAAACTTTTCCCAATGCTTTGAGCTGCCATAATAATAATAAATGTTGACAAACACTGTTTTTACACAACAGATTGCAATCAAAATTTTGAAAAGTTTGAAACGGCCACCCATTTGATACCTAATAAAATTAAAAAATCATTAATTAATTCGCTAATTAATTTTTTAATTTACAAATTTACCAAATTGGGAAGCTAACAGCAAAGAGACGGTCAATTCCGATGCACAATTGTAATAGAATAGCGAATGCGGTAAAAATAGTGGAATAATTTGGATGTAAAAGCACAATTGGAGACTGATGAAATTGATGCCGAAAAGGAAAATGAAAAATGTGACCGAATTTCCGATCATAACAAATGACATGGTAAAGGCGTAAAGTGCGATCAAAATGTTGCACGTCGAATGGAGTGCCCTTGAAAAACTTTAAAATTTTTTAATCGAAAAAGAGAGAGAAAGAGAGAACGAGTTATGGGGTGAAAGAGAGAGAGACAGAGGGGGAGAGGGACAAAGAAGCAGGAAAGACTTAGATCTGATGATACAGATAAAAAGAATTAGAGACAGACAAAGAAAGAAAGAAAGGCATATAGACTCGAAGAAAAGAGATGGTTAGTAATTTCCAGTAGAATTTTTTAATTTTATGCTCGTATTTTATCGAAATGATAATTTATATATTTTTGGTTTTGTTTTTGAAAATGAGTCTTATTTGGCAAGTTGGCCTATTTAAAAAAAAATCCAAAATTCAGCAATTTGTCTCGAGTGTTAATCAAACGAAAAGCCGAAATATGAATTCAAAGTTACCATAGGAACGGTCAAAAGTTTACATACCCACCTTCACTGCTTTCACGAAAACTCCGTATACGCTGAATGCTCTTGAAATGAAAGCCGAAAAGGACAAACAAAGACAGAAGCCGATTTTTATAGGTAATTTAGATTCAACTTAAGTATAATTTCTTTAACTTTCAAAGAAAAACTGCTTTGCCGATTGTTTATCAACGTTTCAATCAAAAAATCAAAGAACTAAAACAACTAAACAATCCGAATTTATTTGACGAATGTTTGTTGGAGTGGGACCACTTGCAACCTTCTGAGTATAATAATTATTTTTGTTTTATAATCATTGCGGGTTTACTTGCATCCTAGCTGCGCATTAGGTTTGAAAATAGAAGTCGTTATCAAGTATTTTGACAATTTCGGAATTTTCAGAATCACATACAGGGAAAAACACGCTCTCAAAATTGAGGATTTACTGCTCAAATGGGGCATTGTCAAGGAAAGTGTGTATGCAATTATATCGGATTCAGCAGCATATATGATTATTTTCTTTCAATTTGCTTTTATTTGCAAACGTTCCTTGAGAAGGATGAAAATGAAAATCGCATTTTGCCGATGCCAAAGGGGTCTTGCGCTGATCATTTATTGAATTTAGCTGCACAGGAGCATTGAAAAAGATGAAACAATCAGAACTTTATTGGCAAAGATTCTTCAAATTGTCGGACGATTCAAGCACAGTATAATTATATTTCTGCTTTCTTTCAGATGGTTTGTGTCCGGGGGAATTGTGCGCTTGCGGTGTGCTAGAGGCTGATAGAACGAGTTGTACGAAATGAAAATTTTTTACAGGACTGTGGAGGCAATCAGGACATACTCTATTATGCGGTCAAGCGGCGCTTTTTTGGGCTAGCAAATTTAAAGTAAAAAATGTAAGTTAATTTTCAATAATGTTTGGTCTTAGAGAATATGTCTAACCACTTTTTTGCTTGTTAATTGAAAATTCCGAAAGTTTTCGCGCAAAAAATTAATGTTTGGGTCAAAAATGAATGGAAAGATGGCAAGTTGAAAATGATCTAGACGAAATTCAAAATTAATTAGTTCGTCCTGTAATTTCGCCCCAGTCCGAAAATCCGCCAGCTAAACGACGAATGTAATTTTTGAGCGTCTGAAAAATATTACAGGCGCAAACCCAAGTGAACAGAGTGTTTTTTGGTCTAAAATTATAATGCGTTTAAGGCTTCCGAACAACGCAGTACGATGACATTGAGAAAGAAATTAAGGAATTTATCGCGCTGGACAATTGAGAAACCAGATGCGAATCCGTTAGACGAATAGAAGAAATTGCTCCACGGTTCATATCCTGCCAGATTTGCGCAAATATATCTTTCAGCACCCGCCGCCAGTGTTCCGAGTGAACAAACATTTAAAGTCGCCCGTGATGTCTTTGACTTCCGTCGCTCCAAATTTTCGAAAATGTCAGCCCGGCCCGGCAGATTCGGAAAATTATATCTCTAATAAATACCCCTAGTTACTTCCTCCCTTCATTAGATAGACGAGAATAAGAAAAGTGAGAATCGAGGGAGAGAGCAAAGAGAGACACCGTAAGAAAAACATAGATACCGAAATATATGCATATAAATCTCGATATTTGTACATGCAAAATATACAAATAGGTTTTTCTCATTTTATTCTCTATTCAAGTCTATGAAACGGTTTAAGCCGAATTATCTTTTTGTGTTTAGCTTTTATCGGTCCCTTTATTGATTTTTGATGATTTAGGAGACAAAATTTTCATAAATTTCATCCAAACTGATAGTTATTGAAATTTTTTAATTTTCTATATTTGCTTTTTTCAATTATTTTTATAAATTATGGCGTCGAAAAACCCGAGGGCATTTCACTTTGATTTGACGGTGACATAGACGAGCAACATGTTGAGAATGATGCCAGAAAAACCGATCACAGTAATAATGCCATTGGTGACAATCTCGGTTGGCACCAGTCCAGCATCTTTGTAAAGATTGTACAACTAAATTTAATTGAAAAATAATGTTTAATCCCAAAAGATAATGAAAAATTTTAATTTATTTTTCCAATATTTTTATCATATAAGCTTTTTTGTTTGTTGAATATTACACCGCTTACCTCGTTCGATGACATTTTAAAAATATATTGGCGAAAAATGTAAGCAACCTTAATTTTTTTTTAATTTTTGAATGTGCCGTATTTCAAAATATTAATATAAGCTTCCCCCCTACGCTTAATAAATTCCCACCCCCTTTTGAGGGTTGTTAAAATAGAAGCCATCTCATAGACTCTCCCTAAGTATATTTCTTAGTATTTGAAAGTATGTAAAAATGCCAGTTAAAGGAAAATATTGTGACTTTTACACTAACATTTCGCTAGGTTTCCTTGTCAATCAAAAATATATTTTTATAATATGTTACCAATAATTTTCAACAAATTTTAATCAAGTTATTGTGCAACAACCAAAAAAAAAAGCTATTAAAAGAACTATTCTTCCGGCACTTTGAGAGAAAAATTTTCACGTTAAACAACGAGCTCGCCATTAGTTGGAAAAAACGGGATCAAACAATTCAACTTTGTTCCATTCATATGATTTGCTATTTTTAAATTAAATTTTTTGGATTCCATTAAATTGTTTAAATAATGTTTAATTTAATTTCATACTGAATGATTTAATATTGAACAAATTACCCATTATTAAAACATATGAAGATTTTAGTTTGAATAAATTTTGGATTATTTTAAAATCTGATTTTAGATTGAACGGTGCAAATAGGTTTTGTGCCGCTGTGCAAATATCCTTTTTACTGCGCAAGTGTCAGTACACCAAAGAAACAAGTACCGTTATAAGTATGGCTGGAAATTATATAGACTAAAAAATACCAAATATCGACATAAAATATAGGATAAAAATGCCCGATGGACCAAAAAGCTCGAAATGGTCCAATATAGATGGAGCGAAACATGGACAAAAATATGGATTTTAGAATTCAACCTGGGCCCGTGTCCATTTTTGAATTTTTCCTGGGTCCAGGTCCAGGTCTTTTTTCTGCATACTGGTTTTTTCCTGGGCAATGGATTTTCCGGAGGAAATGCAAGTCGAATAATATTTTAAAATTTGTTATTTTAAGCACCCCTTTTACGGCAAGTTATCAAAAACTGGTTAAATAAATTTAAAAACATTATTAATGTAAATTAGATATTTTTAATTGTTCCTAAGCAATTATTTTTTGACACCTTATTTGGTTTTAAAAAATTTCAAAAAAAAAAAACCTGGTCCAGGTCTAAATCCATGCCATTTTTCGGCAATTGGATTTTTTCTGGACAGGATTTTCCTGGGTTTTTGTCCAGGAAATGCAAGTCGAATAATATTTCAGAATTTGTTTTTTTTGGGTATCCCCCTTTTTTATCGCAAGTTATCAAAAAAATGATTAACTAGATTTAAAACAAATTATTATTGAAATAGATATTTTTAGAAGGTATTCATTCCTAAGCAATAAATTTTTCCAAACATTTGGTATTTTAAAACAAATTCCAAAAAAAATCCTGGTCCAAGCCTCGATCTAGGCCATGAGAAGGCTGGGTTTTTCTAGACCTGGATTTTTCTTGATTTTGTCCAGGAAATCCAGGTCCAGATCCAACATGGAATTCAGGTACACCAGGCTTTATTTTCAAAAAGTCGAGCTCTAATGGATTTACATGAACTAAAAAGCTTCACCAATTCATCAAAAAATAATTGCGAAGAAATGCCCTTTTTGAATGCATGAAAAAAAAATAGATAACAACTTATAAGACTAGTCATTATGCTTCATTACCCTAGTCATTATTCTTCATTACCCTAGTCATTATGCTTCATTTCGTTGTGTTTTCCGCATTAATAATTACGAAAATGGAAAGCGGGCCGATAAAAATCTTGCGGACCTTTACCAATTAAAAATACAGTATCCATTTGCGCATTTCCCTTTCCTTGTGACGAACGAAAAAATAGGCCAATTCGTACATCGTTAATGTGTTGTTCACTATCTTTTTCTTGGCAACCCATTGATGTAAACTGTTTGGAGTTTGTACCTATTTGTTAGCCATGCCGAAGTTGCGAATTTGCTAATATTTATTTTATTTTTTCTTATGGGAATTTGAAATTTTGAGAAAATGTTATATTTTTTATTTTATTAAAAAAATGCTAAAAAAATGTTTTTTTACTCCTTCAAAATTTTAAATTTATTATTTTTTAAATGTTAAGGAAAATGAGTGCAAATTGAAAAAAAAAATCCTTTAAAAAATATTTTTTAAGAATTATATAAAAGTCTTTAGTAGTTAGTTATCATTAAAATTAAAGGATTTCAGGAGATCAACTATATTTCTCAATTTTTATGCTGCGAGAAAATTCTGGGATTAAAAAAAACCTGCTTTTCAACAATTCGGCCTTTTTGACCGTGCTTTTTGTTTTTTAAAATTAAAGACAATTTTGTCTTTATTATTATTTTCATTTGAAAAATAATTAAATTATTTATTTTTATTTTTGAAAATAGAAAAACTTTTGTCAAATAACCTATGTAAATAAATAAAATAAAAAAAAAGAAATCGGAAAATTTAACATGAATAATAATGAAATAAATGTATTCGAAAGGCACGACGACATTTCGTCAACTACCAATAAATCTGACATTCCATCAACTGACATTTCGCCAACTGACATTTAAATTTTTAAATTATTCTTCAAATCTCTTAATGAGACAAAAAAAAATTAAATTTTTTTGTTCTTTTTGTTTTTCAATGTTTCCACCCTCCATTGGTATCTGTGGGGGAGCTGATCATTCTGATCAGGAATGATCATTAGTGAAGGAATTTTAACTTACGAAGAGTTTAAAGTGGATTTTTGCAAATCATTCAATTTTTAATAAAAAAATAACATTTGGGTTTCACGCTAATCAAACGCCAAGGCGATCAAATTTAAACAAATAAAACTGATTTTATTAAAAAATCAACATTTTTATTGAAAATTTCAAGCCAAATTTTTGACGATATTTATTCAAATTTTACAAAAAAATTGTTCCGGTTTTTTTCAAATTTCTTAAAATTATATATATGTTAGAATGATAAGGCAACTCATCCTCAAAAACAAAATCTCGGGAACGGCTAAGCGCACCGGGCTGAAACTTTGCACAGGGGGGTAGCTCGAGACGGCGCATCCGGGAAAAATACGGGTTTTTCGGTACGGTGGCCAACTGAGTACCAGGGACCGATTTCCTATTTTTTCGTGCGTTTGAAGGCCCGTAACTTTTTTTCTGAAACATAAGTCAAAAAGTTTCCGCTGGTAGGATTTTAAGTTGAAGTGTTGACTAAAATCGAAAAAAATTTCCAGGCCTCTACCTATAATAGGAAAGCCTGTAGGGTTGGCTAAATTTTCAGTACCAACTTTGTCCAGTTCAGTACCAGTCGAATAACTCGTTAGCGTTTGAACTGAGCGGGGGGTGGCCAGCAAACTTATTGTAGAGCTCAATGAGCCGGATTTTTCCAAATTTTAAAATTTCAAAAATTTTCAAAATTTCTCAAGCTAGGCCCCCTCGGAGGTTTTGGGGTTTTTGAATTTTATGAATTTTTGCAGATTTTTCCGGGGAAAACGGAGAGCACTTTTGGGAAGCAGTTTTTCGAGCTCTATCGATTTGTGGGATTTTCGAAAAAATTTCGGTTTTTTTCCGGAAATAGAAAAAATTTTTGGCCTAAGCGGGACATTTGAGTCCCGGGCCCATAACTCGTCAGGGTTTGATTTTAGCAAAAAATTGCCTTAGAGCAAAAATGTAGAGCTTTTAAAATGCTATCTAATGGTGTGCTTTATGGCGGAAAAATTTCAAAAATTTTCGAGCTAGGCCCCCTAGAAATTTTCAAATTTTTTTTTTCGGTTGAAGAATTGAGTGAAAAATATTTTTCTGGGGTAAAATAAAGTGCTGAGTACGAATATGATGTTTGTTTTTTGTTTCAGATTTTTTAGAATTTTTTAAAAAAATCTGAAATTTTTTCATTTTTTTGGTCCTTGGAAATTTAGGCTAATTTTTTAAAATTCATAACTCAGCTCAGGGAGGGTCAATTTTTGTAATTTTAGTTTCATAAAATGGAGAAAAATAAGGAGAATTTTATGCCTTTTATTTGGTCTTTCTATCATGAGTTTAAAAAAAGTTATTCAAGAATTTCTGAAAATTTTCGATTTTTCAGAAAAAAATTCACAGCTTAGTTTTGAAACGGTTTTTTTGAAAACAAAAATACTCATAAAATCCGCAATTTTTTGTTCTATAATATAAATTTTATTTTACGTTTTTATCACTTTTTTATGAATTGTTATAAAAATAAAAGTGATTTTGGGATCCGGGACCAAAGGGGGGTGCACATGATTTTTGAGTTGGAAAATTTTTTCTCCAAAAATCTTTCAAATACATGTCCTTAGGTGTATTTTATGACGCTGATCACGAATCTGTAATCAGATTTTACTTTTGACAGCGTGAATACCTTAGAATCCCTGCGTGGATGGGATTATAAGGCATCAACGATTCATGCCATCAGTCGTCTTACCACATAACACGTCCAACCCTCATGGACGACTCATGGCATGAGTCGTCGTCATGCCTTGAGCAATCCAACCCATGTGATGAGTCGTCATACGACTCATGCAATGAGTCGTTCAAGGACTCCTTATTTGAGACCAAGCCCACTTTTCATGTGAGAGACAGTTAGAGAGTCCAACCCATGTGATGAGTCGTCATACACACGACTCATGCAATGAGTCGTTCAAAGACTCCTTATTTGATACCATACCAACTTTTCTGTAGTGGCATTATAAAAGGGTGACCAAACAGTCCACACTTCATTCCTTATTCACTTGGTATAATTTTTCTTAGTCGACTAATGCCTCGATCAAACGACTCATGCAATGAGTCGTTCAAGGCCTCCTTATTTGAGACCACGCCCACTTTTCATGTGAGAGACAGTTAGAGACACAAGAGTAAAGGGGAAATAGTACATCTTTCTCTGACTTCTCTAACTCAATGTACACCCCATCATATTTTTCCGAGCCAAACATATTATTAGCCCCAAACTATCTACCAACCTATGTGATGAGTCGTCATACGACTCATGCAATGAGTCGTTCAAGGACTCCTTCGACTTATGCCTCGAGTAGTCCAACCCATGTGATGAGTCGTCATACGACTCATGCAATGAGTCGTTCAAGGACTCCTTATTTGAGACCAAGCCCACTTTTCATGTGAGAGACAGTTAGAGACACAAGAGTAAAGGGGAAATAGTACACCTTTCTCTGACTTCTCTAACTCAATGTACACCCCATCATATTTTTCCTAGCCAAACATATTATTAGCCCCAAACTATCTACCAACCTATGTGATGAGTCGTCATACGACTCATGCAATGAGTCGTTCAAGGACTCCTTATTTGAGACAATACCAACTTTTCTGTAGTGGCATTATAAAAGGGTGACCAAACAGTCCACACTTCATTCCTTATTCACTTGGTATAATTTTTCAAAGTCGACACATGCCTCGAGTAGTCCGACCCATGTGATGAGTCGTCATACGACTCATGCAATGAGTCGTTCAAGGACTTCTTCGACTTATGCCTCGAGTAGTCCAACCCATGTGATGAGTCGTCTGACGACTCATGCAATGAGTCGTTCAAGCACTCCTTATTTGAGACCACGTCCATTTTTCTGTAGTGGCAGTATAAAAGGGTGACCAAACAGTCCACACTTCATTCCTTATTCACTTGGTATAATTTTTCAAAGTCGACACATGCCTCGAGTAGTCCGACCCATGTGATGAGTCGTCATACGACTCATGCAATGAGTCGTTCAAGGACTTCTTCGACTTATGCCTCGAGTAGTCCAACCCATGTGATGAGTCGTCTGACGACTCATGCAATGAGTCGTTCAAGCACTCCTTATTTGAGACCACGTCCATTTTTCTGTAGTGGCAGTATAAAAGGGTGACCAAACGGCCCACACTTCATTCCTTATTCACTTGGTATACTTTTTCAAAGTCGACACATGCCTCGAGTAGTCCGACCCATGTGATGAGTCGTCATACGACTCATGCAATGAGTCGTTCAAGGACTTCTTCGACTTATGCCTCGAGTAGTCCAACCCATGTGATGAGTCGTCTGACGACTCATGCAATGAGTCGTTCAACGAGGGTCTTTATTGATTATAGCTTGAATTTATTTATTTTATTTTATTTAATTTAAAGATATGGACCTACTAGACACAATTATTAAAAATTTAGACAGAACTTTTAAAACACCAAAAAAAATGTCTAACAACAGCAACAATGACAATGGCAAAGGAAATGCCAACAATAACAACAGTTGGGTTCAAAACACTAAATCTTTTGTGCGAGTCCGAATATCTTCTACCTCATCCGAAACTTCAAACACAACTAATACACCTATTCTTCAAAACAAAATACCATCCGTTGGAACTAAAAACTCAAAAGCGGCTCAAATGAAAATGCCTTCTAAAAACAACATTCCATCCGAAGGAACAAAGAATGGCCAAAACAAGCGTTGCAAAAAAAATAGTCAATCTTCAAGAATCAATGTTCGAGGCCCAAAAAATTCTGTCGAGTTACACACTCAAATGGTTGGCACCGAAACAAACAAATAAAATATCCAAATTTTATTTTTTTTTAAAGTTCAAAGACGTTACTAATCTTTCATCTAATGGGAAAAACCAGGATGTTACACGTATTCTTCAACCTGCAATACCATCGAAAGGAACTGAAAACCAAATGTCTAAAGGCAACCTTCCATCCGATGGAACGAAAAATGGACGAGACAAGAATGGTGAAATGAACAACAAGAATATTCGCGGCCTAAAAAATTCTGTTGAGCTCAACACTCAGATGGTACCAATAGAAATAAACAAAAATTCTACAAATAAGCATATTTAATCCAAAGATTTATTTGATTATATAAAGGTCAATGAAGTTACGACTCGTCCTACTCAATCAGATGGGAAAATCAATGATCGTATTCTTCAAGGACAAGGGCAACAAAAGGATTTTAGCGCAAAAAAATTTCGTGTTATTATCGTTCGTGAGCAGCCTTCAACTATGACAGACACCACCAAAAACGACACAACAAAAGAATCGGCAAACACAAAATCAATTGTATTTCTATCTAATTTTTTAAATTAAAATTATACTTTTATCAAGTAATTTTTTATTATTTTATAATTTGAAGGCCAATGAGTCCGATGTTATGACCACAACTGTTCCATCCGACGGAAACAACAAAATCGTGAAAGGGAAAAACAATGCAAGTTAAAATATATTATTTTATTATTACGTCCACGACCAAAAAAATAATAGAATTTAGGATTTTAGCAAAAAATTATTTTAAAGGTGAACAATTCGTTGAGTCCAATTGCGAAAAAAGAAAATTTCAAACGAAAAAGCTGGGACTCACACAAGAAGAACAAATTTGCCGGGAAATACAAAAGTGGCGCTCAACAAGAAAGGAGTTATCAGACTAATCAGGCTAAGTTGAAAAGTCAGTCTGTTGAGACTGTTGCAAATAAGGTTGTAATTATATAATTTTTTTGGTAAAAATTTTATTAAGCCCAAACCTTCGCCCAATAATGGGAATGCTTCGAGACGATTTACCAAGAGAAACCGAGTAATTATTTTTTGTTTTTTTCTACCTAATAAGTTGAAAATAGATGGACCCAATGCGGCGCAATCTTTACGCTCATAAAGCGGTAGAGATTAATGAAAAGATAATTACCGGCGCTCGTGGAAACAACAAACAAGGAAATTGGAACCAAAAAACCAACGATTATGCGAAAGTCGGCGCACATGTAAGCAACTACAAAAAGAAAGAAGGAGATAACTTCGAAGAAAAACAAGATATCGATCGTATGAAGGCAGAAAAGAAAGGCAATTTTCCGACGTACATCATGAATTTTTATCATTGATTTGATTTTTGGTTCGTTGATACGATTAATTTGGTTTTTTGACTTTTTGATGGATAAATTTTTCTTTTAATATATAATCGAAATTTATGCTTTTAATAGCATTATTTATTTTCATTTAATTATGTAATTAACTAAAAGTTATATTTCTTTCATTTAATAAAAAATTGCTGAGTAGTCCAACCCATGTGATGAGTCGTCAAACGACTCATCACATGGGTCGTTCAAGGACTCCTTCGACTTATGCCTCGAGTAGTCCAACCCATGTGATGAGTCGTCTGACGACTCATGCAATGAGTCGTTCAAGCACTCCTTATTTGAGACCACGTCCATTTTTCTGTAGTGGCAGTATAAAAGGGTGACCAAACGGCCCACACTTCATTCCTTATTCACTTGGTATACTTTTTCAAAGTCGACACATGCCTCGAGTGGTCCAACCCATGTGATGAGTCGTCATACGACCCATGGGATGAGTCGTCTAACGACTAATCCCATGAGTCGTTCAACGGCTCACCCATTTGGATAAGAACTCGTTCCAACACGACCCATGGGATGAGTCGTCTAACGACTAATCCCATGAGTCGTTCAACGGCTCACCCATTTGGATAAGAACTCGTTCCAACACGACCCATGGGATGAGTCGTCTAACGACTAATCCCATGAGTCGTTCAACGGCTCACCCATTTGGATAAGAACTCGTTCCAACACGACCCATGGGATGAGTCGTCTAACGACTAATCCCATGAGTCGTTCAACGGCTCACCCATTTGGATAAGAACTCGTTCCAACACGACCCATGGGATGAGTCGTCTAACGACTAATCCCATGAGTCGTTCAACGGCTCACCCATTTGGATAAGAACTCGTTCCAACACGACCCATGGGATGAGTCGTCTAACGACTAATCCCATGAGTCGTTCAACGGCTCACCCATTACAGACCGAAGGCGTACCATGTGAGAACACCCCCACTTTTCTGTAGTTAAACTATAAAGGGTAACCAAAGGGCCATACTTCAGTTTCCTTATAAATTATTCCATTTGTTATTTCCGAGCTCAAAACAATTAATTCAAATGGCAGATCTAGGTAGCGAAGCTCCCAAAGCGCGAAGCGCTTTAAGCACACCAGAAACACGTATGCACACCCCGCTAGTTATATATATGTTAGAATGATAAGGCAACTCATCCTCAAAAACAAAATCTCGGGAACGGCTAAGCGCACCGGGCTGAAACTTTGCACAGGGGGGTAGCTCGAGACGGCGCATCCGGGAAAAATACGGGTTTTTCGGTACGGTGGCCAACTGAGTACCAGGGACCGATTTCCTATTTTTTCGTGCGTTTGAAGGCCCGTAACTTTTTTTCTGAAACATAAGTCAAAAAGTTTCCGCTGGTAGGATTTTAAGTTGAAGTGTTGACTAAAATCGAAAAAAATTTCCAGGCCTCTACCTATAATAGGAAAGCCTGTAGGGTTGGCTAAATTTTCAGTACCAACTTTGTCCAGTTCAGTACCAGTCGAATAACTCGTTAGCGTTTGAACTGAGCGGGGGGTGGCCAGCAAACTTATTGTAGAGCTCAATGAGCCGGATTTTTCCAAATTTTAAAATTTCGAAAATTTTCAAAATTTCTCAAGCTAGGCCCCCTCGGAGGTTTTGGGGTTTTTGAATTTTATGAATTTTTGCAGATTTTTCTGGGGAAAACGGAGAGCACTTTTGGGAAGCAGTTTTTCGAGCTCTATCGATTTGTGGGATTTTCGAAAAAATTTCGGTTTTTTTCCGGAAATAGAAAAAATTTTTGGCCTAAGCGGGACATTTGAGTCCCGGGCCCATAACTCGTCAGGGTTTGATTTTAGCAAAAAATTGCCTTAGAGCAAAAATGTAGAGCTTTTAAAATGCTATCTAATGGTGTGCTTTATGTCGGAAAAATTTCAAAAATTTTCGAGCTAGGCCCCCTAGAAATTTTCAAATTTTTTTTTTCGGTTGAAGAATTGAGTGAAAAATATTTTTCTGGGGTAAAATAAAGTGCTGAGTACGAATATGATGTTTGTTTTTTGTTTCAGATTTTTTAGAATTTTTTAAAAAAATCTGAAATTTTTTCATTTTTTTGGTCCTTGGAAATTTAGGCTAATTTTTTAAAATTCATAACTCAGCTCAGGGAGGGTCAATTTTTGTAATTTTAGTTTCATAAAATGGAGAAAAATAAGGAGAATTTTATGCCTTTTATTTGGTCTTTCTATCATGAGTTTAAAAAAAGTTATTCAAGAATTTCTGAAAATTTTCGATTTTTCAGAAAAAAATTCACAGCTTAGTTTTGAAACGGTTTTTTTGAAAACAAAAATACTCATAAAATCCGCAATTTTTTGTTCTATAATATAAATTTTATTTTACGTTTTTATCACTTTTTTATGAATTGTTATAAAAATAAAAGTGATTTTGGGATCCGGGACCAAAGGGGGGTGCACATGATTTTTGAGTTGGAAAATTTTTTCTCCAAAAATCTTTCAAATACATGTCCTTAGGTGTATTTTATGACGCTGATCACGAATCTGTAATCAGATTTTACTTTTGACAGCGTGAATACCTTAGAATCCCTGCGTGGATGGGATTATAAGGCATCAACGATTCATGCCATCAGTCGTCTTACCACATAACACGTCCAACCCTCATGGACGACTCATGGCATGAGTCGTCGTCATGCCTTGAGCAATCCAACCCATGTGATGAGTCGTCATACGACTCATGCAATGAGTCGTTCAAGGACTCCTTATTTGAGACCAAGCCCACTTTTCATGTGAGAGACAGTTAGAGAGTCCAACCCATGTGATGAGTCGTCATACACACGACTCATGCAATGAGTCGTTCAAAGACTCCTTATTTGATACCATACCAACTTTTCTGTAGTGGCATTATAAAAGGGTGACCAAACAGTCCACACTTCATTCCTTATTCACTTGGTATAATTTTTCTTAGTCGACTAATGCCTCGATCAAACGACTCATGCAATGAGTCGTTCAAGGCCTCCTTATTTGAGACCACGCCCACTTTTCATGTGAGAGACAGTTAGAGACACAAGAGTAAAGGGGAAATAGTACATCTTTCTCTGACTTCTCTAACTCAATGTACACCCCATCATATTTTTCCGAGCCAAACATATTATTAGCCCCAAACTATCTACCAACCTATGTGATGAGTCGTCATACGACTCATGCAATGAGTCGTTCAAGGACTCCTTCGACTTATGCCTCGAGTAGTCCAACCCATGTGATGAGTCGTCATACGACTCATGCAATGAGTCGTTCAAGGACTCCTTATTTGAGACCAAGCCCACTTTTCATGTGAGAGACAGTTAGAGACACAAGAGTAAAGGGGAAATAGTACACCTTTCTCTGACTTCTCTAACTCAATGTACACCCCATCATATTTTTCCTAGCCAAACATATTATTAGCCCCAAACTATCTACCAACCTATGTGATGAGTCGTCATACGACTCATGCAATGAGTCGTTCAAGGACTCCTTATTTGAGACAATACCAACTTTTCTGTAGTGGCATTATAAAAGGGTGACCAAACAGTCCACACTTCATTCCTTATTCACTTGGTATAATTTTTCAAAGTCGACACATGCCTCGAGTAGTCCGACCCATGTGATGAGTCGTCATACGACTCATGCAATGAGTCGTTCAAGGACTTCTTCGACTTATGCCTCGAGTAGTCCAACCCATGTGATGAGTCGTCTGACGACTCATGCAATGAGTCGTTCAAGCACTCCTTATTTGAGACAATACCAACTTTTCTGTAGGGGCATTATAAAAGGGTGACCAAACAGTCCACACTTCATTCCTTATTCACTTGGTATAATTTTTCAAAGTCGACACATGCCTCGAGTAGTCCGACCCATGTGATGAGTCGTCATACGACTCATGCAATGAGTCGTTCAAGGACTTCTTCGACTTATGCCTCGAGTAGTCCAACCCATGTGATGAGTCGTCTGACGACTCATGCAATGAGTCGTTCAAGCACTCCTTATTTGAGACCACGTCCATTTTTCTGTAGTGGCAGTATAAAAGGGTGACCAAAAAGTCCACACTTCATTCCTTATTCACTTGGTATAATTTTTCAAAGTCGACACATGCCTCGAGTAGTCCGACCCATGTGATGAGTCGTCATACGACTCATGCAATGAGTCGTTCAAGGACTTCTTCGACTTATGCCTCGAGTAGTCCAACCCATGTGATGAGTCGTCATACGACTCATGCAATGAGTCGTTCAAGGACTCCTTATTTGAGACCCACGTCCATTTTTCTGTAGTGGCAGTATAAAAGGGTGACCAAACAGTCCACACTTCATTCCCTTATTCACTTGGATACTTTTTCAAAGTCGACACATGCTCGAGTGGTGCAACCCATGTGATGAGTCGTCATACGACCCATGGGATGAGTCGTCTAACGACTAATCTCATGAGTCGTTCAACGGCCTCACCCATTTGGATAAGAACTCGGTTCCAGCACGACCCATGTGATGAGTCGTCTAACGACTAATCCCATGAGTCGTTCAACGGCTCACCCATTTGGATAAGAACTCGTTCCAACACGACCCATGGGATGAGTCGTTCTAACGACTAATCCCATGAGTCGTTCAACGGCTCACCCATTTGGATAAGAACTCGTTCCAACACGACCCATGGGATGAGTCGTCTAACGACTAATCCCATGAGTCGTTCAACGGCTCACCCATTTGGATAAGAACTCGTTCCAAGACGACCCATGGGATGAGTCGTCTAACGACTAATCCCCATGAGTCGTTCCAACGGCTCACCCATTACAGACCCGAGTCGTCTAACGACTAATCCCATGAGTCGTTCAACGGCTCACCCATTACAGACCGAAGGCGTACCATGTGAGAACACGCCCACTTTTCTGTAGTTAAACTATAAAGGGTACCAAAGGGCCATACTTCAGTTTCCTTATAAATTATCCCATTTGTTATTTCCGAGCTCAAACAATTAATTCAAATGGCAGATCTAGGTAGCGAAGCTCCCAAAGCGCGAAGCGCTTTAAGCACCCCAGAAACACGTAAGCACACACCCGCTAGTTTCTATTATACTTATAATAAAAGGGGGTTTCGTCTTCAAAAACAAAATCTGCTTAACAAGCGCCGGGCGGGCTTCGCAATTTCGACCTTGCGGACAACTTTTTGAGGCGCATCCAGGAAAACTATAGGTTTTCCGGTCCGGTGGCCATTTCAGCGCCAGCGGCGCTGAAATGGCTCCGTTTGCAGTCTCACTGTTACGAAATTTTTTTAAAGGCCTAAATGGAAAATCCACTCGAGAAAGGGCGTGAAGAATTTTATGGCCGACATTTTTGCCAGCGGACATTTTTTGATCAGAACAAAAGTGCGTTCTGAAAAAATCGCCAAATTCAAGGAGTTCATTTCCGCTTTTTCCGGTTTTTCGTGAATAACTCGGCCGGATTTGCTCCGAGCCGGTTTCCATATAAAACGTAAAGGTGCAACTTTTTATGCTGCATCCAACGGTGTTTTTGGTTTTTTGAAATTTTCAGTCAAAAAAAATCCAGGCCCCCTCGACGATTTTTTGGCATTTTGCCTATAACTTTTTTTACATTTGTCTAAACGAAAAACGCATGACACTTTTGGGTTACAACTTTTTAAGAGCTTTCGAATGATATAAAAAAAATTTTGAAGGCACAAAAGTCGTTTTTCACTTAAGTGGGTGGCCGAGTGGTAGGTGCTGGGGGCTCCAGGGGAGGGGGGCGCGGGTTCGAATCCCATGGTGTGTGGATGATTTTTTTTGACGTGTAACGATGTTCTAAGGAGTTGGAAATATTTTTTAAAATTTTTCTATATTTTTTTCAATTTTTTAAATTTTTTATTTGACCGAAATTGGCTGAGTTTGAAATTTTCATTTTTTGTCCAAGGGAAATTTGGGGGAATTTTCAAAAATTCATAACTTTTTTTAAAATGGGTTAATTTGAATGATTGAATGATGAAAAAATGCAGAAAAATCTGGAGAATTTTATCATTTTTATTGCATTAAAATATGTTTAAAATAAAAAAAGTTATTTCTGAAAAAGTTGAAAAATTCGATTTTTCACTAAAAAATTTATAACTCATTCAAAAAAAGGCGCTAAGCTATACAAAAATATTGATAAAATCCGCAAATTTTTGCTCTATTTTATAAATTTTATTTGGCATTTTCTTCATTTTTTTAAAAAAAGTTATAAAAATAAAAGTGATTTTGGAGCCAAAATCCAAAGGGATACCCCTTTGGAAATTTCATGAACACATTTTTTTGCTCTAAAATTTTGAAAAACACATTTTCTTATGTAATTTGGGTCCCTGATCACGAATATGGACTTTATTTTGAGTTTTGTGAACTTTGGAATCTTTTAAAAAAAATTTTGATTTTACAATTTTTTGGGCCTTTAAAATTCACGGTAAATTTTGAAAATCTCTAACTCCTTTTAAAATGGATCTATTTGAATGTTTAAATGATTAAAAAATGCACAAAAATCTGGAGAATTTAATTTATTTTATTAGAGTTTTATGGCTTTAAAAAGAAAAAAGTTATTCTTGATAAAGTTGAAAAATTCAATTTTTCATTAAAAAATGCAAAACTCCATTATGAAAAGGTGTTTTCACAAACTTAAATATTGGAAAAATCCGCAATTTTTTGCTCTATTTTAAAAAATTTATTTCATATTTTTATCACTTTTTTGAAAAAAGATATAAAAATAAAACTGATTTTGGGCTTCAAAACCAAAGGAGGATGACCAGGATTTTTGAGTGGAAAATTTTTTTCACCAAAATCTTCTAAAAATATGTCTTTAGAAGTATTTTATGACGCTGATCACGAATACGTGATCAGATTTGACTTTTGACATTGTTAAGACCTTAGAATCCCTGTGTGATTGGGGATTCTGAGGCATAATTTTGTGGGGAGGGGGGAGGGTTCGGATCCGGACGGTGTACATTATTTTTATTTCTATTTTAAGGTTATTTTAAAAGTTGTTAAATAATTTAAAACTATTTTCATTTTATTGAAGTGAAAAAAATTTAATTTAAAATGGCCGCGAAGCGGCTCGAGCGAGTACCTTAAGCAAGAAAAATTAGGAATCGGGGGGAGAGGTAGAGGGGACGGGGGAGGGGGGGAGAGGAGAGGGGGTGAGGGGAGAGGTAGAGGGGACGAGGAAGGGGGGAGAGGAGGGGGGAGAGGGGGTGAGGGGAGGGGGGGAGGGGGGGAGGGGAAGAGGGAAGGGGGGAGGGGGGGAGGGGGAGGGGGGGGGGGAGAGGGGAGGGGGGGAAAATGAGAGGGGGAGAGGGGAGGGGGGAGGAAGTGGGGAGGAGTGGGGGAGGGGCCGAAGGCCCCCTACGAGGCCGCGAAGCGGCCGAGCGAGTACCTTAAGCAAAAAAAAAATAGGGATCGGAGAGGGTAGGTAGAGGGGAGGTGGGAGGGAAGAGGGGGGCGGGAGAGGAGGAGAGGGGAGGGGGGAGGGGGGGGGGGGGAGGGGAGGGGAAGAGCGAGGGGGACCCACCTGCATCCTTAAAACATAAAAAGGGCGCGAAGCGCCCTTTGAGGCCGCGAAGCGGCCGAATGCACCCGTTGATGCGCACCTACTAGCAACGAAGTCCTTTGCGCGAAGCGCTCATGTCAGCGTCTCCTTCCTAAATACCCCAAAGTATACTGCCTTAACGATTAGGTTATGGTTCCAGAGTATACTGCCTACAACATCCCTCACTGTGCCACACGCTAGTTATATATATGTTATATAGGTAAGGGGTTTCGTTGGCAAAAAGGAAATCTCAAGACTGGATAAAGGTAGAGGGCTGAAATTTGGCATAGGTATGCATCTTGGGTCGGGGCATCTGGGAAAACTATAGGTTTTTTGATCAGAGTGCCAACTGAGTCCCAGCGGCTAATTTTCCATTTTTGCTTGCGTTTGAAGGCCCGTAACTTTTTTTCTGAAACATAAGTCAAAAAGTTTCCGCTGGTAGGGACCTAAGTTGAAGTGTTGACTAAAATTACAAAAAAATTCCAGGCCTCTATCTCTAATAGGGAAGGCTGTAGGTGCGTGGACTTTTTCAGTACCAACTTTGTCCAGTTCAGTCCCAGTTGAATAACTCATTAGGGTTTGAACTGAACCAGGGGGTGCCAGCAGATTTATTGTAGAGTTTTGAAAGCCCGATTTTTCCAGATTTTAAAATTTCGAAAATTTTCAAAAATTTTCGAGTTAGGCCTAAAAGTCGGTTTTTGGGTTTTTGAATTTTAGGATTTTTTAACGATTTTTTCCAGGAAAACGGAGACCACTTTTGGGAAGCAGTTTTTTGGGCTCTATCGAAGGGTATTTTTTTCGGAAAAATTTCGGTTTTTTTCCGGAAATAGAAAAATTTTTTGGCCTAAGCGGGACATTTGAGTCCCGGGTTCATAACTCGTCAGGGGTAGATTTTAGCCAAAAAATGCCTTAGAGCAAAATTGTAGAGCTTTTTAAGCTCTATCGAACGGTGTGCAATATGTCCGGAAATTTTCGGAAATTTTCGAGCTAGGCCCCCTAGAAATTTTTAAAAAATTTTTTTGGGTTGAATAAATTGGTGAAAAATGTTTTTCTGGGGTAAATTAGGGTCCTGAGCACGAATATGATCTTTATTTTTCGTTTCATAATTTTTGGAATTTTTTAAAAATTCTTTATTTTTTGACAATTTTTTGGGCCTTGGAAATTTGGGTTAAAATTTGAAAATTCATAGCTCATTTCATTGTGGGACGATTTTCATGCAATAAAGCTTTAAAAATAGCGAAAAATAAGGAGAATTTTATGGGATTTATTAGGAATTTCTATCTCTAAAATGAAAAAAGTTATTCCAGAATTTCTGGAAAAATTCGATTTTTCAGAAAAATTTTTATACCTCGGTTCTGAAAAGTCACTCTGAAAAATTAAAATACTACAAAAATCGGCAATTTTCTGCTCTATAAGATAAAATTTATTTTAGATTTTTATCACATTTTTAAAAATTGTTATAAAAATAAAAGTGATTTTGAGATTCGGGACCAAAGGGGGGTGACCAGGATTTTTGAGTGGAAAATTTTTTTTCAAAAAAAATCTTCCAAAAATATGTCTTTAGGTCCATTTTATGACGCTGATCACGAATATGTAATCAGATTTTAGTTTGGACATCGTCAAGGCCTCAGAATGCCAGTGTGATAGGGGATTCTGAGGTATCATTTTGAGGGGGGGGGGGGAGTTCGAATCCGGGCGGTGTATATTATTTTCTATTTATTTTTTTTGAGTTTATTTTCAATGCTTTTAATTCATTTAAAAGAGTGTTTGTTGTTTTAATAAAAAATAAAATTTTTTAATTTTAAATTATTTTTTTTTTTGTGAAAAATTTTATTAAAATTAATTAATATTTTTTTAATTAAAGCATTACATATATTTTTTTATTTGAGTTAGTCAGAAATTAATTTAATTTCAATTTAAATAAATTTAAATTATTGTAAGCTTTAAAGATTATTTTTAATTAATAAAAAAAGGAATAAAAAAAGGAATTTATTTTACAATTTTCAAAAATAATTAATGCATTTTGTACCTCTTTTAATCACTTTTGTATCTCTTCTCATCACTTTTGTACCTCTTCTAATTACTGTTGTACCTCTTTTAATCACTGTGGTTGTACCTCTTTTAATCACTGTTGTACATCTTTTAATCACTTTTGTACCTCTTCTAATCACTGTTTCACCTCTTCTTATCACCATTGTACCTCTTTTAATCACTGTTGTACATCTTCTAATCACTTTTGTACCTCTTCTCATTACTGTTGTACCTCTTCTTAACACTGTTGTACCTCTTCTAATCACTTTTATACCTCTTTTCATCACTTTTGTACCTCTTCTAATCACTGTTTCACCTCTTCTTATCACCATTGTACCTCTTTTAATCACTGTTGTACATCTTCTAATCACTTTTGTACCTCTTCTCATTACTGTTGTACCTCTTCTTAACACTGTTGTACCTCTTCTAATCACTTTTGTACCTCTTCTCATTACTGTTGTACCTCTTCTTAACACTGTTGTACCTCTTCTAATCACTGTTTCACCTCTTCTCATCACTTTTGTACCTCTTCTAATTACTGTTGTACCTCTTTTAATCACTGTGGTTGTACCTCTTCTCATCACTTTTGTACCTCTTCTAATTACTGTTGTACCTCTTTTAATCACTGTGGTTGTACCTCTTCTAATCACTTTTATACCTCTTTTCATCACTTTTGTACCTCTTCTAATCACTTTTGTACCTCTTCTCATCACTTTTGTACCTCTTCTAATCACTTTTGTACCTCTTCTCATCACTTTTGTACCTCTTCTAATTACTGTTGTACCTCTTTTAATCACTGTGGTTGTACCTCTTCCCCCGTGGTTGTACCTCTTCCCCCGTGGTTGTACCACTTCCCCTGTGGTTGTACCCCTTCCGCCATGGTTGTACGAAGTGCCGGTCTGAGCCCAACTAAATTTAAAACGGGCGCGAAGCGCCCATTCAAAGCCGCGAAGCGGCCTAAAAATCACTGAATTTCGTTTCAAAGCCTAGGTAGCGAAGCTCAAGAAGCGCGAAGCGCTTTTTCCCAGGCCCAGATCCGACGGTTCACGCACCCGCTAGTTGGTAATTTTATATCAAAATAAGCAAAAAGTGCAAATTTAGCTTTCGAGGTCATTTTTTGCTAAAAATAAATATGTTTTAAATTTATAGTATTTTTCTTCTAAAATTGTTTTTAATGTCGTATTCACCCATTTTAGAGACCCCTTTTTTTTACTAAAATTTATGAAAAGAAAAAATTTACCATAATTTAGAAATATCATTTATTTCGAACCCTAATGATCATTGTGAAAAATTAAATGAAATGACATCATCGAGCCCGAATTAATGTGCAAAATGTAAAAACAAAGTTCAAGCAGGAATGTCAGAAACACGTATATTCCGCAATGGCACAACAACATTTGGTCCATGTTCACGTCTGCAAACATATTTGCAAAATGCTTTTCGGTATTCAGTGCTAAAATATGAAAAATTAATTAATGTAATTATTTTTTAATTAAAAATTAAATTAATTATAAACCACCTGCACAGGAAAAGCACCGGAGTACAGCTGGAATTTGCCATCATACCGAGACCATTGCAAATGGGCCAAATAATGTATTCTCTTTACTTTATTCATCTCTTGCTCTTGATGTCTTTGTCTCTTTCCATCGCTTTTTTCTCTCTTTCTCTCTGTCCCTTTTTTTCTCTCTCGCATGCTCTCTTCCTTCTTTTTTTAAAATCATTTAAAAAAAAAAACCTGGGTTTGAATCCAGTTATTTTTTTCCTTAATTCTTGAGTAATTTTATTTGTTAAATAGAAAGAATTCTCTCTCAGTCTTACTCTGTCACGCTTTCTCTCTCTGTCTCTTCCTCCCTCTCCCACCTTTTCTCTCTCTCTCTCTCTCTCCATCTTTTTATTTTTATTAAAATTTGGGAGGTGTGCCGTGACGCACGGTCATGGTTACCGTAAGTTTCACGGGTTTTTTGGACACGGCATACATCTAAAATTAGGGCGCTACTTGCAAAGTCATAAAAAGAATCATAAGTCGATTTTGTTCGGTTTCGACTTAGGGATTAGGAATTGGTCAAAATAGGTGTCAAATACGTGGTCAGTGACTAAATGCTAATCAAAAAATACGAATTTGCAGTCGCGCCAAAATTTCTATATTTTATGCTCCACATACTTTTCCCAATTCTTTGAGCTGCCATAATAATAATAAATGTTGATAAATACAGTTCTTGCACAACAGATTCCAATAAAAATTTTGAAAAGTTTGAAGCGGCCACCCATTTTATACCTAATTAAAAAAACAATTATCTAATTAAGTAGGTAAATAATTTTTGGATTTTATAATGTTTACCAGATTGGGAAGCTAACAGCAAACAGACGGTCAATTCCGATGCATAATTGTAATAGAATAGCGAATGAAGTAAAAAGGAGTGGAATAATTTGGATGTAAAAGCATAATTGGAGACTGATGAAATTGATGCCGAAAAGGACAATGAAAAATGGGACCGAATTTCCGATCAGAAGAAATGAGATGGAAAAGGCATAAACTGCGATCAAAATGTTGCATGTCAAATGGAGTGCCCTTAAAAATTTTAAAAATATTTTTTAATCGAAAAATTGACCTAGCATATGTTATTAGGGATGGGAATTATTTTAAGAAAGATCCTTAATTCAGGGCATAATTTTTTAAATTATTTAATTTTAATTAATGACATAATTTAATATTCCTAAAAAAATTGTGACACAAAATTTATTTAATATTAAAAATTGATATAATTTTATATTTCTCAAACTTTTCCAATGCTTTGAACAGCCATAATAATAATAATAAATGTAGACAAACACAAGAAAAATTTTGAAGCGTTAATCACTGCCTTGCATTTTATACCTAATTAAAAAGCAACAATTATCTAATTAATTTTGGTAATTATTTTTGGAATTTACAATATTTACCAAATTGGGAAGCTACACACAGCAAACAGTGATGAGTAAGAGACTATAAAAAAAGAAAAAACATATGCTTTTGCATATTTTTTCTGCGCATATGCTATGAAGAAAGGGGCTCAAAAATAGCATTTCTAAGTTAAAATTTTTTGATTTGGTGAAGGTTTTTAGTGCATATAAAAGCATATTTTGGGGGTTTTTGAGAATAAACGCATATTTTGCCATTTTTGCATTCTTAGAGCGTATTTTGGCCATTTTTTGGAAATTTTAGTAAGAAAAATGAGAAAAATACACCCCTAAGGATAGACTTTTTGGGAATTTAAAAAAAATACACCCTTAAAAATCTAAAATTTTGAGCTTTTTGTCAAACTTTTGAAAAAAATATGTTCATAAAAAAAATTTTTGCAATTGTCTAAAAACTTTCCTTAGTCATTGTTTTGGTTCTTTAAAGTCAATTCTGGATTTTTTTTACACAATTTTTGGCATTTTTTTGAGGATTCAAAGTCATTTTTGCTAGTTTTTAAGGCATATTTAATGCATATTTGGGCATTTTTCGGGTTTTTAGGGCATATTTGGGGGATTTTTAGTGCATATTTTATGCTCATATTTGGCATTTTTTAGTGCATACAACTTATAACCCTAGTTATAACTTGGCCATATATTGATCAATTAAAAAATAATTCTCATTTTGAACAGAGAATTTTAATGGATAAATGTCACGGTTTTTTTGAGCTTTTTACCAAGCAAGCATCATTCCCCAAAAAATTAAGAAGCTCAGAAAAAGTCAGTGCGTGTGTAAGAAAAAAAATTATATGCTTTTTTAATTAGATTTTCCCCAAATTTGTTGTAACAAAATTATAAAGGTCACTTAAAACAGATTTTAACTTTTTTAAAGAAAATAATTAAAATAAATTGTAAAAATCAATATTTAGTGACATTTAGCTATTCAATTTAATATTGAAATATCCGGAGACTTGGCTGATCCCTGATTCTCTATCAAAGTCCCGAGTGCCAAAAATGATCTTCCTTCCTCAAACCGCGCCATTAATAGGCGCAACCGTCCAAACTGAACTTTTTCGTCGGAAAAAATCACCAAATCTTATTTGACCAAAATCGCATTTTGCATTTGTGAGTCCACCAGTTTCTTCTCAGCGAATGCAACCCTGGCATAATTTATGAAATGAAATTATGGATAAAAGAAAGAATCACAAAAAAATGAATTAAAAAGAAAGAAACAGAGAGATGTGTTGTAGGTGAGAGAGAGAAGGCGAGGAGAGAGAGAGAGAGTGAGTGAAGACATAGAAAAGAGAGATAAAGAAAGGCATAGAGACATGCTGGAAGAAGAGCAAGGAGAGAGAAAAGGAGGGCGAGTTAGGCAATGAAAAAAAATGATAGAATGAGAGAAAAAGAGAGAGAGAGAAGAGAGAGAGAGAGAGAGAAAAAGAGAAGAGAGAGAGAGAAAGAGAGAGAGAGAGAGACGGTGAGACAGCAAAGAGAGACACAGAAAGAAAAACATAGATACAGAAATATGCATATAAATCGCGAAATATGTAACATGCAAAATACATATACAGATTGTTCTCGTTTTTACACTCTCTTGAAGTCTACAAATCGGGTTCAGCCTAATTATCCTTTTATGTTTAGCTTTTAAATGTCCGTCCCTTTTATTGAATTGGGATGGTTTAGGAGACAAATTTTTCATAAATTTTATCCCATTGCATAATTTGTTATTTTCTAAATTATGCATTTTCAATTTATTTTTTTTAATAAATTATGGCATCGAAAATTGGCACCAGTCCAGCATCTTTGTAAAGATTGTACAACTAAATTTAATTGAAAAATAATGTTTAATCCCAAAGGATAATGAATAGGGATGGGAATTTAAGTCAAATGACTTTTTTACTGACTTTAAATGACCTTAAAATGACTTCAAAAGTGTTCTACACTTTGTTTGAAGCTTCTAACTTGCATTTTTTGTGACTTTTTTATACTTTTTGGGATTTTTATGACTTTTTTGCGTTTTTGTGACTTTTTTCATGACTTTTTACACTTTTTAAGGCAAAATTTGACTTTTGTGAAGAAAATTCCAAAAAATAAGTCGTTTTTCTTCGAGACGGTACTGAAATTTTTTCGTGATTTTTTGGTTTTCATGACTTTTTCAATCGACTTTTTTGATATTTTTCATGACTTAAATTCCCATCCCTAATAATGAACTGAAAAAATTATAATTAATTTTTTCAATATTTTTTTCCTCTGCCCAATTGTCCGTAAACTTTTTTTTTATTAAATATTACACCGTTTACCTCGTTCGATGAAATAGAAGTCATTTCCTAGACTTTATTAGCATTTGAAAATGTATGTAAAAATGCCAGTACATATTTTAGACTTTTTAGCATTTTTTCCAAATTTTTTAAGGATTTTTAAATTTTATAAATGCCATGAAATTGCAAAATTTCGCAATTTTTTTTGTACATATTGTCACCTTTTTTAATACATATTTGGAAAATTTTTAAGGGTTTATCGAAGTTTCTTGTTAAAGTAAAAATTGTTTTTTGAAAATGGACCCAAAAAAATAGTTTTTTTTTTCAAAAAAAGGGATTTCAAGAATTATTTTTTAAAATATTAAAATGTGATTCTAAACTTATTTAGTCATTTTATGCGTGGTGAGCCGAAGTTACAAAAGTATCAATGTGGGCGAAGTTACAAAAGTATCAATGTGGGCGAAGTTACAAAAGTATCAATGTGGGCGAAGTTACAAAAGTATCAATGATTGAAATATTTAAATTTAATTATTATTTAAATTTAATTTGCTAAATAAATCATCATAACTTAGCTTAAACTTAGTCAAATTAATTAAACTTAGTATTTAGCGACAGCTTCAAGTATCCTCTACTATTTATGTAATTTTTAAAAAATTAGTAAAAACTTACAAAAAGTTGTAAGCAAAAAAGCTCAAAAAATTTAGAGTGAACAATTTTGGCCCTAACTTTTTTGAAATTCAATAAAATTTTTCGAAATTTAACTGAATGATAGAGAAATCTTTGGGCTATCTAAATATTTAAAATCAAATTAAAATTGGTTCTTTCTGAAAAAAGTTATGAAGGAATTAATAATGTATCTTTTATGGTCATCCAAAAAATGTAAGCAGCATATGACGGACACGGAAAACAATGTAACAGTGATGCCGCGGGTTGAGAAAAATTTCGGGTTCGGGTTTCGGGTCGGGCACTCGAAAAATTTCGAGTTCGGGTTTCGGGTTTCGGGTTGAGAAAAACTTCGGGTTTCGGGTTTCGGGTATCGGGTTTCGGGTCGAGAAAAATGTCGGGTTTCGGGTCAATTGAAAAATTTTTATAATATGTTCAAAATCGATAAGAATTTTTTTATCGAATGAAAAATCATTAAAAATTTTCTGCGTCACGCTTTTTCAATGTAAATTTCTCGAACAAGAAGACTGGCGGTGCCGATAGGCGCCGCCAGGAAAAAATTTGAAAATTTGAGTTAAATTTGGTAACAGATTTTCACCAAAAAATTGCCAAATTTTTGCGCTTTAAGTTGACAAATTTTTGCCTTTAAAAACGTTTTTTACGGCGTTTTTCCAAAAAACTTTTGGGGAACCGGGGGGCCGGCGGTGCCGATAGGCGCCGCCGGGAAAAATTTTGTAGTTTATAATACGATTTGTTTACAGAATGTGTCAAAAAAAATCAAAGTTTTGGTTAAATTTGCGGTTTTAGGCTGTTTAAAAAAATAAAAAATAATAATTTTTAAGTTTAAATATTTTTTATTAATTTAATTTCAATTGAAATAATGTAAAGAAAATGTAAAAAATATTCTATACCAGTGGGGAATTGAACCCGAGCGAAAAATAAAGAAAGGCAAAAGGTATAGCCATTACACCACATTTGAATTTGAACACATGCTGTAAATGAAATAAATGAATTATTTTTTCTCAAAAATCTCCTTCTCCAACAATTTCCTTCTCTTTTCTCACCCAGATCCCCATTCTTACCGGTGCATATTTTTTTGCCTATGCCGCGGGTTGAGAAAAATTTCGGGTTCGGGTTTCGGGTCGGGCACTCGAAAAATTTCGGGTTCGGGTTTCGGGTTTCGGGTCGAGAAAAACCTCGGGTTTCGGGTTTCGGGTCTCGGGTTTCGGGTTCGGGTTGGCATCACTGCAATGTAATTGATAGACCAATCAATGAAGATGAACATGCCAAGTGAAAGAGTAATGAAAAGCAAAACAATGCCAAAAAATACACAATACACTTAGAAATTATATAACGTTTTTTAGCAGTCATCAAAAAAATTAAAGTATTTTAGGAGACCATTAAAATTTAATCAATTATATTTCTCATCTGCAGCGAGAAATTTTTGAAAATTTGAAAATAAGTTCACTTTAAGTTTTTGCTTTAAATAATAATGTCATAATTGTGTTAGGAATCGCCAACTCCAAACTCGAAACCAGGAAATTCGACCCTTTTCGACATAAAAATCTCGGAAATCGAAAAAATTAAATGGTTAATTAAATATGGAAAAAACATTTTCAAATATTTTGTTGTAAAATAAAAATTCATAATCTAAATTTTCAATTATATATTCAAATACTCTTGACGAGACAAGAAAGACTAAAAAAAAAAAAATTTTTTTTTCAAGTTTATTTTTTCAATGTTTCCATCTTCATTGGTATCGGTGAAGAGCTGATCATTCTGATCTCCTGAATTTAGCATCAAGATTAAAATTAGAATTATTAATTTTAAATAATAAGTATATAAAATAAAAAAATCTTTTTTCTTTGAAAATTGAACGTAACCTCAAATTGCAAATTGTCTAATTGTTGGTTTTTCATGAGTAGTTCTTAATCCAAATTTCATTTCAAATAAATAAACAGCGAACAAAAATATGAAATTTTTGAATGTGATATCATTGTTGTGCCCGCCTGGGCTTTGACCGCTGTTGAAAGCACCTCCACGGATTTCGCCTTTCCCTTCTCTCTCCAATCTTTGTCTCTCTGTTTCTCTTTATTTCTCTCTCTATCCCTCTCTCGTGCATTACTCTTTCTCTAATCGCTTCATCCCAAAATGTTGCCATTGTCCCCGCCCCCGCCCTTTTCCCCAATCGCTCTAATCAGATTTAAGGGGAATGATGTTGGGATTTTGGGTCAGTTGTTGATCACTCACCTTTTGGATCGCTCGCCAATTTCCCGTGCCTTGGCTTTAATTTCTGGTCAATAAACGCTTTGTTATTGGCTTGGCATTTGGGGAGCAGCATTTTGGGGGAGGGATGCGCTCTCCCAGCATTTCAGGGCTGGGAGGGCCCAACATCCCTCGGCGTATTTCCCCGCTTATTAATCATCACAACTATTTTCGAGTAAATTCCCGTGCCTAATTATAGAGTCGGGGTCACTTTGGCGCGGCATATTTGGCACCACCAATTTTAAAGTTTATAATAAATTTTTCTTGTGCAATCAAATAAAACAAGCTTGATATCAATGGATAGTGAGTGGATAGGTCTACGAATTCTCTATTAACTAGAGTTCAAAATTTTGCATGCTGATGGAATGTATGTAAAGCGCGTTAAATTCACTCCAGTTTAATTAATTTGGATGGCAAATTAAATGTTATAGCGTTAGGAGCAAAAATAGCTGACAATAAAATGGGCGGTTCCCCCATAGGTATTGAAAGGAGGACAATTAATTACCTAATTTTCTAAACGTTGGTGTTTTTGATTCTTCAATCTTAAAATTTCTTTATTCAGTCTTTTTTTATCCCATCCTACATATTAAAGTTGAGTGTCTGTTTCTGCCATGATTTGAATGTGGTGTGGCGTTTTGTTTGTTTTAGCGTTAAAAAGTGATTTGAAAAAAGAAATGTTTGGTTTTGTTTTTTTTTCATTTTTGTTTTGTTAGTTATTTGAAAAAAGCAATAAAGCACAGATAAAAATAAATTATTATTTTTTTAATGAAAAATCTTTTTTTATATTTTATTAATAATGTAGTAGAAATGAATGCTTCTATTGCTTTGTTAAGAGGAAAAAAATGTTTTTATTATTAGAAATATGCATTTGGAAATGAATGTTATTAATACTTTTGTAAAAGAAAAAATTGTTTTTTGTAAAAGAATTCCTTTAATTACTGAATTTAAATTGATTTGTTTTGAATGGGTTGTGTGTGTTTGTTTGTTTTAGGTTTTGGCTTAGTCAATGTAAATGTTTTTGCTTTTGATATTGTATTGAAAAAGTTTTGGTCCGAGAATTTGTTTTGAAATTGAAAGAGACATTCTTTTGTAAATAAAGCGAAGGTCAATTTATTCCGTCCAATTGGTAAATTCTGCTGTTATTTGGATGGAATTACATTAAATGGAATTACAAAACATTAAACAGGTCAGTTTTTGGTATCAATTTTTATAAAATCATTTAAAGTATGTAAAAGGTAGCATTTTTTTGTTACATTTCAAATATTCATCCAATAATTTGATTTTTAAATTTGTTTGTTCATTAATTTAAATTGTTTCATTGTTAGCAAATGATAGATTATTTGGAAAGCATTTTTTGATCAGATATTGTCATTGAAAGAGATTTGAAATGAATTTGTTTTGATATGTATATTGATATGGAAAGATATTGTTTTTGGATGTAAAGCATGCTTATGAATAGTAAAAAAGAACGAATATGCCTTTGCTTGCTTGCAATATAACTTCTTTATTATGTTGTGCCGGGCCGTTAGAAGATGTTTATATGCCATTGGTGTTTTATGCCGCCTGGTGATAGATTAAGTGGCATATTTTATTAACGCAAAACAGGTCAGTTAAGAATTAAATGTTTTTTTTTCATTTATTATATTGGCACTCGCAGTTGGGGAGAGGAAGGGCGGTTTTTAATTTTGGGGTCAATTACGTTGTTCGTACAAAAGCAGTCCGCATAAAATATTTTTTGACAAAAATGTCAAAGCTTAGGCCTAAGCCTAGGCATATGCTCATGTACTTACAATTTGATTTTGTATAATTATAATGGCCTTTCATTTGTATAAGATTTCTAAATTGAAGGTCCTCTCCACAACTGTTTGAGTGACATTTTGTTTGCATTTGTTTACTATGTATATGTTTTGACCTGTTTTTAATGTGAAAGGATTGTGATGTATTTTTATTGTCGTTTTGTTCCATTATATAATTTAGACTCACCATTTTCATAATCAATTTTTTATTAATTTTTGATTTATTAATATATCGTTGGTTGTGTTCATTTTACATTTTTTTTTGCCTTTGAAAGTTTATGTTGTAATGTGAATTTCAGGTTTAAGCATTTTTCTGCTAGACCGAATTTTTGTAGTGGATAGAAGTGGTGATAATGAACGTAATTATGAACATGATTATGTTTTTGATATGGATTTTGATGGTATTGGAGAAAATGTTGAGGTTTTAGACCTAGAAAGTGAAATAGAAATTAGAAATTATGATGTGTTGGAAGAGCATAACTATGCTAAGAGAAGAAGAGTTGTGGATGATGTTCCCAGCCAGGCGTCTGCTGCGGTTGCGGGGCCATCACGAATGAATGATAGTCAGTTTGAAGAAAGGAGGTTGGAATATTTGCAAAAGAAAAGAGAAAGAGAGAGGATGAGGTGGCAAAATCAGTCACAAGAGTCCAGAAACGCACGCTTAGAACAGATAAGAAATAGAAATTCCATTGTAATAGCAAATGAATCTGCACTTGAGAGACAGTTACGTTTAGAACAAGATAGAATTAGACACAGGGTGATTAGACAAGGTGTTGTTAAGGTTTATGCAGCAGGAGCTCATGCAAATGCTCATGAACATAGACTTGGTCTTATGAATGTTAGATGTGAATTTTGTGATGCTCTGCATTTTGCAGAGGAGAAAATGCATGGTCGTGGCAATTCTTTCAAGGATTGCTGCCATTATGGTAAAGTTTTTGTCCCTGAGATTCCTGAGCAGGATTTTCCTGAAGAATTGAGGGATTTGTTTATGAAATTTGACGCGAGACATGTTAGTTTTTTTGAAAATGTTAGACACTTGAATAGCAGCGTTTCATTTGCTTCAATGAATCCGCTGAGATATAGATACCCGAATAACCGAGGGCCATATTGCTTTCGCATATACGGTCAGGTTTATCATAGAATGAATATGGCTTTGAATCCAGAAAATGGCGATGAACCTGCTTACGGGCAGATTTTCATCGTAGATACTGAACAGGCAATGAGGGCAATGAGACAAAACAATGTCGGTGTTGACCCTCAATTGTCAAGAACTGTTTATGAAGTGATAAGGAATGTGAATCCGTTTGCTGAGGCTTATGTGATGATGAAAGAGGAAGAAGATGATGAAGTTGAGAGAGCGAGAAATGAGAACAGAGAGCCAGCCGAGATCAAGCTTTTGTTTGAGACAGGAAGGCAATTGGACAGACGTTTGGGGTACAATGTACCAAGAGCAAATGAAATAGCAGCAGTTTATGTACCTGGAGCAGACGGTGAAGTACCGGATGCGAAGATTGTGATCAGACAACGTGGAAAAGAGTTAAAGATTTTGAATAGCCTTGACCCGATGGTGACACCGATGACATACCCGCTGTTTTATCCGCGTGGTACACTTGGTTGGCGCCCGGGAATGAAGCAAAGAAATGGCATTAGAAATGTGACAAGACTTCAGTATGTGTCATACACATTGGCAATCAGAGAGAAAGAGTTTAATCCTATTTATATGGAGGAAGACTCTTTCAACAGTATTGTGTTGATGAATATGTTAAGATTGAAGGAGATAGAATGAATTGGATTAAAAATAACCAGAAAAAGATTTTGGCAGATGCATACAAGAATGTTGATAATATGTTGATGAGACGAGCACAAGAAAGAGGTTTGCCACTTGGAAGGAAGGTCATACTTCCTTCAAGTGTGACAAATAGTCCGAGATATGTTGAGAAGCATTTTCAGGATGCTATGGCCGTTGTTCGGCGGTTTGGCAAGCCTGATATGTTTTTGACTATGACATGTAATCCGCAATGGGAGGAGATCTCAGAGAATTTGTTTCATGAGCAGATATCAAGTGATAGACCAGATTTGGTTGTGAGAGTTTTTAACCTGAAAGTTAAAGCTATTATGAATGAGATATGCAAAGTAAATATTTTTGGTGAAGTGATTGCGTGGATGTACCCGGTTGAGAACCAAGGAAGGGGACTACCGCACATCCATTTGCTGTTGACATTGACAGAGCAAGACAAATTGATAAATGGTGAAGATGTTGAGAAGAAAGGAATTAGTGCGAGAATTCCAGACAAGGAATTAGAAGCTGAATTGTTTGAATTGGTGAAAAAATTTATGATCCATGGCCCATGTGGTGATTTGAACCCTAATTGCCCATGCATGGAAGAGTACGTTGACAAGAATGGAATGAGAGGAAGGAAATGCTCTAAGGGATATCCTAAAGCATTTCAAGAAGAGACAGTTGTTCTTGAAAATGGTATGGCAAATGATGGAAGAACAGTTCAAGTATTTGCAAATGGAAGAAGACATGAATTAGACAATAGGTGGGTTGTCCCGCACAACTATACCTGTTGAAAATGTTTAAGTGCAACATTAATCTTGAAAAGGTTAATAGTGTTAGTTCAGTAAAGTATTTGCATAAGTATGTGCATAAGCCACCAGACAGGGCAAGACTTGAACTAGAAGAGAAAAATGACCATGATGAAGTTAAAGAGTTTATTGATGCGCGGTATGTTTGCCCGCAAGAAGCAGTTTGGAGGATTTTTGAATTGCCTATGTATGATAGAAGCCATTGTATTATGTCTTTGACTGTACACCTACAAGGTGAACATATTTGTTATTTTGACGAGAATATGGAAGAAGACGAGATTCGTGAAAGAATAGCGAATGCTTCTGAGTTGATGGCATATTTTGAATTGAATAAGACAAATGTTTTGGCAAAGACTTTGTTTTATCACCAGATACCTGAAAAGTTTTGTTTTAAGAAAGGAAAATGGACCGAGAGAAAGACATATTTTAACACAATTGGCCGAATGGTTAAGGTGTCACCGGCTGAGCCGGAGCGATACCACTTGAGGCTATTGTTGTTAAATGTGAAGGGAGCATGCTCCTATGATGATTTGAAATCAGTTATTGATATGAATGGCAATGCAAAAGTTTGTGAAACTTTTTCAGCCGCATGTTTAGAAAGAGGTTTGATTAGAAATGATGAAGAGTGGAAAAGAGCATTAGAAGAAGCAGAGAGTTTTGAAATGCCATGGAAATTGAGAGAATTCTTTGCATTGATTTTAGTCCATTGCAATCCGGCCAAACCGGAGGAGCTTTGGAATATGTTTAAAGACTCACTGTCTGAAGATTTTAGCAGGAGTTTTAGAAAAGAATTGGCTTATGCTAAAGCATATAAAGAAATTGCACTGAGCATTATGAAGGCTGGAAAAACGCTTGCCGATTTTCCAACCATGGAACAGATAAATGTTGATGATGATGTTGAGCAAGTGTTTGATTTAGCTGAAGAATTGGATTTGGGACAAAGAGACTATGCTTTGATGTATGCCGAACAGAGAGAAATTTGTGATGAAATTTTGCATAGAATATGGAATCCTGTAAATGAACCCGCGTTCTACTTTCTTAGTGGACCGGGTGGAACTGGAAAGACGCATGTGAACAAGACAATTGTACATATGCTGAGAGGACAGAAGAAGAAAGTTTGTACAATGGCTTTTACTGGCATTGCAGCAACTTTGCTGCCTGCTGGAAGAACATTGCACAATAGATTTGGATTGACATTGGATATGAGTAATTCGAGTATTAGTCCGAGATCAAGAGCTTGGCAAGAATTGAAAGAAACTGATTTGTTTATTTGTGATGAAGCGCCTATGATAAATAAGCGCGCAATGAAAACTTTGGATGAGAAATTGAGAGAGATTATGAAGAATAGAATTGCGTTTGGTGGCAAAGTTATGCTTTGGACGGGAGACTTTCGTCAAACCCTTCCAATTCAGCGACATGCTACGAGAGCTGAGGTGGTTAATTCAACCTTAAAGAGAAGTGAGTATTGGAGATTAGCTAAAAGATATAAATTGACGAAGAATATGAGAGCTCTTGAAACTGAGCAAGAATTTGCAAAAGATTTGTTAGAAATTGGAACTGGAAAATGGAATAGTGAAAATGATGAGATAATTTTGCCCGAGAATTGTATTAGCTATGGTGATTTAGCAGAAGAGATTTTTGCAAATTGTATTGCTTCTGAGAATTGGAATGAAATGGCCAAAAGTGCCATTTTAGCACCGAAAAATGTTGATGTTAGTGAAATGAATAATAGAGTTTTAGAAATGTTGCCTGGTGAAGAAGTTGTGTATACCAGTATAGATAGACTTAGCTCAAGATGAGAATAGACAAAGAGCAGATGACTATTTGGATGAGTATTTGTTGAACCCTTCAGGATTTCCCCGGCATAAGTTGAGATTGAAGAAAAATGCTATTGTTTTGTTAATGCGGAATTTGAATATAGAAATGGGACTTTGCAACGGTTCGAGAATGACGGTAGAAGAAATGCATCCGAATTTGATCATGTGTAAGATTTTGACTGGAGATAAGGCAGGTCAGACTGTGTACATTCCTCGGATCACGCTTTGCTGTTCTGAAGATTACCCTTTTGATTTGCATAGGCACCAATTCCCGTTGGTGTTAGCTTTTGCAATGACAATTAACAAGGCCCAAGGTCAAACCCTTGAGCAAGTTGGCATTGATTTGAGAAAAGATGTGTTTAGCCATGGTCAATTGTATGTGGCTCTTTCGAGAGCAAGAGCTTGGAATAAGCTGAGAATTAGATTAGATGATAGTAATTTAGAGAGAAAGGTGAAGAATGTTGTGTACAGAGAGTTATTAGATGGCGGTGATTAGATAATGTGTTAGACTAGCCTTGGATTTAGATTTAGTATAGTGTTAGAATTGGTTTTGTATAGACAAATCTGTTGTTCTTTGGGTTGCTCAAGACAGTACGAACACAATTCAAAGTAAGTCTTCTTTTTAATTTCATACTTTATCCTTTCTCCAAAAATAACTGTTCATAACACATTCGTACTACCTAGCGGGGGATGCGCCGAAGGCGCTGACCCCGCTAGTTTTCTTTTAAAATTTAAAATAAACAAAATGATAACCTATAATTTTTATAGGGGTACATTTTCAAAAAAAAAAAAATCTAAATAATATGTAAATAAAAGACCCGATTTTTGTTTTCGCAAACATAAATAAAAAATCCGTTTTCCTACTGTTTAGACCATGTAGAATCCAGGAAAAAATGCATTTAAATAAAAAAGGAAGCCCTGCTGATCGTTGATATAAACATAAAAAAATGACATCATTCGAGTCCAAATTAATAAGCAAAATGTAAAATAAAATAAAAAAGTTTGTTCAAGCAGGAATGCCAGAAACACGCATATTCCGCAATGGCACAACAACATTTGATCTATGTTCTGTTCTGCGCAGATATTTGCAAAATGCTTTACGATATTCAGTGCTTAAATATGAAAAATTAATTAATTATTTTTTATTAATTAAAATTAATTAATTAAATTAATTATCTACCTGCAAAGAAAAAGCACCGGAGTACAGCTGGAACATGCCATCGAAGCGAGACCATTGCAAATAGGCCAAACAATGTATTCAATTGTTAAAAAGTTCAACCCGAGCAATGGCATTATGAAATTAAAGAACCCAGAAGTCTTAAATGGGAACTGTAATGTACAGAAATTGTGAATGAGTTAGAAAAATTAATTTTTTTTTTTTGGAAAAAAGTAAATTTTTAAATTAGTGTTTTCAATTGCAAAAATAATTATTTAAAATTTCAAAATAATAAATTTTATTACTCCAATATAGCAGATGAGACCGATTGACATAATAACACCCAGTGAAATCATTAAACGTTTGTTATTGTCCGATTCTAAATTAACCAAGAAAGCAATTAAATTAAGTTAATTAATTAATTAACAACCCGGAAATGACTGTCCGTAGTGTCCATTACGTAAATAATTGACCAGCCAAATCAATACATAACATGTGAATTCAGCAGAATATATTATTAAATTTGATATAGTCGCTATTGAATTGATCTCAGGCTGACGTGCCGAATCAGCAATTGAGCACATCACTGGTCTTCATAGAGGCACAAATGAATTTGCAAGGTATATTTACTGTTTCACAAACTTTTCCCAATGATTTAAGCAGCCGTAATAATAAAGAAAAAGGTCGTAGAATACAGTTTTTGCACAACAAATGGTAATAAACATTTTGAAAAGTTTACCGCTGCCACCCATTTTATACCTAATTAAAAAGCAATTATTAAATTAAATAATTAATTTTTTAATTGCAATAATTACCAAATTGGGAAGCTAATGGCAACCAAACGGTCAATTCCGATGCATAATTGTAATGAAATAGCAAATGCGGCAAAAATGAATGGAATAATTTGGATGTAAAAGCATAAATGGAGACTGATGAAATTGATGCCGAAAAGGAAAACGAAAAATGGGACCGAATCTCCGATCAGAAGAAATGAGATGGAAAAGGCGTAAAATGCGATCAAAATGTTACACGTCGAATGGAGCGACCTTAAATTTTTTTTTAATTGAAAAAATGCCATAAAAGGGATTTGTTGATAATTTAAAATTGGAAAACCGTACAAAAAAGCACAAAATTATTAGAGGAAATTTCTTAAATACGTTTCGAAGAAAAATTCATTTTGTAAGTTTAGCTTTTTTGGATTTAGTTTTTTAATAAATTATGGCATCAAAATCTGAAGGCATTTCACTTTGATTTGACGGTGACATAGACGAGCAACATGTTGAGAGTGATGCCAGAAAAACAGGTCACAGCAAGAATGCCATTGGTCAGAATTTCGGTTGGCACCTGTCCAGCATCTTTGTAAAGATCGTACAGCTAAATTTAATTGAAAAGCAATGCTTAATCACTAAGGACAAACAGCAGGAAAAATTTTGAATAAAAAAAACTAAAATTAAAAAAGAAATTAATTTTAATTAATTTTCGAATATTTTTGTCCCCTGCCGAATTGTCCGTAAGATTTTATATTAAACATTACACTTTTTTACCTCGTTCGATGACATTTTAAAAATTTGTTGGCAAAAAATAAAAGCAATCTTATTTTTTTTTCATTTTTAGTTTTGAATAAAAATTCGAAAAATTGCCAACTTTGCACCAAAATATGGACAAAAAAAGGAAATAAGTACAGTTTTAAGATGTATGGACTCAAAATAATAGACTAAAAATTCGAAAAATGGCCAACTATGCACCAAAATATGCACTAAATACTTAGACGGTGTGTTTTTACTTTTTGCATTTTTCTTATAAAATTTACAGAAAAAATATGTGGATTTGAGAGTTTCGACTTGGGCCTGGTTCCATCCAGGTCTGTGTTTTTCCTGGGCCCAGGACCAAGCCATTTTTCGGCAAACTGGGTTTTTCCTGAGCCCAGATTTTGCTGGATTTTTGTCCAGGAAATGCAGGTCCATGGTAAATACCAAAAAAAAAATCTGGGTTTCCTGGATAATAATATTCTTGAATTTCTTCTTATTTTGAATACCCCTTTTTTCAAGTTATCAAAAAATGATGCAATAGATATAAAAACATATTATCATTGTAAAAATTTACATTTTTAGATGTATTCCTAAGCAATTAATTATTTTTTCAAACATTTTTTTGTTTTAAAACAAATTCAAAAAAAAAAATCCTAGTCCAGGCCTGGATCAAAGCCATGACAAGCCTGGATTTTTCCTGGGCCTTGAATTTCCTGGGTTTTTGTCCAGAAATCCAGGTCCAAAAATAATGTAACGACCTATAATAACTAGGGCTCCGATTTTTAAGGGCGAAAAAGTCCAAAATAAGGCCGTAAATAAGGGCGAAAAAATCGCAAAATAAGGGCGAAAATAAGGTCGAAAAAATTCCAAATTTAGGGGTATAATTTTTAAATTGTTGTTTTTTTCTATGTAAATAAGTTAAAAGTAAAGCAAACAATCTTCTTCATTGAATACAGTTGCAAATAAGATACATTTCAAAATTTTCAGGGGTAAAGGGTCGATTCTTTAGGGGTGTATTTTTCCGAAATTTTTTAGGTCGATTCTTAAGGGTGTATTTTTCCGAAATTTTTAGGTCGATTCTTAGGGGTATATTTTTCTGAAATTTTTTTGGTCAATTCTTATGGGTGTATTTTTCGTTTTTTATTGCATCCTTGTTGATAAATTTCCCAAAAATCGCGAAATAAGGGCGAAAATAAGGGCGAAACGCCAAAATAAGGGCAAAAACTTATTTTAAGGGCGAACATCCAAAATAAGGATTTTTAAGGGCGAACACCCAAAATAAGGATTTCTAAGGTCGAATAAGGGCGTTAAAACGTAAAATTTTCGAACAAAAAATGTGTTTTTCGTGCATTTCTCGTCGAGTTAAAGCCGCAGAAAAAATAAGGAAAAACTTATAAATCCGGGCCCTAATAATAACCCTAGTCATCATTATGCTTCATTACCCTAATCATTATGCTTCATTTCATTAATGTTTGGCTGGGAATTATATGGATTAAAAATTTACAATATGGACAAAATGTGGACTAAAAAACTAAAAAATAGCCAAGTATGGACCGAAATATAGACTAAAAACTAGAGACCGGACAAGAGGGTCGGTCGAACGGTTTCGGTTAAAAACCGAAAAAAAAACCGAAACCGAAAAAAACCGAAAAACTCAAAAAATTCTCGGTCGAACGGTTTCGGTTAAAAAACCGAAAAAAACCGAACCGAAAAAAACCGAAGAAAAATTTTCGGTATATCGTTTCGGTTTCGGTTTTTTTTTGAATTTTTATATTTTTTCCAAAAAAGCAATAAAACATTTTTATTAACAGAAAAAGCTAAAGATCACCTCTGAACTAAATTGTAAAGCTATTGAAGCTCTATCGAATGGTGTACTAAAGGTTTGGAAAATGATAGAAAAGGCAGCCAAAAAACATGTGTTTGCTCCTTGAATTTAAAAAACCATAAAGATTAGTTTTAGCGATTTGGTGCCTTTTTTGGCGTTTTTTCCCGAAAAATCCATTAAAAATTCAAAAAAATCGGAAAAATACACCCCTAAGAAATGATCTAAAAAAATTCAGAGAATCTACCTTTATGTATTGAAAAATTTTCACAAAAATTGTTCGCCAAAATTCTTTGTTTTTCTTGATAAAATTTAGGTTTAAAAATTTCCTTATTGAAAAAACATTATAAACTATTGAATTATCAATAAATCAGCAAAATTTAGTTTTTTTGTTAGTTTTTACGTGTTTTGCCCCCTAAAATATTAATAAAAAAATTTAAATGCCTTTTTTCATGCTTTTTTCGGGATTTTTGTGCCTTTTTTCAGTGTCATTTTGCGATTTTTTGTGCCTTAATTGATAGCTCTAGCCATAACTTTAGGGCCGGCGGTGCTGATATAATGCTATTTGTTAGCAGATTTTGTCTAAAAATACCAAATTTTGAGATTTCGCGCTAATTTTTTAAGAAAAGCTAGCTTTTTGGGGGGTCGGCGGTGCCGAAAGGCGCCGCCGGAGGAAAATTTTACGAATTTTTAATGAATTTTGTTAAAAAAATGGTCAACTGATTTGTCAAAAAAGTCGGTCGATTGTTTCGGTTTTTTAAATATTTCGGTCGAACGGTTTCGGTTAAAAAACCGAAAAAAACCGAAACCGAAAAAAACCGAAAAACTCAAAAATTTCTCGGTCGGTTTTTTTAAGTTAAAAACCGAAACCGAAAATCGAAAAATACCGAAAAAAACCGAAAAAAAAACCGACCGGTCCGATCTCTACTAAAAACTGTCAAAATATATGTTTTAAAAATCCTTAAAAATTAAAAAATATGTAATTTTTCAATATTTGGTTAAATAAATTTAAAAAATACAATTAAACAATTAAAAGCAAGTTTAAAAAAATTCGAGCTTCAACAATTGCAAACCAAATACTTCTTAAGATTTTTTTTGGTGATAATCTCATTTGTATTCAGCAAAAATTTTCGGAAGCGAAAAAATACATAAAATTTGCCAAAATTTTGAATTGGGTCTAAATTTTTCGTATTCTTAGGGCTTGCGCTTTTTTTTTGTTGTGAAAACTCCCTAAAAATGGCGGAAATATAGACTAAACGCAAAAATGGCGGAATATGGATTTATTCCCGAAAACCCTATATAAATTTATATAGACTTAAAATCTTCATCAAATCAAAAAATTTAAACGTATATTTTTAGCCCTTTTCTTTATAGTATATGTGCAGGAAAAATATTAAATCCATATAATTTCGAGCCTTAGTTATAAGATTTATGGACTAAAATATCAGAGTAAAATTTAGAAGAATGGTCAACTGTTCACAAAAATTCGGACTAAAAATTGCGCAAAATTAAATTCTACCAGCACTTTTCTTTCTTCCTATGAAACCAAATTATTTTTGAAGATTTTTTAAAAATTCCAAAAATTCAATTCTTAGGAGTGTGTTGTTTTCCACTTTTTACATTTTTCTTATAAAATTTACAAAGAAAAAATATGGTGAAATATGGATTTTCCTGGGCCTGAATTTTTGTCCAGGAAATGAAGGTCCAGGGCAAACATGGAAAAAAAAACTGGATTTCCTTAGAAGTCCCCCTAAAATATAATCCGGTTTTATATTTTTGGAAAAATGATAGATCTTTAAATTTTCCTAAACAATTATTTTTTTGACTCATTTTTTTGGTTTTAAAACAAATTTCAAAAAATCCTGGTCCAAAGCTGGATCCAGGCCATGAGAAGGCTGGGTTTTTCTAGACCTGGATTTTTCTTGATTTTGTCCAGGAAATCCAGGTCCAGATCCAACATGGAATTCAGGTACACCAGGCTTTTTTTTCAAAAGGTCGAGCTCTAATGGATTTACATGAACTAAAAAGCTTCACCAATTCATCAAAAAATAATTGCAAAGAAACGCCCTTTTTGAATGCATGAAAAAAAAAATAGATAACAACTTATAAGCCTAGTCATTATGCTTCATTACCCTAGTCATTATTCTTCATTACCCTAGTCATTATGCTTCATTACCCTAGTCATTATTCTTCATTACCCTAGTCATTATTCTTCATTACCCTAGTCATTATGCTTCATTTCGTTGTGTTTTCCGCATTAATAATTACGAAAATGGAAAGCGGGCCGATAAAAATCTTGCGGACCTTTACCAATTAAAAATACAGTATCCATTTGCGCATTTCCCTTTCCTTGTGACGAAGGAAAAAATTGGCCAATTCGTACATCGTTAATGTGTTGTTCATTTTCTATCTTTTTCTTGGCAACCCATTGACGTAAACTGTTTGGAGTTTGTACCTATTTGTTAGCCATGCCGAAGTTACGAATTTACAAATATTTATTTTATTTTTTATTATGGGAATTTGAAATTTTTGAGAAAATAGTTATTCTGGCAAAAAAAAAATTTTTAAATAGCAACAAAATTCTTCAGGAGATAAAAATCAAAATTGGGGCCTTAAAAAAAGGTTTTTTTCCTTTTTCAAAAATTATTTTTTTTTTTTAAATTTTGGGAAATTTGAAAAAAACACGCTTTTCATAATCCGACATTTTCATCGGAAACATGAACATGAATAATAATGTCATTATGGTAGGAATAGCCAACTCCAAACTCGAAACCAGGAAAGGCGATCTATCCGGACATAAAATTCTCGGAAATCGAAAAAAAATTAAATAAATATAGAAAAATATTTTCAAATATTTTGTTGTAAAATGAAAAATTCTTAGTTCAAATTTTAACTTTCATTTAAATGCTCTTAACGACACAAAAAAGAGTAAATATTTTTTGTTGGTACTTCTAGGTTTTGTCACCCCCCCCCTGAAATTTTTTTTAATAGTTTTTTCTCGGCTAATTTTTGATGCTGATCACGAATCTGACGTTTATTTTTAACCATGACTTGAAAATTTCAAAAAAAATTTTCGAAGTAAAGGCATTTTAGGGGTTTTCACGGTCGGAGAATCCGATTCTTACATTCATTTTGACCCAATTCGAACCTTGATCCCGAATTCGAACAAAAAGTCGAAACTTCAATTTTTTTAGTTTCGCATTTTTTGTTCAAAACCGGCTTAAATGCAAGGAAACAAACTAAGAACCATCAATGATGTTTTTTGAGGATTTGTTGCCTTTATGTCGCCTAATTAAATTTTGTATTTTAAAATTTTTCATTTTTTCACGAAAAATTTCACGTAACTCACGTAAAACACGTTATGGCTAAAAATAAACGTCAGCTTCGTGATCAGCATCAAAAATTAGCTTTGAAAAAATTATTAGAAAAAAAATTTCAGGGGGGGGGGGTGACAAACCCTAGAAGTACCATTTTGTTTTGGGTTTTCAATGTTTCCTTCTTCATTGGCATCAGCGAGGAGCTGATCATTCTGATCTTGCTGATCACTATTTTTTACGGAGTTTAAAAATAAGTTGGGTTTTTGTAATTCAATTCAATCTTTTTTAACAAAAAAAAATTAACATTTTTGGTTTTCCGCTAATCATACGCCAAGGCAATCAAATTTCAACAGAAAAAGCAGATTTTACCAATTCTAAAAAGTAAATAAACATTTTTTGAATTTTTTCAAGTCATTGGCATGTATCATGAGCATTTAGCGTTTTTCTACAAGATGTCAACATGAAAGTTTGAACCGAGTTAGAAAAATAAACATTTTTTTATTGAAAATTTCATAAATTTTTTTTAATCGAAAATTTCAATCCAAATTTTTGAGGAGATTTATTCAAATTCTACAACAAAAAAAAATTATGGATTTTTTTAACAAAATTGTACGTAATCTTAAAAAATGAATTTGCATGTAGGGGATCCGACCTGGTGCTTAAAAAACACTGTTTATCGCACTACCTTTACACCATTGGACAAGGCAAAAATGATCATAAAATATTCAAAAGTTTGGCACTTCATAAGTTGGCACTCTTTGCTCATTTTGCAAAAATTAAAAACATTTTTCTTATGAAAAAATTTTATGAAAAGGAAGAAATATCACCTCTAATTTGGGAAAAAAATGTCTATATTTTCAATTATATTTTTTAGTCCATATTTTCTGGCCATATTTCGCGAAAAATATATTTTATCAAATCCTGTTGATCATTGATTATAAAATTATTATGAAATGACATCATCGAGTCCGAATTAATATGCAAAATGTAAAAACAAAGTTTTTAAGCAGGAATATTCTGCAATGGCACAACAACATTTAATACATGTTGTTTTCTGCAAAGATATTTGCAAAATTCTTTGCGGTATTCAGTGCTAAAATACCAAAAATTACTTAATGTAATTATTTTTTAATTTTTAATTGAAAAGTAATTAATTATAAACCACCTGCACAGGAAAAGCACCGGAGTACAGCTGGAATATGCCATCACAAAGAGACCATTGCAAATGGGCCAAACAATGTATTCAATTGTTAAAAGGTTCAAGCTGAGCAATGGCATTATGCCATTATAGAACACAGTATTCTTAAACGGGAACTGTAAAATACAGTAACATTGAATGAATTGGTGACCAAAGCTTGCCAAAAAAAAAAAAAAATCATACATAAAAAATTGTAACGCGTTTTGTATTTTGGAGATAAATACAAAAATAGAGCAATTTTAGGTCGGCACATAATTTGTTTTTTCCGTTACTGTATGTATGTTAAAGTAAAGTTAAAAATTCTTTGGCGTAATATAATAATCCATTGGAATTTCCTGGATAATAATTTAGAAATCATTCTTTGGAGTGACCATTTCTTATTTGGAGCTATCAAAAAATGATTAAATATTATATTTTTGTAAGCAATTAAGTGATTTTTTCAAACAAAATCCAAGTCCAGGTCCAACATGTAATTCAGTTCCAGGTTCAGGTCCAAGCTTTTTCAAAATGCCGAGCTCTATTTTTTTTATTTTCGCAAAGAAAAATTCTGATAATTATTAAATTAAGGGTTTTTCATTAGCAAAATATTTAACCAAAATTTTAATATAAATTAATATTATTACGCCAATAAAGCAGATGAGACCGGTTGACATAATAACACTCAGCGAAATCATTAAACGTTTGTTCATTTCCGATTCTAAATGAGCCAATTAACAAAGCAATTAAAATTTCATTAGGGGTAATTAATTTTATCAACCAGCAAATGACTGTCCGTGGTGTTGTCCATTACGCAAATGATTGATCAGCCAAATCAATGCATAACATGTGAATTCAGCACAATATGTTATTAAAGTTAATATATTCGACATTGAATGGGTCTCTGGCTGATTTGCCGGATCACCAATTGTGCACATCACTGGTCTTAATTAGGGTCATTTTAATAATAATAATAATAATGGTCTTAATTAGAGCATCAAACTTATTTTTAATTATTTTAATTTTAAGGGGGCAAATTTATATATTTAATAGACCTCAAAAATTAGGGAAATAACTTTTTCAAAATTATTTTAATTTTATTTATAAATTGGCATATTTAATTTAACACAAACTTTCCCCAATGCTTTGAGCTGCCGTAATAATAATAAATGTTGACGGACACAGTTTTGGCACAACAAATGGCAATGAAAAGTTTGAAAAGTTTACCGCTGCCACCCATTTTATACCTAATTAAAAAGCAATTATTTAATTAGGGAGGTAATTAGTTTCAAGTTGGCGTAACCAAATTGGGAAGCTAACAGCAAAGAGACGGTCAATTCCGATGCACAATTGTAATAGAATAGCGAATGCGGTAAAAATTAGTGGAATAATTTGGATGTAAAAGCACAATTGGAGACTGATGAAATTGATGCCGAAAAGGAAAATGAAAAATGGGACTGAATTTCCGATCAGAATAAATGAGATGAAAAAGGCGTAAAGTGCGATCAAAATGTTGCACGTCGAATGGAGGGCCCTTAAAAAATTTAAATTTTTATTGAAAAATGCCATAAATGGGCTATATTGACAATTTAAAATCGGAAGACTACAAAAAATGCACAAAATTAATTAGAGGAAATTAAATTTTTTTAAATAAAATTTAAATAAATTTTTAATGAATTTTTTAATTTTTTCTCGTTTTACATTCTGTCCAAGTCTTAAAGTCGGATTCAGCATTGTTTTTTGTTTTTTTTTACATTTAGTTTTTATCCTTCCTTTTACTGATTTTGGATCATTTTGAAGACAAAATTTAAAGTTTTCAATGAAATTTATTTCATAATTCCTCCAATCGATTACCTTATCTTTTTTTAATTTTCTCAGATTAAACATTTTTCAATTAATTTTTAAATAAATTATGGCACCGAAAATCTGATGGCATTTTACTTTGATTTGACGGTGACACAGACGAGCAACATGTTGAGAGTGATGCCGGAAAAACAGATGACAGCAATAATGCCATTGGTGACAATTTCGTTTGGCACCTGTCCTGCATCTTTGTAAAGATCGTACAGCTGAATTTAATTGCAAAATTTTATTAAGCTTCTTACAATTCGGCTTACGAAAAAAAATCTATTGGAAAAGGTATTTTTTTTTAAATAATAATTTTTCAAGGCCAAATCACAGTTCTTTCAAAAAAATATATAAAAATTAAAGATTTTTTATTAAATTATACAGAAAAATTAAAACTTGTTATTAAATAATACAGCTTTTACCTCGTTCGGTGACATTATAATAAATGTATTGGTAAATTATTTTAAATTAATTTATATATTTTTTGGATTGTTTTAAATTGAAGAATTCCACAAAGAAAAGCTGACTTTATGAAATCGCCAGAGAAAAAGCCATTATTATTAATATTTTCTGCGCATTGTGAATAACCTAATTCACCAATAATTAAGTTAATTGACCCTTTGCTTTTATCAAATAAAAAAAATACAACATGTAAACAAAAAGTGCAAGAATATTATTATTTAACATTATTAGGGCTTCCAATCAAGTGCAAGCCCGTAGCCAAAACAAAATTTATGAGGGGGAAATCCGAAGACCTTGTTTGGTTTTTTTGCTCGCAGGGCCAAAAAAATTCTGGGGCTAAAATTTCAAAAAATAAGATATAATGGGGGGGGGGGCGTCTGGCGGTTATGTCAATCGGACAAAAGATCCAATTTTTAAATATTTTTGTATTACCGCGAACATTTATTTGACAAATTCCCAATTCAGTCCCAAAATTGATCCCTCTTTTCATTATTCTTTCTCATTCATGTTGTTCAGTCAGTTCAGTTTTATATTTTAATATTCTGCTGCAGTTCTCCTCTAAATTCATCGTCTCTCCATTTTATTAGTCTCTCCATTTTTATTATATTTCTTCCGCCGTTTCCCAATTTACTTTAAAATAAATATTTATCCCAACTATTGACAACATTCGGACAACATATCATTGGCACATCCTCAATCACCCACAATTCGTATTTGTCCAACCCCCAGAAAGACCCCGAGAGAAAATTCTGAGACCAAAACCCAAAACTGGGGCCTTAAAAAAGTTTTTCTTCCTTCAATTTTTAATTTTTTTTTATTAATATTTTTATGCTAAAAATTACTATGTTTTAATTTTATTAATATTTTTATGCTAAAAATTACTATATTTTAATTTCTCCTAAAATTGTTTTAAATATCATATTCAGCCATTTTAGATTCTTTTTTTTACAAAAATTTATGAAAAGAAAATCATTTATTTCGAACCCTATTGATCAGTGAAAATATTGAATGAAATGACATCATCGAATCCGAATTAATATGCAAAATGTAAAAACAAAATTTTCAAGCAGGAATGGCAGAAGCACGCATATTCCGCAGTGGCACAACAACATTTGATCCATGTTCACTTTTGCAAAGATATTTGCAAAATGCTTTGCGGTATTCAGTGCTAAAATATGAAAAAATTAATTGATTTAATTATTTTTAAATTATAATTAGAACCCCACCTGCACAGGAAAAGCACAGGAGTACAGCTGGAATATGCCATCGAAGCGAGACAGTTACAAATGGGCCAAACAATGTATTCAAATGTAAAAATATTCAAGTTAAGTAATGGTGTTACGCCATTAAGGAACACACAAGTCTTAAATGGGAACTGTAATGTACAGTAATTGTGAAAACGTTAGAAACGTGAATTTTTTGGTTAAAAGTAAATTATCAAATTAGCGTTTTCATTAGCAAAAATAATTATTAAAAATTTTAAAATAATATTATTATTACTCCAATATAGCAGATGAGACCGATTGACATAATAACACTCAGTGAAATCAATAAACGTTTGTTCCTTTCCGATTCTAAATTAACCAATTAAGGAAGTAATTACAATTTAGTTAATTCATTAATTAACAACCCGTAAATGACTGTCCGTGGTGTCCATTACGTAAATAATTGACCAGCCAAATCAATACATAACAGATGAAATCAGCACAATATGTTATTAAAGATAATATGGTGGACATGGAATTGGTCTCTGGCTGATGTGCCGGATCACCAATTGTGCACATCACTGGCCTTAATAGGACACCAAAATTATTTTCAATTATAATGATCTTAATAGGACTCGAAAATTTGACACCAAAATTTGTTCAGGTGCGCTCGCTTTGCTCGCGCCACTTCGCGTTAATCATTTTTAATTTTTATTCTTTCTCAAAAATTTTCTTCTCTTCCTCTCTGTCTCTATCGCGTTCTCTTTCTCTCTCTTTCTCCTCTCCTTCTCTCTCTCTCTTTCTGTCTCTTTCTTTCTCACTATTTCTCTACTCCTTAACTTCATCTCTGACAATTTCTCTTAATTCTCCTTATTCATCTCTTTCTCTTTGTCTTTGTCTCTCTCTCTCTCTCTCTTCTTCCCACTGGCATGCTTTCATCTCTCAATCTCTCAGTCTTCTACGTTTTTCTCTCTCTCTTCCTCACTCTTCCACCTTTTCTCTCCCTCTCTCTCTCGCTCTCTCTTTGTCTCAATGTCTTACTCTCTTTTTCCCCTCTCTTCCTCTCTTTTCAGTTTCTCCATTTCTCTATCTCTCTTTCCGTTTTTCCTCTCAATCTTACTCGATCTCTCCGCCTTATCATTCTCTCTCTCCCCCTTTTCCAATTTATCTCTCATCTTCCCTCTGGCATGCTTTCTTTTCCTCTCTCAACCTCTCTGTTTCTCTACTTCTTTCTCTCTCTCTCACTCTCATTAGGATACCAAAATTATTTTTAATTAAATTACATTAATTAGGACACGGAAATTTATATACGGTAATAAAAAAAGTCAAAATAAAAGGTAAGGAAATTCGAGATATACGAATTTGCAAGACGAGTCAAAATTTATATATTTAATATCCAACAAACTTTTCCCAATGCTTTGAGCTGCCGTAATAATAAGAAATGTTGACTAACACTGTTTTTGCGCAACAAATGGCAATGAAAATTTTGAAAAGTTTGAAGCGGCCACCCATTTGATACCTAATCAAATTAAAAAGCAATGAATTAATTGGGTAATTAATTTTTCATTGGAATGTTTACCAAATTGGGAAGCTAACAGCAAAGAGACGGTCAATTCCGATGCACAATTGTAATAGAATAGCGAATGCGGTAAAAATGAGTGGAATAATTTGGATGTAAAAACATAATTGGAGACTGATGAAATTGATGCCGAAAAGGAAAATGAAAAATGGGACTGAATTTCCGATCAGAATAAATGAGATGGAAAAGGCGTAAAGTGCGATCAAAATGTTGCATGTCGAATGGAGTGTCCTTAAATTTTTTTTTAAGCTTAATCGAAAAAATTAGTGAATAAGTTTTTTAAATCTATATTTGCATTTTTCAATTAATTTAATTAAATTATGGCGCCGAAAATCTAAGGGCATTTCACTTTGATTTGACGGTGACATAGACGAGCAACATGTTGAGAATGATGCCGGAAAAACAGATCACAGTAATAATGCCATTGATGACAATTTCGGTTGGCACCGGTCCAGCATCTTTGTAAAGATTGTACAGCTAAATTTAATTAAAAAATATTTAATCCCAAAGGATAATGAAAAATTTTAATTAATTTTTCCAATATTTTTTGTGCGTAAGCTTTTTTTAATTGAATATTACATCGTTTACCTCGTTCGATGACATTTGAAAATATGTTGGCGAAAAATGTAAGCAATCTTATTTTTTTAAATTTTTGAATGTGCCGTATTTCCTAAAATATTAATATAATCTCCCCTGTAATAGACACCCACCCCCTTTTGAGGGGGGTTGAGAATAAAGCCACCACATAGACTCTCCCTATGTATATTTATTAGTATTTGAAAGTATATAAAAATGCCAGTTCAAAGAAAAGTGTTGCGACTTTTGCGCCGCGACATTTACGCCGCACAATAAAAAACGGACACTTGCTCCACGAAAATTGAGCCCCGGACATTTGCGCTTCGGCACTTGCGCCGCCAAGCAAAAATGTATTTTTGCGCCGCTCACAAGGGAACTCGAGAACGGCTTGCCGGAAAACGTAGAAAAATTTGGTATCATAGGAGCTCCCGTAGCTAAAGTTGGTTAGAGCACGGCACGTATTGCTGGGGTCGTGGGTTCGAGTCCCACCGGACGAGTTATGGGAGAAAGTGGGACAAAGGACATGGGAGAACCTCTAAAAGGAGCTCTCGTAGCTCAGTTGGTTAGAGCACGGCACGGATTGCTGGGTCGTGGGTTCGAGTCCCACCGGACGAGTTATGGGAGAAAGTGGGATAAAGGACATGGGAGAACCTCTAAAAGGAGCTCTCGTAGCTCAGTTGGTTATAGCACGGCACGGATTGCTGGGGTCGTGGGTTGGAGTCCCACCGGACGAGTTATAATGATTCACAATAGAAGTCGACCCTGAATAGACCCTGAACTATCCAATGATACTAAATTTATATACATTTTGCGAGTAACAGTTCGCTAGGTTCCCTTGTCAGTCAAAAAAATATTTTAAAAATTTGTTACCAATAAATAATTTTCAACTAATTTTGCTCAAAATACTGTGAAACAAGCAAAAAAAATCAAAAGAAATACGAAAAAAATAAAAAATATAGTTCGGCAGTTCGAGAAAAAAATTATCACGTTCAACAAGGTTCTCGCCATCGAAATTGGAAAAAACGGGATCAACAATTCAACTTTGTCTTTATTCTATTTAAATGATTTGCTATTTTTAAATTAAATTTTTTGGATTCCATTAAATTGTTTAAATAGATATAATTTAATTTCATATTGAGTGCATTATGCATTTAATATTAAACAAATGACTCATTATTAAAATATATGAAGATTTTAGTTTAAATAAAATTTTTGGATTATTATAAAATCTAATTTTGGACTGAACGGTTCAAATAGGTTTTGTGCCGCGGCACAAATGTCTATTTTACTAGGGCGGCGCATGTGTCGGTACTAGAGACCGGCGCGGGACGGGATCCCGCGCGGGATTTTGCGGGATCCCAGTCCGCAATCCCGCAGTTTTTGGAAAATGCGCGATTTGCGGGATTAATCCCGCGGGATCCCGTCCCGCAAAGAATTTTGAGTTCCAATCCCGCAGCGGGATCCGCAAATTTGACTTTTTGTGCGGGATTATGCGGGATTTCATTGATTTTTTGAAAATTTTAAAGAACAGAATGCCAAAATTTTTGAATAAATTTATAATAAATTCAATCAAATTGAATATTTTTCATCTCAAATTTCATCTAGAATTTGAAAAAAATTTCAGTTTGAAAAGCAAAAATAGTCAAATTGATGGAACATTAACAGATTTTATTCCTGATCTCTTTTTACCGTCTAATCATCCATTCGAAAATCCTAGTCGATCGATCAGCCCTTTTAAATGCATCCCATAGCCCTAAAAATTTCTTTTTCAAAATGACAGGTATTTTTGTTGTTTTTTTTTTTGGAATTTTTTGAAATTTAATTGAAATTTTTCGAATTTTTCAAAATCCCGCAATCCCGCGCGGGATCCCGCAAATTTTAAATGCGGGATTTGCGGGATTAAACCCGCGGGATCCCGTCCCGAAAAAAATTTTGGATTCCAATTCAGCAGCGGGATCCGCAAATTTGAAATTTCCGGTCTCTAGTCGGTACACCAAAGGAAACAAGTACCATTATAAGTAGGGCTGGGAATTATATGGATTAAAAATTTACAATATGGACAAAATATGGACTAAAAAACTAAAAAATAGCCATGTATGGACCGAAATATAGACTAAAAACTGTCATAAAAATCCTTAAAAATTAAAAAATATGTAATTTTTCAATATTTGGTTAAATAAATTTAAAAAATACAATTAAACAATTGAAAACAAGTTTAAAAAAATTCGAGCTTCAACAATTGCAAACCAAATACTTCTTAAGATTTTTTTTGGTGATAATCTCATTTGTATTCAGCAAAAATTTTCGGAAGCGAAAAAATACATAAAATTTGCCAAAATTTTGAATTGGGTCTAAATTTTTCGTATTCTTAGGGCTTGCGCTTTTTTTTTCTTGTGAAAACTCCCTAAAAATGGCGGAAATATAGAATAACGCAAAAATGGCGGAATATGGATTTATTCCCGAAAACCCTATATAAATTTATATAGACTTAAAATCTTCATCAAATCAAAAGATTTAAACGTAGAAATGATCTTTTTAGCCCTTTTCTTTATAGTATATGTGCAGGAAAAATATTAAATCCATATAATTTCGAGCCATAGTTATAAGATTTATGGACTAAAATATCAGACTAAAATTTAGAAGAATGGTCAACTGTTCACAAAAATTTGGACTAAAAATTGCCCAAAATTAAATTCTACCAGCACTTTTCTTTCTTCCTATGAAACCAAATTATTTTTGAAGATTTTTTAAAAATTCTAAAATAATTCAATTCTTAGGAGTGTGTTGTTTTCCACTTTTTACATTTTTCTTATAAAATTTACAAAGAAAAAATATGGTGAAATATGGATTTTCCTGGGCCTGAATTTTTGTCCAGGAAATGAAGGTCCAGGGCAAACATGGAAAAAAAACCTGGATTTCCTGGATAATATTCTTGAATTTGTTATTTTGAATACCTCAAAAAGTGTTATAAGAAAATGATTAAATAGATTTAAAAATATTAATATTGTAAATTACCGTATTTCCTCAAATAAATGCCCCCCTTGGATTAGAAGTCCCCTAATATAATCCGGTTTTATATTTTAGGAAAAATGATAGATCTTTAAATTTTCCTAAACAATTATTTTCCAAGTCCAGGCCCAACATGGAATTGGTCCACCGGGTTTATTTCAAAAAGTCGTGCTCTAATGGATTTACATGGACTAAAAACTTCACCAAATCATCAAAAAATAATTACACAGAAATGCGCTTTTTGATTGATGTAACAACTTAAAATAACCCAAGTCATTATGCTTCATTACCCTAGTCATTGTGCTTCATTACCCTTGTCATTAGCTTCATTTCGTTAGTGTTTTTCGCGTTAATAAATACGATGCGAAGCGAACCGTTAAAGAAAATTTGCGGCCCTACGTTATCAATTAAAAATACAGTATCAATTTGCATTTCCCATTCTTGTGCCGAACGAGTGAGTAAATTGGACAATTCATACATCGAAAATTTTGCAAATTTATAATAAAAAAACAAATAATTTTTTCTCAAAAAATTAACTGAATTTCGTTAGAAAAATTAAATAATTTATTTTTTGTTAATTTTTGAAATTTTTTCATATTTTTGAAATTTTATTTAAACATAAAAAATTTTTCATTTTTTACTAACCAAAAACTCCTTTTTATTTTTTTAATTTTTTTTTTTTTTTGAAAATTCGTGATTTTATTTGAAACTTTAAAAAGTTTTGTTTTTGTCTATGAGTTGCCTATTATTAGCTTTGCTTTTTGTATGAGTTGTCATGACATCGGGCCAAATGATATTTTCGTATAATGTGTTGTTCATTTTCCATCTCTTTCTTGGCAACGCATTGACGTATTTAATGTTTGTTAACTGTTTGGGGTTTGTACCTTTTTGTTAGCCATGCCGAAGTTACTAATTTGCTAATATTTATTTTATTTTTTATTATGGGAATTTGAAAATTTTGAGTAGTTATTCTGTCAAAAAATTTTTTTTAAATAGCAACAAAATTCTTCAGGAGATAAAAATCCAAAATTGGGGCCTTAAAAGGTTTTTTCCTTTTTCAAAAATTAATTTTTTTTTAATTTTGGGAAATTTGAAAAAAACCGTTTTTCATAATCCGACATTTTTATCGGAAATTTGAACATGAATAATAATGAAACAATGGTGTTTGGAATCGCCAACTCCAAACTCGAAACCAGGAAAGGCGATCTATCCGGACATAAAATTCTCGGAAATCGAAAAAAAATTAAATAAATATAGAAAAATATTTTCAAATATTTTGTTGTAAAATGAAAAATTCTTAGTTCAAATTTTAACTTTCATTTAAATGCTCTTAACGACACAAAAAGAGTAAATATTTTTTTGTTGGTACTTCTAGGTTTTGGCATTTTAGGGGTTTTCACGGTCGGAGAATCCGATTCTTACATTCATTTTGACCCAATTCGAACCTTGATCCCGAATTCGAACAAAAAGTCGAAACTTCAATTTTTTTAGTTTCGCATTTTTTGTTCAAAACCGGCTTAAATGCAAGGAAACAAACTAAGAACCATCAATGATGTTTTTTGAGGATTTGTTGCCTTTGTGTCGCCTAATTAAATTTTGTATTTTAAAATTTTTCATTTTTTCACGAAAAATTTCACGTAACTCACGTAAAACACGTTATGGCTAAAAATAAACGTCAGCTTCGTGATCAGCATCAAAAATTAGTTTAGAAAAAATTATTAGAAAAAAAAATTTCAGGGGGGGGGGTGACAAAACCTAGAAGTACCTTTTTGTTTTGGTTTTTCAATGTTTCCTTCTTCATTGGCATCAGTGCGGAGCTGATTGATCTGGCTGATCACTATTTTTTTTATACGAAGAGTTTAAAAATAAGTTGGGTTTTTGTAATTCAATTCAATCTTTTTTAATAAAAAAAAAATAACATTTTTGGTTTTCCGCTAATCATACGCCAAGGCAATCAAATTTCAACAGAAAAAGCTGATTTTATCAACTCTAAAAAGTAAATAAACATTTTTTGAATTTTTTCAAGTCATTAGCATGTATCATGAGCATTTAGCATTTTTCTACAAGATGTCAACCTGAAAGGTTTGAACCGAGTTAGAAAAAAAAACATTTTTTTATTTAAAATTTCATATTTTTTTTTATCGAAAATTTCAATCCAAATTTTTGAGGAGATTTATTCAAATTTTACAACAAAAAAAAAATTATGGATTTTTTTTAACAAAATTGTACGTAATCTAAAAAATGAATTTGCATGTAGGGGATCCGAACCTCTGGTGCTTAAAAAACACTGTCTAGCGCACTACCTTTACACCATTGGACACGGCACAAATGATCATAAAATATTCAAAAGTTTGGCACTTCATAAGTTGGCACTCTTGCTCATTTTGCAAAAATTAAAAACATTTTTTTTATGAAAAATTTTTATGAAAAGGAAGAAATATCAGCTTTAATTTGGGGAAAAAATGTCTATATTTTTTCAATTATATTTTTTAGTCCATATTTTCTGGCCATATTTCGCGAAAAATATATTTTATCAAATCCTGTTGATCATTGATTATAAAATTAATTGAAATGACGTCATCGAGTCCGAATTAATTATGCAAAAGAAAAAAAAAACAAAGTTTTTAAGCAGGCATATTCTGCAATGGCACAACAACATTTGATCTAGGTTCTGTTCTGCAAAGATATTTGCAAAATGCTTTTCGGTATTCAATGCTAAAATATGAAAAATTAATTAATGTAATGATTTTTTAATTAAAAATTACTTAATTATAAACCACCTGCACAGGAAAAGCACGGGAGTACAGCTGGAATGTGCCATCAAAAAGAGACCATTGCAAATGGGCCAAACAATGTATTCAATTGTAAAAATGTTCAAGCTGAGCAATGGCATTATGCCATTAAAGAACACAGTATTCTTAAACGGGAACTGTAAAATACAGTAACATTGAATGAATTGGTGACCAAAGCTTGCCGAAACAAAAAAAAAATCATACATAAAAATTGTAACCCATTTTGTATTTTGGAGATAAATACAAAAATAGAACAATTTTAGGTCGGCGCATAATTTTTTTTCCGTTACTGTATGTATGTTAAAGTAAAGTTAAAAATCCTTTTGGCTTAATATAATAATCATTTGGAATTTCCTGGATAATAATTTAGAAATCGTTCTTTGGAGTGACCATTTCTTATTTGGAGCTATCAAAAAATGATTAAATATTATATTTTTGTAAGCAATTAAGTGGTTTTTTCAAACAAAATCCAAGTCCAGGTCCAACATGGAATTCAGTTCCAGGTTCAGGTCCAAGCTTTTTTCAAAATGCCGAGCTCTATTTTTTTATTTTCGCAAAGAAAAATTCTGATAATTATTAAATTAAGGATTTTTCATTAGCAAAATATTTAACCAAAATTTTAAATATAAATTAATATTATTACTCCAATATAGCAGATGAGACCGGTTGACATAATCACACTCAGCGAAATCATTAAACGTTTGTTCATTTCCGATTCTAAATGAGCCAATTAACAAAGCAATTAAAATTTCATTAGGGGTAATTAATTTTATCAACCAGCAAATGACTGTCCGTGGTGTTGTCCATTACGGAAATGCTTGATCAGCCAAATCAATGCATAACATGTGAATTCAGCACAATATGTTATTAAAGTTAATATATTCGACATTGAATGGGTCTCTGGCTGATTTGCCGGATCACCAATTGTGCACATCACTGGTCTTAATTAGGGTCATTTTAATAATAATAATAATAATAATAATAATAATAATAATAATTAATAATAATAATAATAATGGTCTTAATTAGAGCATCAAACTTATTTTTAATTATTTTAATTTTAAGTGGGCAAATTTATACATTTAATAGACCTCAAAATTAGGGAAATACTTTTTTTTAAATTACTTTAATTTTATTTATAAATTGGCATATTTAATTTCATACAAACTTTTCCCAATGCTTTGAGCTGCCGTAATAATAATAAATGTTGACGGACACAGTTTTGGCACAACAAATGGCAATGAAAATTTTGAAAAGTTTACCGCTGCCACCCATTTTATACCTAATTAAAAAGCAATTATTTTATTGGGTAATTAATGTTTAATTTGCATATTTACCAAATTGGGAAGCTGATACCAAACAGACGGTCAATTCCGATGCACAATTGTAATAGAATAGCGAATGCGGTAAAAAATAGTGGAATAATTTGGATGTAAAAGCACAATTGAAGACTGATGAAATTGATGCCGAAAAGGACAATGAAAAATGTGACCGAATTTCCGATCAGAATAAATGAGATGGAAAAGGCATAAATTGCGATCAAAATGTTACACGTCGAATGGAGCGACCTTAAAAATTTTAAATTTTTATTGAAAAAATTCCATAAATGGGCTATATTGACAATTTAAAATCGGAAAACAGTACAAAAAAAAAGCACAAAATTAATTAGAGGAAATTAAAAAATTTTTAATAAAAATTAAAATAAATTTTTTATGAATTACATTCTGTCCAAGTCTTAAAGTCGGATACAGCATTGTTTTTTTTTAACATTTAGTTTTTATCCTTGCTTTTGCTGATTTTGGATCATTTTGAAGACAAAATTTAAAGTTTTCAATGAAATTTATTTCATAATTCCTCCAATCGATTAACTTATCCTTTCATTTTACTTTGATTTGACGGTGACATAGACGAGCAACATGTTGAGATTGATGCCGGAAAAACAGATCACAGCAAGAATGCCATTGGTGACAATTTCGGTTGGCACCTGTCCAGCATCTTTGTAAAGATCGTACAGCTGAATTTAATTGCAAAATTTTATTAAGCCTCTTACATTTCGGCTTAAGGAAAAAAATCTATTGGATAAAGTATTTTTTTTAAATAATAATTTTTCAAGGCCAAATCACAGTTCTTTCAAAAAAATATATAAAAATTAAAGATTTTTTATTAAATATACAGAAAATTTAAAACTTGTTATTAAATAATACAGCTTTTACCTCGTTCGATGACATTATAATAAATGTATTGGTAAATTATTTTAAATTAATTTATATATTTTTTGGATTGTTTTAAATTGAAGAATTTCACAAAGAAAAGCTGACTTTATGAAATCGCCAGAGAATAAGCAATTATTATTAATATTTTCTGCGCATTGTGAATAACCTAATTCACCAATAATTAAGTTAATTGACACCTTTGTTTTTATCAAATAAAAACAAATACAGCATGTAAACAAAAAGTGCAAGAATATTATTAATTAATATTATTAAGACTTCCAATCAAATGCAAGCCCGTAGCCAGAACAAAATTTCGGAAGGGGAAATCCGAAAAGCTTGTTTTTTTTGTTTTTTTTTTGCTCGCCGGGCCAAAAAATTTTGGGGCTAAAATTTCAAAAATAAGATATAATGGGGGGGGGGCATCTGGCGGTTAAATCCGATTCCTATTTTTATCAGTGATCACCAATCAATCACATATTCTATATTTTTGAACAAAAAAATTCGTGTGTTTTTAAATCAAATAAACATTTTCTTCGAAAGAAAAGCAAATTTAAAAAAAAAAAAAATTCTCATTATCGCTAATTTTAACTTTTACAGAATGATAGCCCTTCTACTAAGAAGGTATTTAGTTGTCTGTGCTGAGCCGAACCTAAAAAAATCTCAATAAATTTTAAAAACTTAGGAAAAATTCATAAAACTTGTAACCAAAAATTTTTGAAAGTCGAGAATCGACTATTACTTTTTTAAATCCTACTTTTTTTGTTAAAAATTATGGAGTGAAATATAAAAATAGAGTAAATCTTATGCTATTGAATTAGATAAAAAGTTATGGAAATAAATTAATGTGTCGTTTTTTTATGGAAATAAACAAAAATTTAATAACGTTTAAATACATGAAAATTGTGACCGGAAAATGCGTCAGTGGAAAATGTGTTAGTAGAGTCGTATAAAAATTCTATCAGAACTTCGTTCTGGTTTCCGAACCCCGATTTTAAGCCGTTTTTGAACCAAAAATGCAAAATTCGAAAATCCGGTCCTTCGACTTTTTGTTCGAATTCGGGCCGTTGTTAGGATTAGCCGAAATGGATGTCGAATTCGTGATCAGCGACCTAACTCGAAAACCCAAGGAACTTATTTTTATGGCATTAAATCATTATTGTCACTGACGCAGTTTCTATTGACAACGGTATTTTCCGGGAGCCAATGAAAATTGTTCAAAATTCACAATATCCGATCCGATTTCCACCTACTGATCCATCAATGATCGATGATCACCAATCATTGTTGCCCAGCATATGACGGACACGGAAAACAATGTAATTGATACACCAATCAATGAAGATGAACATGCCAAGTGAAAGGGTAATGAAAAGCAACACAATGCCAAAAAATACACAATACACTCGCTGTGCGTCACCGTAGAAAATGTGGTAAGACGGATAAATTAGGGCACCAAATCCAATCGCACTGATCGCGGCAAAGAATGCGCACCGTATCGGTGTTTCAACTTCGAATGTGTGGCCAGGAACGGCATTTTGTTGTTGCTGTTCAATGTCGAAAGTGCCGTGTTGGCGTGCCGTTTCAGGCATTTCGTCATCATCGTTTGTTTGCTGTCCATGTCCACCATTGAAAGTGCCGTCATGTTGACGACCTTGGTCCATACGCTTCCTTCGTCGTTGGCGCATTTGTTTACCAAAATTTTGGTGCCGTTCTGTGTAAGTGTGTAAGTATCCCGTTTAGCGGAAATCAATTAAATGATTAGGGCCTTTCTACGGTGCCGGATACGGTAAGCGATAATTAAGAAAAAGAATACATTATTATACCAATCCCATTGAAGCATGTGGACGGGACGGGCTATCTCACAAAGTTTAGGGCCTGGTCGTTTTTTCGAACTCCCTCCCCTTCCTTTCGGTTAAGCCCAACCTAACGCAAAAAAAAATTACCTGCTGAAAATGAATCAAAAAACATTTTGAGCAAAAAGTTGAAATTTTTCGCGATTTTTTGCGCTTTTTGCTGGCTTTCATTGTCGTCGGGCCAAATTTGGCCAATTTCCTCCGCAATGTTTTGGCCATGTTTTTCCACTTTTTGTTCCAATGCCTCTTTGATTTGTTGATCCTCGCTTAACTGTGCCAAAAATTGCATTGCCAAATCTTCCACTGCTTTCGCTGCTTCTTCAACCGTTTTTCCGTCCTCAAATCCCTTGCAAAAAATTGTTCGAATTTCTTTGAAATTTTCAAAAATTTTTCCATTCATCATCAAAGGTTCGCTGTTTTGACGATCTTCTTCAAAAAAATTCAGATTGCAAAAAATGTCACCATAATTTTGAAGCCATTTTACGGCCAAATTTTCATCATTTTTATTGGCACCGCTGAAATTGTTGAAATTTGCCTCAAAAATGAAATTTGGCGCTGTTTGGAACATTTCCTGTGCCAACTTGGTAAAATCTTAAAACAAAATTTAAAAATTTATTATTTTTATAAAATAATTTCCCATAAGTTTTACGGAGCAGGACAAAATATCGACGGACAAAACGTAACCCGATGAATTTTTGGACAATAATTTTTACTTTTATCAACCTAATTAAATTTTCTTTTATTGTTCGAAAGCACTTAAAAATTCTATTAATATGCAAAATTTGAAAAAAAATTTTTTTGTTTTTTAGCAAAAAAACCAGGCAAAAAAAATATTCGAAAAACTAGATTTTTGAGTTCCTTAGGGCCATAACTTTTGTAAAACTTAACAGATTTTTTTTGAAATTTTGCATATTAATAGAGAACAATTAAGGCTATCAAAAAACACTAAGAATGCTTAATTTGATTAACAATCAACAAAGTTATGGTCCAAAAAACTCTTCACGCAACCTTTTGGGATGAAGCCGAAATTTTAATACCTTTTTTATTTTGCGATTTTGGTGACAATTGTTGACATGAATTGGAAAATAATATAAATATTAATAAAAATAAGAACATTTTTTCGGTGGAATTGTATAAAAACCTTTTTCTATAAAATGAATTTTTATAATATTTATAAAAATCGTAAATTATCCAATTTTCTATATTTTAAATAACTATATTAAAATATATGAATGACATTCACATGCCGATAATCAATAGCATGGCCATCATGTGCCAATGCATATGACGAATTTTTTTTCTTTAATATAATTTTTCCGGTTGGCAATTTTCTTTAAAAAATAATTTTCCACTTAATTTATTGCCTAATTATTTCCGTTTAGCATTAATTATTTTTTTTATTTTTTTATCGAAAGAATAACACATGAATTAATTAAATTCATACGCAAAAAAAAAACTTGTCAATTTAATTTTTTGTTTTTATTTTATCGAATCATCAATCAATTTTAACGGCTACGTGTGTCCATTCTCGAATGGCCGGATGTGGAATTTGTTACAATGCCTTAAGAAAATTAAAATAATCAATTTAAATTTTATTTAAATTTTAATTTAGGCTATTTAATAGGGTAACAGACAAAATCTGGATTTGCAAAATCCGCAATTTCTAGGCCATAGCCAATGCCCAGGTTAGGTTTAGAACTCGGCTTCTGTTAATGATTGTATAGGAAGTCTAGATGAGTCAAAACAGAAAACTGATAGGACTCAGCCTGGACCTAGGCCCAGGCCTGGTTTTTTTTTTTCTAGGTCCATGTCCAGAGGCCAGGCCATTTTTCGGCAAATTGATTTTCTGGATTTGTCAAGAATATCTAGGTCAAGGTCAAATGATAAAATCCAGCTTTTGTTTAGGAAGGAAAATCTGGATTTCTGGATGAGAATTTGTTTATTCGAATTTATTAAAAAAGATTATATAAAATATTTATTTATTAATTTTTTGGCCATTCAATTAATTAAATAATTATTTAATTAATGATTCACAAATAATACTTCAATAATCACCGTTTGCGCCCGCAGCAGCCGCCTGCGCGGCAGCGAGTTGCGCTTGCGCTGCTAATTGTGCCGCATAATTTTGTGCGTTCGTTACCGTCGTCGGCGCAACAGACGAAGTGTTTGGCTGATGTAACACTTAAAAATATTTAATTTATTTTAAATTAATAAATTTTGAAACAATTTCAAGGAAAAACTTTTAAATTTAAAAATTAAATATATATATTTTCTACAATTAATTTGTTGAGCCAGAATATGTGAACATTTCTTTCAATAAATTTTATTTTTGTATATAACTTTAGAATTTTGTAAAATATGAACTCTTCATTAAAAATTCATAAATCTCGAAAATTTACTGGAGACAATTCAAAATAATGTGTTTGAAAAATAATCAAATTTAAAATAAAAATGTTTTAAATTTAAAAAAAATAATAATTAAATTAAATTATTTGAATAATTTTCTATTGGTTCGTCTCAAAATACTTTGCACTACATCGATTATATGACATAATTTTTGAATTCGCACTTTCCTTGACGTAATTAATGTCATTCTAAAACTTAAGCTTAATGGAAAACAGCTATACCCGCTGGTATTATTTTACATATTTTTTCCTTTAGAATTTATTGAGTTAAGAGAAAATTGCCGACTCAGTACCAAGAAGCGGCAAAAAAAACCCGTAAGATCCGTATTTTATTATATATGTGTATGTACACACCGGCCGGCATTGCATAGCCGCTGGCAGCGAGTGAAGCGGCCACCGCCGCGTTCTGCGGATGGTTGGCAGCAGCCGCCGCCAGCAGCAATTGGTTGTAGTCCAGGTACGCGTTGGTCCCGTTGCCTCCGTTTGCTGCGCTTGCCGCAGCCGCTGCCGCGGCTGCAGCCGCGGCAGCGACCGCATGCTGCTGCGGTTGTTGTTGTTGCTGGTGGTGGTGGTGGTGGTGTTGCTGTTGTTGGTGTTGCAGGAGCGCGGCGGCAGCGGCATTTGCCGGATTGGCGGCCGCAATTGCAGCTGAAAATGATACTAAGGTTTTAAGCATGTCGTCAATACATGTGATTAGCTCATTAATGACTGTGCCAAATTTGGCCAGAAAATGATATTTTTGTCCAATTAATTTAATTGTAGGCAACGCGACGCGACGACTGCCATAAAGACTTTTTTTTTTTTGGGTTTTCTTGAAAATTTTTAATTCAAAAATGAGATTGGAGAAAAAGCCTCGTCAAGCATATATGTATTTGAGCATGGGATGGGTACTAGCAAAGTCTTAAATCTCCTTTTTGATGAAATTTTTGCATTTTTTTTTCTGAGAATTTCAGGGACCCATCAACTGGCCAAAATCCACACAAATGATCTAGGACGTTAAACGCATCACTGCCCAAATTTAAACAGTAAATTATATTAATTAATTTATTTCATTTTTTAAATCATATAATAAAATAGTAATGTGTTTTGTTCCACCTTGTTGCGCCGCAACTGCAGCCAGCGTGTTCGGCTGAGCTTGGGACACGACGGCCGCAAGCTGTACAGCAGCCAATGGGTTCATTGTTGCAGCGGCTGCAAACTGTGGTCCAAGTGGGCTGTTCTGCAGGTACAGATGAGACCCAAGCCTTAAAATTCGTCAAAATAATTTTTTTAATTATAAAATTTGGCATTTTTTTGTGCCACAAAAGCGCTTCAGCCTCAAAAAAGGGTGCACACAATTAGGCACACACCCAGCAAAATTTCGCGCACTAGTCAAATGCGGGAGAAAAAAAAAAAACCTATCCTCGACTCTCTAAGTCTTATGTATTCCCCCCCCCCCCCTCGCGACATTTTCGACCGCGGACGGAAAAGGACAAAACGTCGACGGACGAAATGCAACCGGACAAATTTATGGACCATAATTTTTTTTTTTCTCACCAAAATTAAATAAATATTCATTCTTAATAGTGCTCTTAAGCTCTTGATAAACTCTATTAACATGCAAAAAAAAAAAAAAAAAATTGTCCTGAACAAAAAAAAAAAAAGAGATAAGGCCAAAACATTTAAAATTTACTGCTTTTTCTGGCCATTTATGTCAATATATGTCGGAACCGCTCAGTTCGGCCCCCACAGTTCGGCCCTTACGGTTCGGCCCCCACGATTCGGCCCCAGCTCGTTTTTCCATGATAGCTTTTTTCTTTGGCATCCAAATCCATCAATCTTGGTATCATTCGAAAGCTCTTCACATGCTCTATTAGCCTTACAAAAAGCGGATAGATTTTCAAGCCTGGAAAAAATTTTATTAAGAAAAAACTTCAAAAATTTCAACCTTTTTGCAATTTTCATGTATAACTTTTTTGGTATTTGTCTAATCGCAAAGCATTAGCTTAGAAAAAGCTTTTAAACACATTAAGCTTTTGAATGATACCAACAATGTTGGATTTGGTTGATAAAGAAAAAAGTTATAGAAAGTTGTAGAGGAAAAACATGCTGGGGCGCCGAATCGTGGGGGCCGAATCGTGGGGGCCGAACTGAGGTAGACCGATATATGTACATTGGGCGGCGGAAGCTTGGGCACCGGGAAGTTTGGGCACCAGGAAGTTTGGGCACCAGAAATTTGGGCACCGGGAAGTTTGGGCACCAAATTAAGGATTTAAAAAGTAAAAACATTTTTAATTATCTATAAATTACATCCATCTAATTGAAAAGTATAGTAAATTTTAATCAAGTTATGAATAGAAAGTTTTTAACGAATATTCAATCGATCAAGCATGCTTATTTTGCCGAACTCATTACCATTCATTCTATATCAATGCCATACATATGTATGTGTATTAATACAAGGCTCGGTCTGTTCAAGACTTACAATTTTATGAGTTTTAGACGGGTCTCTTGTTATTTCGGGCCCAACTAAGCCGGTATTCAGGTCTAAGTCCAAACAGAAACTAGTATACGTTTAACTCTACGTTTAAACAACCGTAAGAATTGACTAAATAATAAGATTGTCAGGTTTCACTACATAATTTTTTTAATTTTAAAGAACATAGAAATTTTTGAGCACAAGGGTTATTAAAATTTACTAAATTTTAATGATTTTATATAACATTTTATATATTTACTTTGTTTTATTTTTTGAAATCCCTCACTCTGGTGCCCAAACTTCCCGGTGCCCAAAACTTCCTGGTGCCCAAACTTCCCGGTGCCCAAACTTCATGCCGCCTGTACATTGTTCAAAAAACTGTCCGACGACGTTTTTGGGGTTGGAGGGGTTTTCAACAAGTAATTAAACATAAATTTTTAATTATTTTTTTTTGGCAAGATTTTGATCCATGGAGTGTAAACTGTTTGCCAGAGCGTGTTCTAAGGATTTTTTTTTTTATTCGTCAACTTTTCGATTCTTGATATTTATTGTTCGATGGTAGCTCTAAGTTTTCGATTTTAGCATGCAAAATTAACAATTTCTTTTTTTTTTTTACCAATTTTATAGAATTTAGTGCAGGAAAATCAATTAAAATAGGTCATCCAAAAGACATTAAATGTCTGAACTGGACTTGAAAATTCGAACATTCTTTTTTTTAGTGCCAATGCATTACAGTATCAATGATCAGTAATTAGAATACTACAGTAGCATCATCCATCACCATCACAACCACTTGTTGGAACAAAATAAAACGACATGACACGCTTTTTGGGTGTAAGTGTCAAAAAAAAAACTACTAATTTTATTTTAAAATAAATTACTAAAAATTGAAAAGCACATAAAAATGAATTCATTCTGTGAGTTGGCACACGGCAATAAATGATTTTTCAGCTCATAGTTTCCTCACATTTTAAAATTTTAATCAAATATATTTATATATACTAGACGAGGTCATGCACAGAAATTCGTGGGATTGCTGGCATTTGGGGAGGGCGGGGGGGGGGGGAGCAAAAAAATAATTCGAAAAAATTAGAAAAATTGAATTTAAGTAAAATCTTTTTAATAATTTCAAATAAAAAACGAGTCCATAAATATATAAATTAGAATAGCTGCTGTTTTTAGGTATATTAAGGTTAAAATAAGACATTTAGGGCTAAATAATGAAAAACTGATTGTAAAAATTGAAAAAAAAAAATTCAGAAAATTATAATTAATTTTATAAAAAAAACTTTTTATATTTTAAAAATATTTAACTTAAAGTTCAAATAAACAATTTTCAAAAATTTGTTTAAATTTTCAAAAGTGGTATAAGATTTTGCAACAGAAAACATAGTGTCACAAATTGATGATTATGATATTAAATAGAAAACTTTTTTTTCGAAATTAGACAAAATTAAAAGGTCTAGAAAAATCTTAAAAATTTTGGGAATTGAAACTAATCAGCCTCCAAAGAATTTATGATAATTTGGGAATTAAATTCGGTAAGCCTCTGTGGAAAATTTCAAGTTTCTCTAGGCCAGCAAGCCCAACGCCACTCAAACATTCATGCCAAAAAACTCATTCACGCCACTTTAAACTACCTCCATCAATAGCATTTTTTGGATTTGATAGCCCATCAAATTCTGAAGAAAATATATTTTTAAAAAATTTTCCAAAATTTTATTTGTATCACAACAAATTCAACCAAAAAATGCGCGACAAAACCTACCCAAGACGTCCACTAAGCTGTTGCTGTTGTTGTTGCTGCTGCTGAAGTTGGATGATCGCTTGGATTTGGGCGACCTAAAATTTACAAATAAAAATTAATTAATTAATCAATTAAAGTTAAATCGGATTTTAAAGGGTTAGGTCGGTGGTCGGTCAAGGACGTCCGAAATTAATACTATTTAAAAAAAGTTATATATATAAATGCGAGAAAAAAAAAATTAAATTAAATTTCTTTACAATTTTTAGAGTCCGACATTTGAAAAAACTTGTAACCTTGACATGGGTTCCATATTTGGTTAGAGCCTGGATTTTCTGTGAACAAAAATTCAGGAAAATGCAGGCAGGTCCAGAAAAAATCCAGGTTGTCCAAATGGACTGGGCCTGACCCAGAAAAAACTCAGATTTCCTAAACATGACCTAGACCTCTTGACCTGGACTCAGGAAAAATCCAGGTTGCCAAAAAAATAGCCTGGACCTAGATGTGTCCAATAAAAAAAATTCCTGAAACTTTAATAATTTCTATGGAATTAAATATAAAAATAAAAATTTTTTTTTTAATTTATTGAATTTAAAATTATGCAAGTGTGCCTGCAGTTGTGGGAGTTGGTTTATCGTGGTGGACAAGGCGGCCAGGTGCGCATTGTTTCGCGGCTTTGCTCCCAAATATGCCAAATTCACATTTGCTTTACGTCCATCGATGATCGGATTTGGGTCTCTAAAAAATAAATTAATTAGATTTTAATAATTTAAAAAATGCCTATAAAAAATTAAAAATTAAATTAAAAATTAAAAAAATATTTTTTTGGCTCCGACCTGCATGCTTTTTCCGCGTCACAACGATCCTTCATCGTCACAAAGCCATAACCGCGACTTTTTTGCGTTTGTCGATCCGTAATGACAACAGCCTTTTGGAAATTTAATTTAATTATTCGAAAACTTTTTTTTTTAAATAAAAATTCGGCTGTGCCAAAAACGACGCCAAAAAATATATATAACGAGAATTTAGTTTTATATTTTGAAATTTATTAAAAATCAGATGGGGTTTGAACCAAAACAGATAAATTGAATAAAATTGTTGGATTTAATTAGAACATTTAATACTTCTTCGATTTCGCCAAATTGCTTAAAATACTCATGCAATGTCTCGTCAGTCGTATGGTATGGCAAACCGCCGACAAAAATTTTTGTTTGGGTTGTATCACGGCTTCCTTAAATGGTAAATTAATTAATTATGCATTTTCTAATTCATGTAAAATGCTGAAATATTTAGGAAAAAAAAGTTTCTTAGGCATGAATTTTAGAAAAAAAAAATTCCATTTTAGTTTTTATGGCTGCAAATTATATTTAAAAAAAAACATATGTATGTACAACAATTCCTCAAATATAAATTATTATTATAATTTTTGAATTAAGAAATTATAAGAAATTGCTATAAATTCTTAGAACCTCAAAACATGAAAAGATGTCGAAAAAATTGCAAAAATTTTGGATTTTGGGCAAATTTCTTTAAAAATTTTTTTTTTTTAAACTGCAAAAATATTTTCATGTAGAAAAAAAAAAACATAATATGTAAAAAAATACACCAACTTTTGTTCGCAAACATATGTAAAATGAAATATTAATTTTTCATTTAAAAAATCTTTTTCGAAATTTCGCTTTAATTTTATTTAAAATTAAATAATTTTTTAATCACATAAATACCATTTTTACCCGTTGCCGCCGTTTCAGTGCCCGTCGCCATGGACGTGGTAAGCGATTGCTGGGCCGCCAATGCTGCCAAAATGTTGGGGTCATTCAATGCGGCTAATTGGTTGTACAGCGGCACAGCGGGCAGCATTTCCTAGGCAATTAACACAATTATATTCAAGCAATCGTTTAAGATAAACATGCATTTTTCTATCGAATTTTTGCCATATTTTAATTTAGAGGATGTGAATTGGGAATTAAAAATGAAATATAAGGAAAAAAATGTTGGAATTCGGGGAATAAATTTAAGGACAAAAAATGTAGAAAATCCAGGGTCTAAATTTAAGGATAAAAAGGACAAAAAAAAAAGAATGTCGAAGTTACGAGGACCAAATTTAAGGACAAAAAGGACACAAAAATAATGCCAAAATTTGGTGACCAATTTAAGGGCAGAAATAAAAGCAAGCCAAACTTCGGGGACCAAACGTATGGGCAAAAAGATACAAAAAAAAGAATGCCGAAATTCGAGGACAAAATTTAAGGACACACAGAAAAATAAGCCAAAATTCGGGGATCAAATTGAATGACATACAAGGAAAAACTGCCTGAAATTATCAGTGATCTCAAGCAAGGTAAAATGTCGAGATTCTATGAAAAAAATATTTAAGTAAAATAAAACCGGGTATTTGGGCAAGATAAAATTGGGGATTTCATCCGATTAATCCTAACAAAATCCAGTCGAAAGACGTAAAGCAACTAAAAATAAAAAAGACAGAAGACGGCTATCAAATTCCGTCACCAAATTTATGATCGAACCAGAAGAGGAGCATATTTTTTACAGCAAAACAACAGGTGGCACTAATAAAAATATGAAAACAAAGAAATTTGTTGAAAAATAACGTTTTAATAGATTAAAATATAATTTAAAAATTCAACAAGAATTTAATGAATATATGCTAAAATCCCCCCCCCCCCCCCCTCAAAAAATGCCAAAAATGAGTTAAAAAAATTTGGATGAAAAATGCCAAATACTGTAAAAAGACTATTTTTCTCCTAAAAATGCTTAAATTTAGCTTCAAATTTTTGTCCTGCTTAATAAATCCATAAAATTTTTGTCAAAAGAAACAATTTTTTTTCATTTCTTTTGAAAATTTTTTAAATCATCAAGTCAAAAAAAAATTATGAAATTTTCTACGAAAAATTTTTTCAAATGTTTTTTATATTTTCATGCATTTTTTCCCAACAAATTTTTTGCCAACTCTATTGTGTGCCATTCTCGAAAGGTTTTTCCCAAAATCTTTGGGGGTTCTTTTCGGTTTTGTGACCCCCCCTGAAATTTTCAAATAAAAAGTCTTTTCTAGGGTAATTTGGGGCGCTGATCACGAATATGACCTTTATTTTTCAAAATTCCGAATCCCGAACCCGAATTCAAACAAAAATTCTAAATTCATAAATTACAAGAAAAACATATATCTAGGGATTCTCGAGGTCGCTGAAAACGATTATGACATCCATTTTAACCAAATTCGAAACCCGAACCTTGACTCGAACCAAAAAACCGAGAAGTTAATTTACGACAAATTTAAAAGGTAAAAATATCCATCATAGGTCTCAGACTCAAAATTGCATAAAAACACTTTTATAGGTTTTCTTAGGTGCTGAAAACGCCTAAACCGTCAAAAAAACTGGCGGCAAAAGCGTTTAAACCGGTTTTTGAACCGGTTTAAAATTCGGAAATTTGAGTGAAAGGGGAGGCAGCTAAGCTTTTAAAACGGTCAAAATCACACAAATTTGGTATCATTCGAAAGCTCTTGATGATCTAAGTCTAAAAAACAAGGTATAAATTCGAACCGACACCATCTGAGCACTGGGACAATTGAGTGCAAGTCAAAATTGACACTTCAGTAACGAAAAATAATAAACGGGAAATAACAATTTTAAAGCAAAATTTCGCAAAAGGGAGCATGCGAAGACGGAGCAAGTAGTGGGGCGAGACGGGTCGATAGCAGTTCGTACAATGGCGTTTCGTACAATTTAAAATGGGAATGGCCATAACTTTTTTGTTGGTCAGTTAATTTCTTCAAATTTGGTATCATTCGAAAACTCTACGTGTTTAGAAGCTATTATTAAGCAGAAGCTAAGCGATTAATCATCTCACCAAAAAGTTACGATTTATAAGACTTAAAAATTCAAGAAAATCCTAATTTTTTGTAAACTATAAATCGTAACTTTTTGGTGAGATGATTAATCGCTTAGCTTCTGCTTAATGATAGCTTCTAAACACGTAGAGCTTTCGAATGATACCAATTTTGAACAAATTAACTGACGAACAAAAAAGTTATGGCCATTCCCATTTGAAATTGTACGAAACGCCATTGTACGAACTGCCTTGACCCCGGGCGAGACGGAGGGCGGAGGAAGCAGTCTGACGAGCGCCACAGGCGGTTGACTGCGGGGGCCCGAAGGGCCCCCGCCAATCAGTCAACCGCCTGCGGATCACGCGCGGACTTCTTCCGTAGCCCGTAGTCTCGCCCCACCTACTGGCCGCCGTAGTCGAGTGTGCGGCGGTTTTTTAGCGCAATAAGCTAAATTCAAAATTTTATATTTGACGTTCTTTGGGTCGTTTTTGTTGCATATTTGAATTTTGTCAGAATAAAAATTTCTTTTTTTTTTGTTAGAGTCCGGGTTTCGAATTTGGTCAAATGGATGTCATAACCGTTTTCAGCGACCTCGAAAACCCCTAGATATATGTTTTCCTTGTAATTTATGAATTTACAATTTTTGTTCGAATTCGGGTTCGGGATTCGGAATTTTGAAAAATAAATGTCATATTCGTGATCAGCGCCCCAAATTACCCTAGAAATGAGTCTTTATTTGAAAATTTCAGGGGGGGTCACAAAACCGAAAAGTACCTCTTTGGGAGTTCAATTGCTGTAGAATGCCCATCATATATACAAAAAAGATGAAGCATAGTGGTGACTTTAAACATGGTGCTTAGCTTAACGAAGGTTCTTCTCTGTACCGGGATAAAGCCCGCCTTCGCTCCCGAAGGAAGGCCGAGACTCTCGAGCAATGAATGAGTCGTCAACTTTGGGGCTCAAATCGCTCTCACAGCTGGTGGTTGGCAATGTGTCGTCGTTTTTACGGTTGGCCCGGGGATTGGGTTTTGGTTGGCCAAGCCGAGAGAGGCCTTTAGGGCCAAGAGTGAATAATATTTTTGGCCAAGTCAAGAGACAATTGTCGCCCTCGAGACTCACAGGAGGAGGTGGGACATTTGTCAAGGCTCAAAATTGAGCGAATTTTTGATGATGACCAAAAAATTGGGTTAGAGGCAATGGGGGAGAGAGGGCTAATTGATTGCTTAATTGATTTATGATTAAAAATATTATTTCTAAATGTGATAAAAATTATAATTTATTCAGTTTTAAACTGATTTAGATTTTAGGGAATTGTTTGACTTAAATTATTATAAAATTTAAATATACGGTATTTAATGAATTACGAAAAAAATAAAATGAAAACTATTTCAAGGAAAAGCAATTAATTGATTAATTAACTAATTAAACAATCATCTTAATAACATTTTTATTATTGTTTTATTCGAATTTTACCAAGTTCATTTTTGAAATTTTATAAATTCAAAGAAATTTACCGAATTAAAATTGAGAAGTTTTCCGCAGCAGATGTCAATCCGTTGGATAACGAACGATCAATGTGTGGTAAAAATAATGGCCAAACTGCAATAATAAACGGGACCAATTAAAATTTCGTAATAATTTTTATAATTTAGAAAGAAATGGTAATTAATTATTTATGTCTTTAAATTAATCGAATTATTTAATCTATTTTACCTACAAAATTAGACAAGCAATGCAAAAACCAAATTGGGCCGAAAAGCGCACTAAATGTTATAAAATTTTATTTTTAATTTTAATAAATTTAAAAAAAAAAAATTAAATTTTACCAGCAGCGAAATTAATTGGAGATTCACAATGAAAATGACACGGCACACAAAATGAAAAAACTGTGAGAAATTTCTGCTAAAAGAGAAAAGCGATTAAAAAATAATTCCAAAATCTCAGCAAATCCACACAAAAATTCAAAAAACTGTATGGAGAACACACAGCAAAAAATTGATGATACAATAAGCAAAAAATGTACAGCAACAAAAAAAATCGAGTAAAATAATGGAAATTAATTAATTAATTTTCAAAATTATTTTTATAATTAATGCCATTTACTATTTATGATACCTAATGAGCAATTTCTTTTTCATATTAATTTTCATTTGTTTTTCACTAATAAAAAATAAAAATAATATTAAAATCGAAACTCCTTCTCTCATTAAGTTCCTTTTCGGAAAATTATTTCCTAAACAAAAAAAAAACTGAAAATAAAACACTGTCAAATTCTTATTTGTTTATAAATTTTTCCGATTTTCCCAAACATTTTGAAAAACTATTCCGTTTTTTTTTTTAATTAAGTGACTACATACAAATTTGGATATATGTATTATTTAATTTATTTAAATTTTAAACCAGAAAAATAGAGTGTGCTTTTGTCGGAATGCTTACTCAAAATTCAAAAAATAATTATAATAATTAATTATTCTTTATTTTAATATTTTTAAAAAATATTTTAACGGATGTTGGATAAAGCTTTTGCTCTCCGTTTGGCCTTCTGTTAGTGATGGAAAAAAACGGGGGATCGATTAGAGAGGAGAGGACGAAGATTGGCAATCTGTTCCTCCGCATCCGCCACAAATCCGTCGCAGACGGATCTCATTTCTTCGGGAGGATAAATGGCTTTTTGAGTTCCAAGGCCAACAGCCGCAGCAAAAAAGTTTAACAAAATCAATCGATTTTCCTTGGCCAAATTTCTTTTTAAAAAAGGTAAAGGATAGCACAATATTTATGGCAAAAAATTGGAAAATATAATATTTTTATATACTCAAAAAAATTATTTGAATGATGGAATCGAAAATATTTTGCTATGAAAAAAAATTTATAAAAATTTTTAATTTTAATTTTTCAATTGTTTTATTGTTTTAATTTTTAAACTTCCTAAACTTTTAAAATAAATATTGAAATTATAAAGATGCTATTGTAATGAATTCATAATCTATAAAATAATTATGCTAGAAAAAATATTTATGTAAATATAAACTTATTTTATTTAAAATTTAGTTGACTTTCTTTTAAAAACTCAACAATTTTGAACCCTAGAAAAAAATATGTAAAAAATAATTATTGTAATTAAAATATTTATTTTAAATAAAGATTTTAAAAAATTTCAAATATATAAAATCAACAATTTTAACATAAGAATAAACACTGAATTTTCTTCAGTGAATAGGGTTAATGAATTTATGGCAACAGAAACAAAGAAAAAAAATTTTTGCCAGCATTGAGTGCCAAATTGTTTCTGTGGCTGAGGGGCAAAGACGCATTTTTGGACCCCCAAAAATTTCACTGCCCTCCGCCGGGGGGGGAAAAAGGAAAATGAGTCGGACAAACCGAAGAGATTTCTCACACAAAGGAAATCCGTCCCATTTGAAGAAAAGCAAAATGTAACTTCAACAAAATTGGCAAATTTAAAATAAAAAGAAGAAAGGACGGAGGAGAAAAAATTTGAAAATTTATTTGAGAGTTAAAAAATGGGATTTTTTAGGGTGGAAAAATTTTTTTTAATTGTTCTGAAAATTTTTATAGTCCGAAATTTTTGGAAAAAAAAAACTGGGAACCAAGCCTGGACCAGGATTTTTTAGAAATTTGGGTTTTTTTTTAAAAATGCTGGGTCTTTTCGGTTCCATGTTGGACTCTGACCTGAAGCACCCGGATAAAAACCCTGGAAAATTCAAGTCTCAGGAAAAACCATGGCTTGTCATGGCCTGGACCCAGGCATTGGCCCGGATTTATAGAATCTTGAATTTTTGAAAAAAGCCCTGTCTTGACTTAGATTCAATGTTGGACCAGAACATAAATTTCATGGACAACCCGGAAAATAAAGGCCGACGGATTTTTTTAATTTTGCTTTAAAATCAAACAAATTTTAGAAATAATCCATTGCTTAGGTATGTATACTTCTAAAAATATCTAATCTAATTTACAATGATAATATGTTAGAATCCAGGCCTGAATTCAGGTCGAAGTCGAGCCCTAAAAATTTCATTTTTTAAAATATTAAGAAATTTCATGAAAAACAACATTAATTAGATTAGATTAGTGCACAAATGCATTTTATGGTTTTCATAATCGAATTAGGCGCCGCGAATTTTTGGCGGTGATTTAATGAGAAAGTAAATTTTTTTTTCATGGAAAAAAAATATGAAAGAAATATTTTTCTTATTTTCGAAACTAAAATACTTGGTGGCCTTTGATATTATTAAAATTCACACGAAAAGCGAAAAGTTAGGAAATAATCTTTAAAGAAATTATGACAATTGCGGGCCGGCAAATTAGGTATGAATTATTTTAAAATTTTCGAAATTTCCAATTGATTTATTTTTGTTTCCTCTAATAAATAAATTAAGTTTCCAATTAAGCAATTAATTTTAGATAATTAAAAAAATTTAATTATGTTTCCTTTAATAAAAAATTATAAGCATAAAAATTAATGGAAATAAGATTTAAAAAACTCCCTTTTCATCTCTATTTCTCATGTTTTTTTTCTGTCCGCAATTGTCATTTTCTCCGTTTAATAAATAAAATAAAAATAATTAAATGTTAGTAAAAATAATAAAAATTTGATAAAAATAAATATTCAAATGCCAATTTAAAAAATAAACAAATGCAAAATTTGCTACAGCAAAAATTCATCACATCAGTAGCGCAGAAACATTTAGATGAATTTGAAAAAATTCACTGCAACTGGACCGGACAGTGTATGTCTTTTGTTTCTCTCATACTATATACCTCCGATTACGGTATTTGCATCCGTTTACAGTATTTTCCGGCTTCATGATGAGGATATTTTTTTTATAAAAGACCACCAAAATTGGGGTGGCCAAATGGGAATGGTTATTACATTATGAATTATTTTTTGAACCTGAAAATAAAATTAAATAAAATTTTATTTTAAATAAAGAATATTAAAATTACGAAATAATCGACCAATTTTTAATTTTTGATTAAAGCATTATTCCCGGTTTACAATCAATTATGGCCAAAAGACACTAAATGCAACAGAATGGTCTTATGAATTTTATGTTATTTTTAAACCTGAAATTAATTTACCGTATTTATTGAATTATAGTCCCCCCCCCCCCCTGAATTAGAGCCTCCCTTTTGAGGGGGGTTGAAAAATAGAGCCCCCGGGGGCTATATTACACTAAATACGGTAAATAAATTAATTTTAATAATCGAAAATTTTAAAAATTACTGAAATAATCGATTGATTTTACTTCTGGTTAAAGCATTCATTATTCCCCAGTTTTACAACCAATTATGGCCATAAGACATTAAATGCAATAATAAAAATTTTTTGCCGCTCGCTGTAACTAACCTATGCTCACATAATGTAAATGGGTGGGCAAAGTTGGGACATTAAGATCGACAGATGAGAAATAATAATAATTATTACACAATGAATGAATGAAGGGGCTCCTCGAGCAAAAATGAGAGAAGAAGCAAAAAATTGTTTTTGGCATTACGAAATGGAAAATGAAAAAATGAATGGCAAAGTTAAAAAAAAAAAGGGGGAAAATTCATTTAAAAAAAGTTTTTAATTTAATTAAATTAGAAACGAAAATTAATTTAATTTGACATGTACTGTCGATGAATTCGATGAACTCATGAAGAAATACCAGGCTCTGTAAAATTTTGGGAATTTTTTGGAGAGAATTCAAAGTTATCCTGTAAATTTTGTAATACAGAATAAAGAAATATAAAAATTTGAATTAGGGATTTTTGTGTACCATATCAACCCAGTTTTGCTACAAAAATTTATTTAAAAAACCATACAGTATAAAGATTTAGTAAAACTTTATTTTTAGATTTTTCTCATTGCAAAACTGATTAAAGTGATTGGTCAGCTTTTCATATATTTTATATAATAAACAAAATGAATTGGAGCTGGCTAAAAATGTGGAGAAATACCGCGCACAGAATTTTACGAATTGGGGGGAGGGACAAAGAATGGGGACTTAGGGAGCGGATCAGCTCGAGAGTCTCGAGGAAAATCTTTAAAATTTTGGGGGTGAAGCATTTCGGCTGGCAGCGCAGGGCTTTAGCTGCTGATGAAAGCCCAAAGACAAACATTGGAGAACCAACCGTGCAAAACGGGCAGAAGAAGAAGAAGATGGAACAATAGGAGGAATTGATTTATGGAATTTAAAAATAAGAAATTTAAAATAGGAAATTTAAATGAAATGTTTTTTTAGTAATTAAAAAATGAAAATGGGAAATTAAACCCATCTTTTAATAGAAAATGATTTGAAAATTAAAAATGAAAATTGGAAATTCAAAATAAAATTCTAAGAGTTCAAATAATAACTGATTTTAAAATTTAAAAAATGAAATTTAAATTAAAAATAATTTGTGTAATATAGGAATTGTTTTTTTTTAAATTTAAAAAAGGAAATAAGAAATTAAAATCAAATATCTTACAAAAAAGTGATTTTTGGCATTTTCGAATAAAATAAAATTTGAAAATCAAATAATTTCATATTGCTTGAAAGCAAAACATATTTGGTAATTTTACACTCTTTTTTTATGGCACAGAAAAATGCTGAGAAAGGAAACTTTTACCTATGTATTCAAAAAAGTAATTCAATTGTGAGCAAAATTCTTTCGCAAGAATGGAAAGATGTGAGTTTGGGACGTCCGGAAATTCAATAGAATTTTCTTTATGCATGGCTCAAAAAAAACCGCCCATATATGATGACATTTGCTGCTTCAAACACAATTGATACATTTAAAATGATTGAAATGTTTTAAAATTTAAATTTAAAAAAAATTTAGAAATTAGCAATTTTGAATTTATTTAGTTTTCCGTGCACTTTTTTGGAAAATTTAAAGAAAACTCTAATTACAAAAAATTTCTTTGATTGTTACCAGGAATGTGTGCCGAAGGCCTCAAAAAATTTCGACCGTATGTCGGCACTCCGAGGGCTGAAAAATTTCGGCAATCACGGAAATTGGCATTCCGAGGGTTTTTAAGAATTTGAAACACAGGGAATTTTTATATAAAAATTTATTTTTATTTTTTAAAAAAAGGAAATTCCTAAAAAAAATTAGCGAAAAACTGCGTGAGTGTGGTGTGTACGTACACAACACACAAATAAATGAATGAGGAGAATTAGGACCCAGCAAAAGTGATGAGAGATGGGAAGAAGAAGAATAATGGGGGCGAACGAAAAATTGTGGGGAATGGAGAAAACCTGTTGTTTTATTTTTTGTATTTTATGTTCAATTAATGAATATTTTTTTCATTTAAAAAAGGAATTTTAAAATTTGGGAAAATAAAAAAAATAATTTAATAATTTGTGGACACAACTTTTGCTTATTTTTACTAGGTTTTAATTAAGGTGAAAAATTGTTGACTTTTGGTTTTAGAGTTTAAAGAAAATGGGTTGAAATTGTGTAATAAAATTATTGTAAAAATTGGGTATCTTATGTTTTTGATAATTTTGTAAAAATTTTTCAAAAAAATTGTTGGCAATGTATCAATTTTTTTTTATAAAAAACAATTTCAACCATCTGAAAATCCCAGTCTTCGGGCGATTGTCTAAAAAACGATTATTTTTTTCAAAATCCCAAAAATCAAAACGCCAACTGGGCGCCATACCGTCTGCTGAATGCGCCCCATTCCTGCCAATTTTTGTGCTAATTACTGATGAGGGGGTAAAATTGTTGGTGGTGGTGGTGGTGCGCAAGGATTTTGCAATTGGGGGGACGGGGGAGGGCGGGGGGTGCGCAAGACGGTGGTGCTGCTGAGGGCCCAAAAACCTGTTGTGTTTACAATTTGGCTCTCCGCGCGGCTGGCGCTGTGGTGTTAAGGGTCGTCGGCTGGCCCCAACCGCGCGGCGCTTGTGCTCTCTGATCAGCTGCTGCTGCCAGCCGGCTGGCCGATCAGTCCCAAAATTAATGTGGGGTTTTGCTCTCTGATCAGCTGCTGCTGCTCCTGCTGCCAGCCGGCCGGCCGATCAGATCAGTCCCAAACTAATGTGGGGACCCGGGAGGGGGGGGGGGGGGGGAGGGAATGTGTCGGGGATGGGGGAATGTCGCACGGCTAATGGCGGTGCGCGAGTTGTTGGGGCGCAGGGCGGGGGAGGAGACGACGGACCACCCCCCGGGGGACAACATTCACTCATTTATAAATAATTAATATATTCAATTAAAAAAAAATGCGATTAGCCAAAATGATGTATGTAGTAATGAGTGGTGTTGTGTAAGGGTTGCTAAAAGGCGTGGAGGAGAAGAAGCACTGAGACTGAGTGTGGAGGGGAGGGGAGAGCCCCAAGCTGGAACCATGAAAATGTGTGCATAAATATGTGTAAGGTAAAAAGAATATTTTAGAAAATTTAATTAGTGGGGGGATTGGGCAATTAAAATTTTGAATATTTGTCTTAAATGCATGAAAATTAATATGACATTTATTTAAAATAAATTGAAAATTTTGAAATTTTCTATTTTATTAAAAAAATAACTATTACAAAAATAATGAAAACATAAAATAAAATTATTTTGAATATAGTTTTTTAAACAAAAGAAAATTTTAAAACCAGAAAAATTCAATACTTAGAAAGTATTTCTTTGTTCACAAATTTCTAAGATATTAAAAATTTAAAATAAAAACTTCATTTATGTAATTAAAATATTGGGTGAAGTTTTTGAGATGTTTTAGAATGCAATGTTTAAACTTTTCTAAACCCATTTAATAAATCACATTTAATATATTATTTAAAAAAAATTAAATTTAAAAAATTGAGAATACAAAAATATATTTTTTTACGATTTGTAAGAAATTAAATAAAAATTTTAAAAACTTAATTAATAAGCAAAAGCTTAAATTTTTGGCATATTTCGAATTCACTGATTAAACTTTTCCAATTTCATTCAAAAAAAAATAATAAAAATATTATTACTTTATTTTTTTAAATAAAAATACTTTAAAAAATTCAAAATACTAAAATATTATTTCTTTGTTCAAAAATTTCTTAGTAAATAAAAATTTTAAAACTTGATTTATAAGTAAATGCTGAAACTTTTGGGATATTTCGAATCCAATGATTAAACTTTTCCAATTCCACAAAAATCATAAAATAAATTATTTTTAATATTTTAAACAAAAAAATTCAAAATGCTAAAATATTATTTCTTTGTTCACGGGAGACACCGCCAAATTTAATTATTTGTGCCGCTTCTTTTTCATTCTATCGGCGAAAAGTGCCCTTATTCTGTTTGTGCTTCACCCCCTCCAGCCCAACCACAGCACCCAATTATTTTTCGCCGAAACAAATTTTTCACACTTCAGCTCAATTGGGCACACCCCCCACATAAGACAGCGGTGCCCGGCGTTTCTAAGAAAATTTATACCCTCCGGCGCGGGGGGGGGGGAGAAAATGGACAGACTGAAAATGGCCCCGGAGGGCAAACAAAATAATTTTTTTGGGGGGGGGGGCGGGTGAGGGGAGAGAACAAATTGAAATTGATTTCCCACGGGGACATTCGGAAAAGAAAGACAATGTGTTGTGTTTGTGTGGCGTTATGTAAGGAATATGTTTTACCAAATTTTCTCGAGTGAAAGAAATTTTTGATAAATTTAAAATTAAATAAAATATTACCGATAATTTTTTAATTTTATGGAGCCGAATGAATTAATTAGTTATTATAAAAATTGGGATCACAAAAAACTAATTTTTTTAAGTGTTAAAAAGGTAAATGTAAAAAAGTATCCAAGAAACTTAATTATTTGACTTTTAATTTAAAATTTAAACTAAAATATTATCACTATTTTATGGGGCTGAGTTTTTAATGCTCAATTAATTTCTTGTTTATTTAAATCAATTAAACCCAATGAAATAATATTGCGCAACTAAATAAAAAAATTTTTACTTACAATAATTAATTATATAAATTAGGATCACAAAAACAAACACTAATTGTTAAAGGTCCCAAGAAATTTAATTGTTTAAAATTTTAGAGGAAAAAATATGCCGAAATTTTTTGGTCTTTTTTAAGAATGAAGAATAAAATTTTTAGATTACTTTGCCAACACCACTTAAAATCAATAAGGCTCATAAATTTTTGTCATTTCCAAAATTGGACGGCGCGGTGAAAACTCGTTTTGGGCCATATAAATAATGGGCGCGTGAAATGCATTCATTCATTCTCTGTCCATGTTGCACCCAGTAATTATAACACATTTTTAGAAAGTCAATTTTCGGTCCAATTAAATGAAAATGTAATATTTTTGATTTTTAAAAATTTTTAATTCAATCCTACAAATTAAGGACTAAATTGTTAGATTCGAATTTTTAAAAAAGGATTTGAGATTTTGAAAAAATATTCAATTTTTAATGAATTAGATTGCGGAATTCAAATTTTTAAAAAACTAGCCAATGCAAAATTTTTGATTTTTTGAAATAAATTTTAAATACGTGCACCATTTAGGATTAAATTTCTAAATCCTAATTTTGAAAAAAGCTCTTGAGTTTAACTTGAAAAAAAAGAAATATATTTAAATATAATTTTTAATGTTAAATTGTGAAATTCGAATTTTCGAAAAAAGCGTTTATCAAAATGATTAATTTAAATACACACACACATTCACCAGCAGAAATTGAATTCAAATGAATGAATACATAAAAAAAATGAGCAGTGAAGCGCTAAATAGCGTTAATGAACTTTTGCACAAATCCAATAAATTAAATTAGGAAATTAAATAAAAAAAATGAGGCAATTTGGCGTTATGTCCTTTCTAAGTAAATGCTGTTTGAATTAGCCAGCCATTATGAAGCCAAAAAATTAAATTAAATTCGTATTGCACACTGATCAGATCGAATGTGGTGAGTGATCGATCATTCTGATTGATCAGAGCCGTGGTGATCGATCGATTGATCAGAGCCGTGGCGTGCCAAACCAAATGCCCATGGTTTCAATGCGGCAATCGTTGGTGCCCCGTGCAATTTGGAACAGTCCGTTTTCGCCCCAATTCGTGTTCCACGAGTTGACCGCCAGCCAGTAGTCCTGGCTGGTCCCGTCCGTGCATGTGCGCGTGCCCCAGCCGATCAGCCGAATTGCGTGCCCGCCAATGTAATTGTTGCTTGTACGCTGTGAGGGCAGGGACAATGATTTTGATGGGTGGTACATTTAATTTTAAAGAATATATGGACATGTAATTTTAATGAATATAAAAAAATTAAATAAATTATTATTATTATTCATATTGCGAAATTTTGGAATTAAAAACATAAAAAATTTTTTTTAAATCATAATCGACAAGTAAATTTTTGAAATTTTAAAATACATTAACAAATTGATGCACCGATCTCAGATTGTTTTAGTGTATAAATTGTTTATTTTGATAAAGAAAAGTAAAAAAAAAAATTAATTTAAATAATTTTTAATACAAATTTTGGGATATTAAAAATCAAACATAGATTTTTTTGATAGTTAGAGAAAAAATTGATTTTCAATAGCAATTCTATACAATTTTAAAACAATACAAAAAAAAAATTCAGTTTGCTAAAATTTGCATTTTTTAATTTTTTATCAATTATTAATTAATGATATTGCAAATAAATAAATTTTTGATATTTTTTTTCTTACCCTATAGACACCCGATGAATAATAGAAGAAATCATCGTATATGTCCATGGCGGCCACCACCGTGCCGTTGTGGCGCAACTCATTTTTGATTGCAGACACAATGCCACGACCACCCAACTCACCAACCCAACTGGCTGAATTTTATCAAATCATTAAAAAAAATATATATAGCTATTACCGTATGCTTACCGTATTTTTTGTCGGCATTGTAACTCTTTGTCCATCTTGAATTTGTGCATTGTCTGGCACAGCCAGGCGTGTTGTAGCTCTGCTTACTGTGCGGTGGGAATGGGTACGGTTTGCAGCCGCCGAATGTCGTGTAGTCAGTGCCCGTGGTAACTCCATGGTACTTAATCCAACGCCAAGCTTGGTCCGGGAAACCGCCGTTGCAGCCGTACGAGCCGGGTGAGCAGGCCAACAAGTCCAAGGATGAGAAATGATTGCTCGGTGTGTGGGCACTGATTGACTAAACAAAAAGATATTAAATATATTAAATAGTGCTCATATAAAAAATTTTTATGAAGCCCCATGTCTGTTATATTCACTCATGGCTGTTATAACCATGATGAATATCACATGACTGTTATAATCAATCCTTATGAGTTATAATCATTCATGGCTGTTATAATCACTCGTGCATATACCATGACTGTTAAATGGTCCTTACTAAAGACCGGCATGACTCATTTTATCGATTGCTATATTTCAATGTTTTCGACATAATTTTTTGATATTTTTTATAGAAAAAATCGATCGAGAAATGAAAAATATCTATCGAAGCAGCTGTCCTGTCTCTAGTCCTTACTAGCCTGATTTCTTTTACAATCTTACAGTATTAGTCATTAATTAAAACGCATATTGTATTCGACCGACAGTTTATTTTGTATGAACTTTCATATATCCATCAATGGTCAGTGAATAAAAATTCCAACAAAATTAAATTAAATAATTGCCCACCTGGCCATGTTTGGCATGCTCGATACAGTAGCGATCAGTGAATGCCGAAGCGGTGGCAACCGCCCAGCAACTGGCACATGTTGTCTGGTCCTGCACCTTGTTGACAATGTCCGCGCAGCTTGGCCATTTGGTGCGCACATCAAATTCCACATGATTTGAGCACCGGGCACCCAACCGATGGCGCCGCGTGTTGCCGAGAAAGGCACTGACCGGGACGGCACGCGGTGGTTTGGTCCCGCGAAGTCCGGTCATACGTCTGGCAAAATTTTTTTTTTGGGATTTTCAATGTTTTTTTAGTATATTAAATGGAATAGGCATAAACTCGCCAAACTGATTGATCTACTGTATAAAATAAATTTGATTATAATCAGATGTTCAATTAGAAAATTAGTGGGGATCAAATCACAAATGGGGAAGTTCAAAATTAATGAGACTAAAAAGTGATTGAATTGTAATGATGAAGAATTGAAAAATTTAAGTAAATCTATATTGAAAAGTATTTTAAAAAATAATTCCAAGAAAGCCTGATCAAATGAAAAACATTTCGTATTAAAATCCGATTAATTAATTTATTTTTAATTATTCTCACAATGTATTGACCACATTTATTGACCAAATTTTACATAAAATGATAAGTAAATTTATATATTCAACAAAGTGATGAGCTAATTGACGTTGAATTCATTATTTTTTTAAATTAAATTCAAAAATCGTTTAAAATCAAATTAAATTAAATTAAATTAAATTTTTTTTTAATTACCGCTTGGCCTTGGGATCCATTACGGCAAAGCGTGTGTTGAAGACGGGTGTCCACAGGCCATGTGTCTTTACGCTAAGGTCGGCCACAAATTTTCGCGCAAGTGCAATGGTCACGGATTGGCCCTGCGCAGTGGCATAACCGACGCAAAATGCGACGATGGCAAATGGGAGAAGGTACTGCTTGAACTTGACGGCGTGGTGCAACAGCATTTTTGAGATGGGATTTTATGTGCTAAAAAGTGAAATATGTGTGAACAATGTAAATTTTGGGTAAATATGTGTGAACAATGTAAATTTTGGGTAAAAAAGTTGTGAAAAAGTGCCAAAAGCTCTTGGAAAGTACCAAAATATTGGCTATAAATACTGGGCGTGAAAATGCCAAAAAGGTTTTTCTACAAAATATTTGCTATAAATACTAGGCGAAGAAAATGCCATTAGATGAATTTAAGAGGAATTTTGAAAAATTGCTAAATCTACTTGGTTTTTAATTTCAACTTTTAGTCAAATTTGTTGACAAACAAATAAATTGATTAAAAAAAATTTCATGAAAATGCCAAAATTATGTATAAATATATAATTCTAAATGAATTTGGCGATTTGATTTGTTTTATTTATTGTATAGACGAATGATGATCAATCACATTTATATAGACAAATAAATTATTACTGTTCCGAATAAATCCAGAAATGTTCAGCTTCCCACTCCCGCCCCCTCCGGGGCATTTCAGTCATTTCCGTCTTGAAACATCAAATCATTTGCCCGCAACAAATTTCCCACGAGACTCTCGAGACGTTCAACCGTTAATTTAATTGATGAAAACGGAAAATGCTCCACTTTTTTTTGTGTGTCACGAGACGTCGAATGGAATCAAACACAATGTTTTCAGAGTTTTGCGCAAACGCAACATTCAATCAGCGCAATATAATTAATTAGTTAATTAAGTCTGCCCGACGGCGGTTCGTCTGTCGTTCGGCTCGGCGATTGATCACTGATTTAATTAATTTAAACGAATGCTGATCACTGATCCATAATCTTTTTTTGTAATCAAATGAAAGGATTTAGCAGCGCAGAAACGAGATTAGCAATAAAATAATAAATGGCGAATTGTGAATGCGTTGTTGCTAATTAATGCTAAGACCCAGACATAATTAAGTAAATAATAAAGAAAAATAGAAATATTTTTTGCAGGAGAATTAACTGTTTTTAATTTAATTTATTATTTTATTTAAAAACAAAATATTATTTTTTGAATGATTTTAATAAAAGAACAATTAAATGAGTATTCACCGTAAATTGCTAACCAAAGTTTAAATTTGAAATTAATTTTCAGTCCAATTTATGCTCTGATTTTTAAATTTTTAAATAGAGCTTGAGGATATCATTCTAAAAATTTTACAATTTGTCTGAATTCCGAGGATTAAATAATATTTTTGAAAAGTAACAGCAGTTTTTTACAACAAATCTCGTTCAAAGATATCAAAATCTTTTTAAAAAGCAATTAAAATTTTGAATTTTGAGTTCATATGAGAATTTGAATTTCATTTGGTCCCAAAGAAAAAACATTACCTTTATTTCCATTTTAAATTTAAGAACGCAATTTTATAAAATTGTTTTTCGTGAAAATTCCGGAAATTGTGTGGGAAAATTGTGCCATTTCCTGTAGAAAAATCAATTATAATAATAACAAATATTTTATTTATCACAAATAATAAATAATCCTACTTCTCACAATTCTATAAATATTCAATTAAAAACAAAGAAAATTGCAAATTTATAATAATAAAAAAAATGAATGTATCATTTTTACAAAAATTATTTTTTTATTCTCTATTTTATAAAATAATATTTGTGGCTTCAGCAGGTGAACAAAGTCAAAGCAACCAAATAAATGGGTGCAAACAAGGTTTAAGCATTAAATTTAAATTTAAATATTTCCCTATGCATAAAAAACTTTCAATTTTATAAAAATTGAAAATTTTTAATTTATATTTATGTTTTTTTTAAATTTTTAATATATACTTATTCTTTCACCAATTTTTTTAAATTTAAGTGTTAAAAATTTTTTTACCTGGTTTTTTAACATACAAAATTTTAATTAGAGTGTTAAATTTAAATTTATGATTAGCTTTTAGACTTGTTAACAGCGGCCAAGAAATTGGTGGATTCTGTCCCGAAGGAAATTTCAGACCCAAATCTAAATGCCGATGCCATCGAAGGATGGCACCAAAAATTCGTTGGCATTTTGTGTTGCCTGAATTTTGATGGGATTGAAACAAAAAAATTTTTGGATGGAAAAAATCAGGAAAATTATTTTAAGGAAATTCAGCGCAATTTTTGCAATAAATTGGAAGACGGAAAACCAATGGAAAATGTTATGAACAAAATGGAAAAAAATTTGGTGAATTTTCCAAAAATTTTGGAAAAAATTCAACAGTCAATTCAAAAAATGGTGGACGAAAAACAGAAATTAATGCAAAAAAATGCATTAATTTCTAATAAAAATAAAGAACAATTCCAAATGCTTTTAAAACAGCTCAATGCCGCAATAACAATTGTTTCAAATTTATTCATTGGTAAAAAATTTAATTGTAGTAATTTTCAAATTTAAAAAAAAATTGTTTTTTTAATGAAATTGATTAATATTTAAAAATATAACAATTTTATATTTAATTGACAAAAATGAATTATCTTTTGATGATAAAATTACCTTACAAATTAGCAGGGTTTTTTTTTATAGCTTTTCTGCCAACTTAAAAATGTATTTTGGTAATTAAATATTTGATATATGTGAAATTTAGAAAATCCACAAAATTACCAATTTCAAAAAACGGTGGATTTTTGGGTATTTTTGTTAACACGATAATTGATGCTTAATTTGGCATTAATAAGGGCATTTATTACACTAGAAATTTTTGAGAAAATCGGATTTAAAAAAAATAAAAAAATTTTTGGTTGCCAATAGACTTTTGCACCTGATTATAAATGGTAAAATTAATTTTTAGGTGGGGGCTCAAATGAAATGCCATTACATGGACGGCGCGCAAAACGAATGAGAAGCATCGAGATTACATCAGGCAATATGAGGGGCAGCACAATTACCAGTGTAAGTTTTTCAAATCATATGGATTCTGATCAAATCATGCATATTCGAACGGATAAAGCCACAATTTAATACAAAAAAATCTTTATTTTTTAAGGGCGGAATCTTTTTTTTTTTTTTGTCTGTTTAATTGCATTTGTCAATCATACGGCTTCTGATCAGACCATAACATTCAAGCAGATCAACGCACAATATAATTAAAGTTTGAGTTTTAATAATTCAAGGACATTCTTGAAATGTACTTGAAAAATACTTTTCTGTTTTATAAAGGTGGAAGCTTTGTGTGTGTGTTTTTTTTGCCATATCAATTGCATTTTTTGTCTCTTTAGAGATATAACAAAATTAACACTTCCGACATTTTTGGGGTTGAAAAAATTTCGATTTCGAAAATTCTTTTACAAAAAATGTTGGTTTTTTTTTTAACCAATTTTAAATTCGTTAATGAAATGTTTACACATTTTAGCAAACAAACACCAGCAACAGCAGCAATAACAACAACAAATCGCGCAATTGTGCAAAAGCTTTTGTCGGATTTGTTTCATTTTATTATGTGGTTTTGCTTATACCCGGGATACAATTCGCCCATAATCAATTGAATTTTACTGGGATCATTTTGATTGTAATTGCTGCTGTCATTTTCATGGCTCAACTGTGCGTAGCCATTCGTTTCAAATTGCAACCCTTTGGAAATAACAATAATTGAAGGACGGAGAAATTGGATTAATTTTCGCAAATTGTTGTTGAAATTTGTTTTGTGAAAATATTTTTTTATTCAGAATTGTTGACAAGGGCGTCTTGCCAGACACTTGGCTTCGGGGAGGGGAGGGGGGGGGGGGGGCTAAAGTAAAAAATTCGATTTTTAGGGGTGTATTTTTCTTTTTTCAGTCCATTTTTAGAGGTGTATTTTTCGTTTTTTGAAATCCCAAATTAGGTGTATTTGAAAAATTAGCCGTTTTTCGCCAAAAAAATAACAATTTTTTGAAATTCAAAAAATTGCTAAAAATTTTTACTTTTTTGGATTTCGGGGGGGGGGGGGGCTTTAGCCCCCTCACCCCCCCCCCCCACCCCTACCTAAGCCCTTGATTCTTTTTGTGAACATATTTTTTTTATTCAGAATTGTTGAATAATTGTCATTGGCATAAATATGTTGATATGTAATTGTTGCACTTATTTAATTGTTATAATATTTTCCTTTTTAATTGAAAAATGCAAATTTAAATTGTAATTGGCTTAATGGAACCATTAATTAGTGAAAACTCCGTAAATTGGCAGTGATCAAAAAGAATTAAATTCGGCTTGTTCTATGAAGCAAAAATGTCAAATTGTATAAGAAAAATCCGATAAAAAATGCCTATTAACAGGGTGACGGAACATTTGCGCCCCTATATTTGCGCCCCGAACATTTGCGCCCCTACATTTGCGCCCCGAACATTTGCGCCCCTACATTTGCGCCCCGAATATTTGCGCCCCTACATTTGCGCCCCGAACATTTGCGCCCCTACATTTGCGCCCCGAACATTTGCGCCCCTACATTTGCGCCGCTACATTTGCGCCCCAAACATTTGCGCCCCTACATTTGCGTGGCAAACATTTGCGCCCCGATTGCGAATAAAAAATTTATTCATGAAATTGCCTTTCCCAAGGGATAATGGCAGTGATTTCTTTGAATTTTTCACTTTTTGTGTCTCCATGTTTTTGGTTTATTAAGAAATATGATCATGCTTTATTTGTGCTAGAAACATAGAATATGCATGATTTTGTCCTTGACAATATAGGACTCACTAATAATGGCCTGAAAGGCTTTCACTCCAGTTTCAACAAGCGATTTTCGGCTCTTAATCAATCTTTGGCAACGTAATTTAAGATAAAAATACCAAAGCAGAAAAACAATTAAAGGATTATTAGTCGAATCAAAAATGAAGATGAGAACCAAGAAATCGGATGAGACCCCATGAACTTGATCCAATAGGCCTATTACTGAAGTATCTCGTTCTAAAAAATATCTTGAAAACGGCTGAGTAATTCAAGACTTGGTTGTCCGTTTTGACGAGCAAGATCCAAATGATCGCAATCAACAGCATTGTTATGATCTCTCCACGCAATTTCATTTCGTCTAACACCGAAATGAATTGATAATTGGATGGAAGAAACAAAAAATCATATTAATTCCCCGTTAGCCTTGGGAAAGGCAATTTTATGAATAAATTTTTTTTATTCTCAATCGGGGCGCAAATGTAAGGGGCGCAAATGTTCGGGGCGCAAAAGTAGAGGCGTAAATGTAGGGGCGCAAAAGTAGGGGCGCAAAAGTAGGGGCGCAAATGTAGGGGCGCAAATGTTCGGGGCGCAAATGTAGGGGCGCAAATGTTGCAGCACCATTAACAGCGTTCGGCGCCCCTTTCGTTTACCCAAATAAAAATGAACCAAAACTCGTAAAAACAAAAAAAAATTATTGGGAAAAAACTCAAAAATAGCTTTTTTATATTTATAAAAAAATTAAATAATTTTTAGCACCGAATATTTATTGAGTTTGGAAAAAAGGTACTGTGTTTTTTTTTTTTGTCCAGGTCCAACGTGGAACCCAGATCCAAGCATTAATCAAAATGCCGATCTCTACTCTCAACCTTGTCCCCTACAAAAATTTTACGCTTCGTGAATTTTATTTTATGACTAAAATACTCAGCCCTACTACTTAAAGATGAATATGAATTTTTTTTTTCCGAAAATTTAAGGCTTCCCAATTTTCATCAATCATTTTGTACTACTCAATCCCCCCCCCCTCAATTATTGTCAGTGCTTGTTTTATGATGAATGAAAAAGATTGCGATTGCGTCCCAAAAATAAAATTTTATGACAGAGTTACATACATACTGATCAAAGTGAAAATGAAAAAGAACAAGAAAATTCGTGAGAGGTAAAGGTGACGTCAAGAAAACATTGGAGTTTTCAGGGGCTAGAAAACTAAGGATTTAGAAATTTTTCATGTAAATTCCTGAGAAATCCATCAAAAGTTAAAAAAAACAAAAACAAAAAAAAACGATGGTAAAGGGGGTGAAAGAGAGTAGTGGTATAACAAAAAGAAACAAAATATAGAATTTTCAGAATGATACTTTGAGTTTTTTTTTGTGGTTTTTGACAATTTTTTCAGGCCTTTTTTTTGGAAATTTTGAAACATTTTTTTTTTGATTTTTAGCATTTGGAATCTGAATCTTTTAAAATTAGGCCTTTTCAACCAACCCTAAATGAAGTGGCTATTCAGTCAAAGAGTTTTTGTAAAAAATTTTGGGAAAACCCTTGAGTAAATATCACTCAGAAATAAAAGGCCATAAAATTTTCCGCCCTGCTGCTCTCAGCAGAAATGCCAATCTGTCAATCCATCTTTTCTCATTCGGTTTGTGACTCATCCTCCTCCTTTCCATTGCGTTTGTTATTCTTCGACTTGGGCTGCTTTTTCAGGTCTTTTTCCAGTTTTGGCTTAACGTTTTCGGGTCAATGGCAACTCGTACAAACGGCAATTCATATTTATAAAAAATAAAAATAAAAGCCTAAGCTTACGCCTAAGCATAACGAACGGCCTTTAGTACTAGTTGCCATGAACTAACCTTTTCAATGGCATTTTCAAAATCTTCTGCATTTGGTGATGACTCATTCGCCCTTCCATTGGTTTGTTTGCCCTTAGGTTTTTGGTTCAGTAACTTCCCCAGTTTCTGTTGTTCATTTTCCGCTTTTTCCAGTTTTGGCTTAAAGTTTTCTGGTCAATGGCAACCCGTACAAACGGCAATTCGTATTTATAAAATAATAGCCTAATTTTACGCCTAAGCCTAGGCCCAAGCAAGACTAAGCCTGGCCTGGCCCAAATGCTAAACAATTGTACGAATGGCCTTTAGTACGAGTTGCCATGAACTAACCTTTTCAATGGCATTTTCAAAATCTTCTGCATTTTGTGATGACTCATTCGCCCTTCCATTGGTTTGTTTGCCCTTAGGTTTTAGGTTCGGTAACTTCTCTAATTTCTGTTGTTCATTTTGCGCTTTTTCCCGTTTTGGCTTAACGTTTTCAGATGAATCGCAACCCGTACAAACGGCAATTCGTATTTATAAAATAAAAGCATAAGCCTACGCCTAAGCCAAGGCCCAAGCAAGACTAAGCCTGGCTTGGCCCAAATGCTAAACAATTGTACGAATGGCATTTTGTACGAGTTGCCATGAACTAACCTTTTCAATGGCATTTTCCAAATCTTCTGTACTTGATGATGATTCGTCCTCCTTTTCACTGGTTTGTTTGATCTTAGATTTTTGGTTCAATAACTTCCCCAGTTTCTGTTGTTCGTTTTCCGCTTTTTCCAGTTTTGGCTTAACCTTTTCAATGGCATTTGCCAAATCCATCATTTTAATGCGATGCAATTGCGCATCCATCTCGTTTTCCTCACTGGCAATGTGCAAAACGCCAAGGTTCACTGTTTGAAAAAGTACCAACAAATCATCAAATGAAAAGTTTTCGGTCTTCGATGCTAATTGCCTTAATTTTAAATCAGTAATTATTTGAATAAAAAATATCATTAAGGTGCGTAATTATATGGATAGAAAATCGCAAAAAAATGATCATTAATTTTACAAAACTTCTTCAGATTAATAAATTTATTAATAAAAATCTTTAAAATGGCTTACTATTAATAAAGTTATTAATAAAATATTAAAAATAGCTTACTTACTGTATTAAAAACCGTTAAAGACAAAAAAAAAAATTAAAATTTATATTAATTTTTCCGACCGAAAAACGAAAGGTTTCACTTTTAGGTTTATTTTTGATCAATATTTACTATTTTTAATAATATTAAATTTAAACTAAATTTTCGAGAAAGTTTTTTTATAAATGTCGGAAGTTTTTCGTTCTTAAACTTCATCCAAGAAGCTTCAAACTAAGTTAAAAACATGCTTTTCGTCCGTTTCAGGCCTCACTCACTGCAGGAAAAATATGGATGGATCCCATTAATTCACTGCCCTAATTATTAATCATTATTCTTCAAACGTGCCACTCAATTAATTTAATGTTAAATCATTATTTAAGGAAACACCAATTATCATTATTATTCAAACGTGATCCACTCACTCAATTTCTTCGTCTCTTAACTCAAAGGAATTTTGATTTTCTTCAATAATTTTCCGTATCATTTTCTCTCGTTTCTGTTGGCTTGGATTTTCAACAAAAATTCGCTTGGCGAATCGTTTGATGGCATCTTCGTCCATTTCTTTTGGCCGATCTGTGGCCCCAATTACCAACACACGATACACCGAATTTGAAGATAATCTGTCCATTTCGATGAAAAATTGTGCCTTTCCGCGTTGCCCCGTTCCGCTGCGTAAAAATTGGTCAATTTCGCCTGAACAAATAAATGGTAAAATGCTTAATCCATTTGCTTAATAAACCGATGAAAATGATGGACGGTTGAGCATTTGTGGCCATTTGAAAAAGCATTTTGATAAAATCAACTGATTTTTTGTCTTTTTTTGAAAGAATTACTGAAGAAGGAATGCTGAACAATTGTGCAGACCATTCTTTTGCAGCAGCTTTTGCCTAACAGAAAGAATTTGTTTAAATTAAAAAAATATAAAAAAACGAAACTCTGACAACGGAGTAGAAAATTAGGTGTCTGGGTTCATTAGAATTTTTTTTTGAAAAATTTAAAATAACTTTATTTAAAAGATTGTCGGAAGGTGTGTTTTTCTACCTGACCCCTATTAGGGTCTTTGAGGGTCGGGCTCAAGCAAGGGCGTAGGCAGGGGGGGGCTGGGGGGCTAAAGCCCCCCCCCGAAACCCAAAAAGTAAAAAATTTTCAGTAGATTTTTTTGAAATTTTAAGCAATTTTCTTAATAAAATTGCATTAAAATACTCAAAAATTTTCCCGGCGGCGCCTATCGGCACCGCCGGACCCCCATTTTACCATATTTTTGAAAAATGGAGGCCAAAATGGCAAAAAATATTAATTTTTTTGGCGAAAAATTTTGTAAAATACACCCCATAATTCGGGATTTCAAAAAACCAAAAATACACCCCTAAAAATCGACTTAAAAAGGAAAAATACACCCCTAAAAAAATCGACTTTTTGACTTCAGCCCCCCCCCCCCCCAAAGCCAAGGGTCTGGCTACGCCCTTGGGCTCAAGGTTTATCAAGGGGGAAACCTCAGGATTATCGCAAATTGAAAGCAGTAAAAATTTAAAATAAATTCGGAAAAATTTATAAACTTAATATATAAAGTAAATATATGGGGATTCCTTTTGGAACCAAATTTCAAAGTAATTATTCGACAAATTTAAATATTTTTAAACTCAATTCATACCCTCTGTTTAATCTTTTCTTTTTAATGACTTACGAGCATCTCTTTTCCTCTGCCTTGAGCACCATCCAATAAAATGGATTTTTGAGGTGACAAAAGGCCTTGGAAACGGTCGGGGTACTGTAATGGAAGCATTACAGTCTGCAGGTCTTTTTTTGTTTCCGGATCGGCAACATCTTCAAGAGATGATGTGTTGGTCATGTCCATTTTTAAATGGCGTATTTCATCTCTTATTTGTAACAAGCTAACAATTTGCTTAGCTATACTTTTATCACTTGCCAATTCCTCAATTGTGCCTAAATTCGAGTTTTGCTTTTCCCCATTTAATTTCCTAATTACCCCAACAATCTTCGACCTTCTTTACCACTTCAGCGTTTTGATGTTTTGGATTTAGTATAATTGATTTCATTGCCAAAAGTATTTTAGAAGTAATTTTATCGTCAGCATTTTTTTCAATGAATCCACAAAAAGTCTTCGTGTCGTCACAAATTTCAATCTTAATTTGAATTGTTTCGCGATTTTTGCTTTTTAGAGCATATTTCGCTATTTTTTGGATATTTTCACAAGAAAAGCCCAAAAAACACCCCCCTAAAGATGACTTTTTGTAAATTAAAAAAAATACTCCTTTAAAAATAGAAAATTTTTGTGATTTTGTAAACAAATTTGCAAAACATTCTTTATAAAAATCAATGTTTATTTTAGCATATAACAAAAATATATTTGAAATTATATATGCAAATTTTAAAATCAAAATTTTTTGCCATTTGCTAAAAAACGCTCCTCAGACAAGGTTTGGTGTTTTGAAAGTCAATTATGGTTTTTACATATTTGTTGGACAGAATTTTGTAATAAAAAAAGAAACAATGAATAATTTTTTAACTTGCCATGGACTGAATGTGCGTTGCCGTAGTGGTGTCTTTATAAATGTGTCCATTTCTTTCTTTAAATCAATATTTTAATATAAAAAAATGAAAAAATTTTGAAAATCATTAATTTTTTAACTGTAAGCTTAAGCTTAGCCGTAGACAAAAAGACTAAAATTTTTAATAAAGAGAAAAAGATAGATAAAAATGAAGAATATATATTTGTGTAAGGAAAATAGAGCATGTGAAGGGCTATCGAATGATACTAAGAATGTTTGATTTGGTTGACAGTGAAAAAAGTTATATTATTTTATAGTCCAAAAAGTTGGGCTGGCGCCGAAACGACCCGTCCTGAAATTCACTTAACTGATCATTTGGTACGCGGCACACATGGCCTCTTCAAAAACTTCTTTATTCCTCGAATTGAAGAAGATTGAAAGTAGTTCATAGTTCATATCCGGAACACATTCCTTCGCTAGGATATTCTTCAGAATGGATAGTGCATTTTTCAGCAGCTCTTCATCCGTCGTCGAATGCTTTATCCAATGCTCCAAATAACTCACGGCACTTGTTGCTTCGTGAATTTCTGTTGCTATTAGTGGCGCAATGATTGCGAGTGCCGCCATGGCATTGGCCACGAGTTTGGGATGTGATGCATTTTCTTCGGACAAACAATCGACGAGGCGACCAAGACTATGATCTGAGATCAATTCATTGATCAGCTGTTCGTCAAGGTTGCCTTTTAGAGTGACGTCAAGCATTTCATGAATTATTTTCACAGCTTCAAGTTTCTCATCCTGGTCGCTGCCTTCCACTTTTATGAAAAGCTAAAAATGCAAAATCATTTTTCAATAAAAAACACATTCTATATGTTTCTCTGATTTTGGTTTTCTCTTCATAAAACAAAGCCGCTCCCCACTTTCAGAGTTCTAATTTAGTAAATAATTATCTCATATAAAACCCGAACTTTATCCATGATATTCTTTAGAATTGATGCCGCATTTTTCTTCACTTCCTCGTCCATCGTGTTCATTAGCCAATATTTTAAATAATCCATAACTTTTTGTATTCCAAAAATGTGCTCTTTTTTTACTGTCGAAATAATTGCGAGTGCCGCCATGGCATTGGCCACGAGTTGGGGATTAAACACATTGCCTTTGGACAAACATTCGACGAGTGGACCCAATATACCTGCTTCGATCATTTTGTTGACCATCGGCAATAATGCGTGGTAGTCTTTTTTGTATTCATTGAGAATACTATGAATTTTAGTCACGGCTTCAAGTTTTTCATCCTGGTCGCTTCCTTTCACTTTTATGAAAAGCTAAAAATTTAGAATCATTTTTCGATTAAAAAACGCATTGTAATTTATCCAAAAGAATTATTTATCCTATTTCTAAATGGATTAAAAAAATATATTTTCCCCTAATTTTGGGGTTTCTCTCCATGAAACAAAGCCGCTCCCCACTTTCAATGAGTTCTAAAGTAAATAATTATCTCTTATAAAATACTAACTTTATCCATGATATTCTTTAGAATTGGTGCAGCATTTTTCTTCACTTGCTCGTCCGTCGTGTTCATTAGCCAATAGTTTAAATAATCCATGACATTTTGTATTTCAAAAATATGCTCTTTTTCTACTGCCGCAATGATTGCAACGGCCGCCATGGCTTTAGCCACGAGTTGGGGATTAGACGCATTGTCTTTGGACAAACATTCGACGAGTGGACCCAATATATCTGCTTCGATCAATTCGTTGATCATGGGCATTAAAGCGTAGTAGTCTTTTCTGCATTCCTTGAGAATTCTCTGAATTGTGGTCACTGCTTCAAGTTTCTCATCCTGGTCGCTGCCTTCCACTTTTATGAAAAGCTAAAAATTATTTTTCGATAAAAAATGCATTGTAATTTTCCCAAAAGAATTATTTTCCTATTTTTAAATGAATTGAAAATATATTTCACTAATTATGGGTTCCTCCTCGTAACCTGTCAGTTGGGCCCTCACGATTGGGCACCCACGTTTGTGCCCTCACGTTTGGGCCCCCACGTTTGGGCCCTCACGTTTGGGCTCCACACGTTTGGGCCCCAGCATGTTTTTCCATTAGCTTTTTTATTTGGCATCCAAATCCAACAATCTTGGTATCATTCGAAAGCCCTTCACATGCTCTATTAGCCTTAGAAAAACCGAAAATTTTTCTTGCATATAAAAAGTTTTTAAGAAAAGATTTCAAAATTTTTGAACTTTTGCAATTTTCATGTATAATTTTTTTGGTAATTGTCTAATCGCGAAGCAATAGCTTAGAAAAAGCTTCTAAACATGTCGAACAATCGAACGATACCAAGTTTATTGGATTTGGATGACAAAGAACAAAGTTATAGAAAGTTATAGTGGAAAAATATGCTGGGGCCCAATCGTGAGGGCCCAACTGACGTAGACCGTTCCTCCCATAAAACAAACCTCCCCCATTCAAGAGCTCTAAGTCAGTAAATAATTATCTCATATAAATTTCGAACGTTGTATAAGGTATCTCCTTCTATTTTCTTTAAATTAAATGTATCTACATATTCAATGTTAAAAGAGAAATTCACATTGATTTAAATAGGATTAAAAACATTTATTTTTTGTTTCTTCCATGTTCTTTAAATAGGTTGTATAATTACTCCACGGCCCTGATTTCGGGTCGCCCCAGCCCATGAAATAACCCCCCCCCACACCCTTTCGATAGGGCTCTAATTCAGTAAAACCATTATCTCACAATCCCATCCAAACATTGTCCATCAAATTCTCCAGAATGTATGCAGCTTTTTCCTTCACTTCCTCGTCCGTCGAATTCATTAGCCAATAATTCAAATAAACCATGACATTTTGGGCTTCCAAAATAGGCTCTGCTTTTTGTGGCGCAATGATTGAGAGTGCCGCCATGGCATTGGCCACGAGTTGGGGATGTGACCCTTTGGACAAACTATCGACGAGCGGACCCGACAGGCCGGCTGTGATGAAATCGTCGATCAGCGGCATCACGGCATCGTTTTCAAGGCCTTCCTCGAGCATTCTATGAATTTCAATCACTGCTTTAAGTTTCTCATCCGGCACCATGCTTTTCGCTTTTTCGACGAGCTAAGATTGGGATGGATCTTATTCATTAAAAATATTTTCATTTATATTATTATTTTCTAAAAAGTTTGCATTTATTTTATTCTGTGAAAATATTTATTTTTATTTTATTCAGAAAATATATTTTTCATTTATTTTATTTTGTGAAAATATATTTTTTTATTTTCTTCTCTAAAAATATTTTGCATTTATTTTATTCTTTAAAAATATTTATTTTATTTTATTCAGAAAATATATTTTTCATTTATTTTATTTTGTGAAAATATATTTTTTTATTTTCTTCACTAAAAACATTTTTATTTATTTATTTTTAAAATATATTCATTTATTTTATTCTCTAAAAATGCTTTTCATTTATTTTATTATTTTTTAAAAATATTTTGATTAAAAAAACTAAAACCCATTAAGAGTTCTGTAAAATTTTTTGAATTTCTTGCTAATGTCCTAAAAACCACAGAGCCACCCTTCAATTCAAAAACCACAAAATTTGTAAAAAAAAACAAAAATCTTAATTACAAAAAATAAAAGATTAACCGATTTATCAGGAGCCGAGAATACTGTGGGTACAGTGAGCGCTATACAGAAGAGCAAAGTTAGCATTTGTATGTCAAGAAGATTAAGATTCATCCTAAATAGGAGATCACTTTAAAATAGAATGTAAATTTTAAAATATTTTGGCTTTTTTTTAATTTCTCCCATCAGAAAATGACAAAATAATTTTAATAATAAATTTATTGAGGCTTTTGGAAATTTCTATAAGCGAGCTCTGCTGGTTATATTTAGCCAAAAAGGGATGATAAATCGTAAAAAATAAAATAAAATGTGAATAGTGGGAATTTCACTATAATTTGCACGCTCAATAATAATCAATGGGCACGCCATATTATACACATCGAATATTCAAATTATAGGTGGAGCTACAATATAAATTTACAAAAATAGAAAAATATGTAAAAAGAAAAAAAAGCCAGAAATATGTAAAAAACCGAAAATATACTAAAATATGTAAATAAAAATTTTGATTATGATTTTTTTGGACAAAAAATTCAGAGTGAATAAACACATTTTTTGTCCCCGAATTAATCCTAAGTGAACCTAGGCCAAGCAAGCCGATGCCTAGGCCTAGCCTAAAGATTAGGCCTAGCCTAAGCAAGCCATTGTACTACAAGGATGGCAAAAAAAACTTTGAAAAAATAGTATTATTTTAAAAATATAAATTAAAGTGGGGAAATAATGGGACCCCCAACAAAAAACGACAAAATAAATTTGTTACATTACTAATTTTAATATTGAAATATATTTATTGAAAATTTTACAAATTTTGGTCAGTAACTATTGCAATTTTTGAAAAGAAATTTTTTCTTCGTGTTTGACCTTTTTTTTAACCTCTGCTAAAGAACAAAAAGCCACGATTCGTCTACTAAACGATTCGTCTATTACACGATTCGTCTACTCAGCCAAAAACACACGATTCGTCTACTCAGCCAAAAAGCCACGATTCGTCTACATCTAACACTCTTAGACTAATTCAGAACCAAGAATACACAAAAATCAAGACCCTTCCGAAGAAATATTCAATCAAAAACTTGCATAAAATTTTACTGATCAAACATAACAAAACGAATCAATATGATGATTATCACGAGATTAGGGTTAAACAAATTGCAACCGATATTATGAGGAATAAAGGTTATAAAATTTCAATCTTCTGGCTCTGCATGTTCAATTGTTCAGTGCGGTCGAGAAGCGACTGGGCCAATTTGTCGCGCAATCTTTCTTCATTTCAGCGGTTCAAATAATGCGGAATTGCTGCTGATTCTTTTTGTTTCACGTTCCTAAAACTTAAAGAAGAAAAAACCATTGAATTGGGACGGACCATCGGAACTTACTTCTCCCTTTTTGGCGGTGCACTTCGCTGTCGTGCAACAGTGTTTTCGCCATCCTTCATTAATTGGTCACGGGCAGCAAAAATGCAAAGGGTTTACCCGGTCCTGTTGCCGTAAATCTTCCTTTTCTGCCTAAAAACTGAAACAAATAGGACTAAAAAAAGTTCAAAGGTACTCACTCGGCCGCTTCGCGGCCTAGTACGGGGGCCTCCGGTAATTTATGAGTTATGTGTATGAAATTTTGCCTATTTTAAATCAATTTTCTCAATTTTAAGTAGGGTTGCACGGGTACCGGGTATTTGGGAAAAACCGGGCCCGGGTATTACCGGGTATTGAAAAGCCGGGTACCGGGTCGGGTATCACTTTTGAAACCGGGTACCGGGTCGGGTACCCGGTAAAACCGGGTATTAAAAAAATCCAAAAAAATCCCTTTTTAAAAAAATTTTTTCATGAAAATAAAAGCTTATACTTTTAAAAAAGCATGAAAAATATAATGTTTACAAATAAACGCTTTATTATTTGCCAAATTTTTTATTGCTATTTAAACCACTTTTTTGCGGTGCGCTTTTTCTAAAAACTTTTCGGGGCAGGGCGGTCTGGCGGTGCCGTAGGCGCCGCCGGGAAAAATTTTAAAAATTTACTTCTGATTGTTAACATATTTTATTCAAAAAATGACCAAATTTTGTGATTTTAGCTAATATATTTACAGAATTTGAACCAAAAATGTTATCAAGAAATATATGATTAATTCTTCTAAATTTCTTATGGGGATTTTGTAAAAAATTGAGATATTTTTTATAAAATTCTATTAAAATAAGGATATTTATTATTTAAAAAATTTGGAGCTTTCTTTGTGTAATTTATAAAATAACAATTTTCAATAAAATCTTTAAAAAATGTTTAAAAGAGTTTGCATTGAGGAATGATTGAACCTAAAAAAGAGCGTACAGAATCCAAGAGACTAACCAGTAAGCCACATCAACAATCAATTAACCCGTTTTTAGAGTAAATATTAATTAAATTTAAAAAATTTCTTCCAACTTTGGTCAACATTTTGACCCTGACCCCCATTCTTACCAGTGTATTTTTGGTACCCGGGTACCCGGACCTACCGGGTCGGGTACCGGGTATTGGATTTTCAAAAAACCGGGTCCGGTTCCGGGTCCGGGTATTGAAAAACCGGGTATCCGGGTCGGGTACCCGGACCCGTGCAACCCTAATTTTAAGCAAATGAAATCAATTCGTCAGTTAATTGAACAACAGCAGCAACGGAAGGCACCCAAACGCACAAGAAAGTCGTCAGATTTCGACGACAACAGCCACAATTATCTGCCAAATGCAGTGTGCTTCCACGCAGAGCAAAAACGCAACAAAATTAAGAAGACAGCGATGGAAAACCCGCGCCAAAATCCATCCAAAATGCTGGCGGAAGTCCATGCAGACACCAAGGACGAAATCTTTGGTGCTATCGGCATTGATCACGCACTGGCGGCAGAATGAGAAGGTACGTCTGTAACTTTTTTTAGTCCTATTTGTTTCAGTTTTTAGGCAGAAAAGGAAGATTTACGGCAACAGGACCGGGTAAACCCTTTGCATTTTTGCTGCCCGTGACCAATTAATGAAGGATGGCGAAAACACTGTTGCACGACAGCGAAGTGCACCGCCAAAAAGGGAGAAGTAAGTTCCGATGGTCCGTCCCAATTCAATGGTTTTTTCTTCTTTTAAGTTTTAGGAACGTGAAACAAAAAGAATCAGCAGCAATTCCGCATTATTTGAACCGCTGAAATGAAGAAAGATTGCGCGACAAATTGGCCCAGTCGCTTCTCGACCGCACTGAACAATTGAACATGCAGAGCCAGAAGATTGAAATTTTATAACCTTTATTCCTCATAATATCGGTTGCAATTTGTTTAACCCTAATCTCGTGATAATCATCATATTGATTCGTTTTGTTATGTTTGATCAGTAAAATTTTATGCAAGTTTTTGATTGAATATTTCTTCGGAAGGGTCTTGATTTTTGTGTATTCTTGGTTCTGAATTAGTCTAAGAGTGTTAGATGTAGACGAATCGTGGCTTTTTGGCTGAGTAGACGAATCGTGTGTTTTTGGCTGAGTAGACGAATCGTGTAATAGACGAATCGTGTAATAGACGAATCGTTGGCGCGCCCTTTATTATATAAGATAGGATTCTGTTATTTCTTTATTTTAATCAACAGGTATAAATCAGGGCTCGCAAGTAAACAAGGACAAACGAGTTTAAACTAAGATTTTGACCCAAAAAAATAAGATTTTTTGAAAAAACGACTTTTTACGTTGTAGAAACAATTAAAAACATGGCTACCAATTTAAACTTTTCAAAATCGGTGTTTGGCCGCTAAAAATCATTATTTGGGGTCAAAATCAGCATTTTAGAAAATTATTCCAATTAAAAAATTAATAAAAAATTTTTTGTTGCGCGCTTTTTCCAAAAAATTTTTGGAATCTGGAGAGGATCCGACGGTGCCGATAGGCACCACCGGGAAACTTTTTGAAAATTTTGAGTCCATTTTGACAACAGATTTTTACCAAAAATGACCAAGTTTTGAAATTTTAAGCCAATTTTCTGAGGAGAAAAATTTGAGTGCATTTTGACAACAGATTTTGTTAGTCGAAGCCTGAAAATAAGAGAAATCTTATAAATAAGGACATTTTCAGTTTCTAAGACCTGACCTTTCCAAATAAGGACAAATTTTAGAAATAAGGATACTTACGAGCCCTGGTACAAATTATTGACACCTTATTTTAATTTTTTAGAAATTTTTTCATCAATTTGTTGCCTTTCAATTACAATTTGTTGCCTCAAATGCCTTCGTGGTGCCAATTGTGCAAAGTCGCATGTCATCCGCCGTCACAGTGTCCGGCTTATACAAAAGGAGGAATTGACGGCGGCACGGTCAGTGCGGGGCTTTTGAAAAACTGGAGGAGTTACCCCATTTTGGTTTTTCGAAAATCGGTGTTTGCCGCTTTAAATTTAACTTGGTTTAGCGCGTTTCCTGTCTGGCATGCTCGGGGATTAACCATCTGCCAAAACAATGATGGGTGTTGGAGTCATGGGGTATGTTTGGGTGGAATTAATTGGGATAACACAAAAATCGGTACTTTCCTAGTTTACGAGACCAATTCCATATGATGAATTTTAATTAAAAAATTTTTATGTTGTAAGAAATCGTACCCCTGACGCGAATTCGAACAAAAAATCAAAATTTTTCAATTTTGGATTGAACTGGATTAAAATACATGAAACTTGGTACATGAAATGTCAAATTCGTAATAAAATGAGTACATTTATAGGCATCTGAAAGGGTAAGTGGAAGTGGTCCCGTAAACTAGGAAAGTACCCAAAAATCTGTCACCATACTGTTTTGTAACAGGTTTTCGACAAAAAATCATTACGGTTTTTTCCATAAATATCCAAAACCTTATGGTAGAAAGTTTTAAACGAAAAATTGTTGCTGAGAATTTTAATGGTATTTTATGGCGAAAATTTTTTGGTTTTCCTTATTGTTACCCCTTCCAAGACCGCTCACACGCAAATTTTCCAGAAAAAATTAGGCTAGATTTTGCCAAAAATCAACAATTTACTAATTCTTTCATGAAAATTTGTTAGAAAAAAAAACAATCAAATTTTTTTTCCGCGGCGCCGCGGGACCCCCCCCCCCCCCAAAAAAAAACTCGCAGCAAAATTGAGGTGTGAAAAGCAAAAAAAAAAAAAGGTCTCGTCTCGCCCCGAGGGTGGGGGGTACCCCTTACAAGCCGAACCCCCCTGGAAAGGAAAAAATTCCGATAATTTTTTAGTGCAATGGGCTGCTGCTTTTTTTGGAAAGCAGCGCGAGGAACCATTGTTGGTCGAGGATATTGGACGTGCCGATGCTGGAATATGTTTTGTATGCCTTGAGGGTCGCCATCGCTGGCGTCAGTGTGCGCACGGGCGGCTGCGATCCGAATGGGAACGGTTTCGGAAGATGAACAAGAACGTTCAACGTCATTCTGGAAGTCAGAATTGGACCGACATATTCGTGTCGCCAAACGGCACGAACATCCATGGCACCGTTCGGCGGCGTTTTTGTAAGTGCAATAAATGAAAATTCAATTTCCGACAAAAACTTGCTACAAAATTAAAAAAAGGGGGGTTTAAAAAAATAAGAGGCCAAAGTACATAAAAATATTTTTTGTGTATTTAAGCCGGTTTTGTTGGGTATAAATGTGAAATTCTGGACTGAAAATTGAATTTCCGAATTTTTGTTCTAATCCGGGTTCAGGTGCCGAAATAGATGTCAGAATTGGATTCTCCGACACCGTGAAAACTCTTAAAAAGCTATTTCTAACAAAATAGAATGGGTGCAACCAGCGTCAGTATTAGCATAAATTTTTAAAAATTTAAACCGGAATTTTCTAAAAAACTAGAATGTAAAAGCCTAGTAAAAAAAAAAAAATTTTTTTAAATTTTTTTCATGACCTATATGGCCTTTGTACCATTTAGATCGTCCAAACACACAAATACGCTACACCAATTACATGCTTGAACATGGGGCCGTTGCTTTCGCTGAACGTCGTAAGAAATTTGATAAGTTCATCCGACGTATTCAGAAGGAACGCGGGATTGGGCCGATGCGCGATGAGGTTTTTGACTTGAAAATATGACAATTAAAAAAAATCGGTTAAAAGGAATTTGAATGAAATGGGAGCAGCTCCCCCCCTCCCCCAATATCATTTTCCTCGCAAAATTAAAAAAAAAAATTGAAAACCCTAGAAAAATAGGGTACTTTTTATAAATTTAACTGAACAATTCCATATACATTTTTAGGTGCCTATAAATGTAATTTTACATGATTTTTTTTAGTCATGTCAATTTTAAAAGCTTTGAATATTCGTGAAGTTTTTCAAAAATTTTCCAAAAATAGCAGAAATTAAAAAAAAAACTTTTTTCTTGACATTTTCTTACTTAAAAATTTCCTAAGAGTTTTTTTCTATGAAATTTTCTAGGTTTGAAATTCGGGGGGGGGGGGCGGAACGGGTGGTGGAAACAAAGCGCATCCGTTTCAAACTGTGAAACTCTTAAAAAATATAAAAAAATTCCAAGAAAAACAATTTAAAAAATTGAAAACTTGAAATGTTTTCTTGTTATAAAAATTGAAAACTTATTTTTTCTCTTGAAATTTTCTTATAAAAAAATTTTTCGGATTGGGCGATGTGGGAACGCGTTACTCCACTTAAAAAAGCAACTCTCTCTGTAAATGTTGAAAATGTATATAAAAAAAAATATAATTAAAAAAATTTTTTGTAGGCTCCGCCGGTTCAGTTCACCAGTGAAGATGTTCGTCATCTGCTCCAAAAATTTGGTGCCAATGCCGAAGTTGTTGTGAGCATTGGCACATTGCCATTACTCCTTTTTCGTGTGAATAAAGCCAAAAATGTTGCCGAACTTTTCGACGTGTATCGGCCCGATCCCGACGGGCTGTTGCTGCCCATTCCGGGAGTGCTCCCTGTGGCGACCTACCGTTTCGCTTAATTGATGATTTCACCACACCCAAACGCTTCGATCATTTATGTCTACAATGTTTATCGATCATTATTTTATTTGTTTGCAGGTCTCGTGTTTATTATATGTGACAGGGGTGGTTCCGTATTCTGAAGATTTTTTCTTCGAAATTCCAAAAAAATTGGGCCATAGTAAACTGATTATAGATTTGGAAAAAAAAATTATTTTTTCGTTCTTTTAAATTCAATTTTAATTCAAAAATTTCTGTATGAAAACATTTCTTTTTTAAACCCGAGGCCTGTTTCATTGTTCCAACTGAAAAATTATGCTTTTTTAGCCACGATTTTATGTTATTTTTTCAAAATAAAAATGTACTATGTATGTATGTAAAATTTAAATATGCAGCAAAAAATATAGATGCTATAAATTGCAACAAAACCCAAAGCTATAAAATCATCAACCAGAATTGGAGCTCGGATTTTGAAAAAGTCGGGATTGGCATCAATCAGGCCGGTTAGGACTACTGTAATTCCAATTATGTTTTGCAGGGATTTGAATCCGAAAGCAGCAGGATTCAAATCTCGGTATTCCGATCCCTGCTCTTTCAAAAAAAAAGCCATGAAATCTCTGCGGGGTTAAAACCAGAATATTCTTAATGAGTTTTTTTGACGGATATACGTTTCATATATCAATTCCATTGTCATTTATACAAAATTCCTTAATGACTAGCTCGAATAATATCGCACAACATATGGGTGTTGCTGACTAGCTGATGCCATTGCGTTGGTTTTCTCGGTGCCAATTTTGGTTATGCCATTGCCAATGTCATGGGTTGGTCTGACCAGCTTTGTCACTTGGCAATGGCATTTTCGTTGGAAAATGCTCCGTTTAAAGACCTGAAATTTAAATAAGTTTATAGAGAAATAGTTAAGATTCTTTTTTTAAATTAAAATATATCCATGAAAATGATGGGTTTCTCATTTCAAAAAGCATTTAAGAAATTTTAAAGCAATTTTGACTGCCGTTATGAAATGCCAAAAGCTTATTTTTTAGGGTTACACGGGTCCGGGTACTTGGGCAAAAACAGGGTCCGGAATTGCCCTATCCAGAAAAAGCCAAGTCCGTGTCCCGGTCCGTCCGGATGACGTGTCTTGTAAAAAGTTCATAATTTTTTTAAAAAAATAAATTAAATATTTCATGAAAGAGTTTGAAAATTTACAAATATTAAAATAAAATTCTATTTACTATATTCGATATATTTTTGAAAAACTTCAAAAGGCACAAAAAAAAATTCAATAATTAAGAATCATAAAATTAAGGCTTTTACAAATTACTTAAGATGTATGTAATCCTTGGTTTTTTATGTCGTATTTTATTTAAAAAATCAACAAAAAATTTGGCTTTCAATGCAAATTTTCCACTAAGAAACTTTACTCTCTAGCATAAAAATTTTTGAAAAGATTTTTACTTGTTTGTAGATGTAACAGATGCAAAAGCACACTGACAAATTCCACTGAAAATAATTTAAAATATTTAGTAAAATAAAAAATAAATTTAATTATTACAAAAAATGCTGCGACCAATCGTAAACAAATGTACCATAAATTTTCATCATTTTTCTCCAATGTTTCATTGAATTTGGATTTTTGTTTTCGTGACAAAACAACAGCTTGGACGAGCGCATTCAAGGAAAGACTACAGAGGAGGACGGCTTAATTATATTTAAAAATTATTATTATTTTTATGAAAAATTATTTTTAAAAGCGCCAAAAAACAGGCCTCAAAATTTGGTTAATACTGGAGAAGATTTATCCGATGGAAAATAAAATTAAAAATTTTCTTTATCTCGATTTTTGGGTTAAAATGTGCCGAATAAGATTTGGAACAGATTTTGCAAAATTATTTTTTTTAATCGACTTTTTGGAGATTTAGTTACTTAAATTCCCATCCCTACTCATAATTAACTTTAAAATGAGTTATTAAACGTATTAAAAAAATAATATTTTAGTTTTTACGTTTAAATTTCATTATTGGTCGGGGTGTGGGTTCAGACCCGCTTGACTGTTGGTGATTTGAAAAAATCATTAAATAATTAAAAATTCAACTTTTCCATACATTTAATAGCTTGTTTTAAAGCTATTTAACAACCCATTCATAAAATTGGGAAATAATGACGACTTGGCAGCCCTTGTTTAAATGTACATGAAAAAATTATTTTTTAATTTAATTACAGATGGCCCAGTGAATCTTGAAACGGCACATTGTCCATTTGTGCATCCATTGCTTGAACAGTGCAAATGCAACATAGAATAAATGTGTGATTGAAACAAATGCAAAAAATGAAGCGCCGGCAGAGAAAAATTTCTAAATAAAAATTAAATAATAAAAAAAATTCAAAAATTTAATTTAAAATTACTTTGTCAGCAATATTTATGTAGCAGCCCCACAACTGAGTTAGCATATACGAAGCCAAAGCGAACAACACAAATTTTTGCAAACCACGTCTCATTTGTGCTTAGATGACCAAGTTAGAATAGAATTTTTCACATAGTATTTAATTGGTAAAATTAAAATTTTTAAAATTGGAATTTTCAATGGAATAATACGGATTATCGCAGCTTAATCTCGGTTATTTAAGATCCGCCGTCATTAAATCTGGTCTCTTGAGAATTTGCGCCTAGTTTCGAGATCACGAACTCAAAACTTAGCTTAAGCTTAAGTTACATCTTCCGTGACGTTGAGCGCCCCCGTCTAGGCGCCGGGTGTCCTTTTTGGGCGCCATGTCCAAATAAATTTAATTTTGAAAAATAAAACGAAAAAGAATTGTTGCTCAAATAACCATAAAAGGGGGTTAAAATTTTGAAGAAATCCTTAGAATTTAGTCAATTGACTTGAAAAAAAAAAACTCAATAATCTTTGCTCTTCTTGATGCCAAAATTTATAAAAGTAAGAGCTTTTTTATTTAATATAATTTTTTTAATTGATTTTTAAGCAAAAAAAAAATATTCCAATGAGGGCAAATTATAAAGCAATATTTCAAAATCAAAGAAAGAAATCCGAAAATTAGTTATGAAAAAATTGCGTAGAAATTGGGAATTGGAAGTCGAACTCAGATCACGTGGAAAAAGAACTTTTTTGCCCCCATTTCGACAATTTGATTCTGAAATTGTTAATCAGTTTATTAACAATATTTTTCAAAACCCAAAAAGTTTTTTATGAGTTAATTAACAGGTTTAGTAAGATTAACTATTCAATTTTAGGAGCACATGAAAAATAGGCTAACTCCTAAAAATTGGTCCCTAGCATTTGCCTATTTCTTACTGTATTAAGGCTTGGAAAGTGGATCATGGCATTCGTTATCACCCTCTTCCAGTCTCGTTGGTTGTTTTAAGCTCATATTCTCAGCCTCGAGACTAAAGGTTTTCTACTTTTTGGATTCAAATCACGGGAGCACCCCCAAAATCACGCCGCCGAAATCACGCCGGGACAAAATCACTTTAAAAGAAATTTCAAAGAAAAAATTTTTTTTTTGGAAATTTTCAAAAAACTTAATAATTTATCATAAAATTCCAAAAAAAAAAAACGCTGAAAATTTTTTTTTCTAAGTTTTCTTATAAAAAAATTTTCTAAGAATTTTTTCTTGAAAAAATTCTGTTTGAAAATTTTTTAAAAATTTTTTAGCGGCGTGATTTTGTCCCGGCGTGATTTCGGACGGCGTGATTTCGGCGGCGGGATTTTGTCCTGTTCCCTCGAATCACTTAGTCTACCTAAATTTAGTGTTGAGTCTCTCAACTTGCGCGGAACTAAAGAAGCTGTCGACTTTGTGTGCCAAGCCAAGCGTTGGCACAAAAGCTCGAAATCTCGAAGTTTTAGTTATTTTTTGGACCTGAAACACGTAAGCAAATCTCGTTTTCGCCTCTCGTTTTGAATGTTGACTGTTTTATAAAGATATGTGAAAGGGTTGGTGAAATTGTGGGCACTAAAAAAGCAAAACATTATGTTTCCAAGGCGACACATTTTGTAAAACAAAATGCCCGCAGATGAAAATTAGTTGATTTATGTTAAGTTTTTCCAATTAAACCCATTAAATTATTCCGATTGTATAAAAATAAAAAAGATTTTTAATAAATTGTTAAATTCAATTAAAAAATAACTTTTTAAACATTTGGTGTAAATAATTTTTAAACATTTGGTGTAAATACATTAAATAATAAATGATTTTTAAGTATTCTATACATACAGAGCGCCTTTTTAGAAATTAAAATTCTGTTTTTAAGTTTTTTGTTTTTAGGCATGGGCGGGAAAGTGAACATAGTGCACCAGATTCAAATTGTGATATTTATTCTTAATTTCGCTGCGCAGCAGCAGAGATGAGCTTTCGCTTACAAATTTCGTTTTTTTCGGTAGTTTTGCGTTTCGCAGTTTGGCGCGAAATGCGAATATTACACCCCTAAGAATGACGGATGAAATTCCCCTAAAATTTTCAAAAGTTGACCTATAAATTGGGCTAATTTCAGTGAAAACCTGTTTAAAATGGTCAAATTTCTTTTTTCCGCCGGCCGCATCTATGGGCACCGCGGGACCCCAAAAAAAACTCCTATTTTTTCTTAGAAAAATTGTCCAGAATCATAAAATTTGATAATATTTTTTGGTGAAAATCTTTTAGGAAAATGCATTCAAATTAAAAAAAAATTTTCCAGGCGGCGCCTACCGGCGACGCCAGCTCCCTCTTCCCATATTATGAAATGTGCAAATCAGTTAAATGAATAAATCCATGAAAAATTGAAATTTATTGTCACGATAGCGAAGTGAAAACAATTACTGTTACTGAAAACCAAAAAATGAAGAAAACAAATACAGAATAATGAAAGTCAAAATTTGCGAATGTTTAAAAACACGGAGCAGAATTGGACTACTTTTGGCCAGATTTTCATTGTTCCTTTGGCACTTTGCCTTTTGGCACTTTGTGCAATGTCATTTTGGCTTTTGGCACTTGTAGAATTACCACATTGGCTTTTGGCACTTCAACCTTTGGTACTTCGGGCTTTGGCACTTGCACTTGGACCATTGGCACCTCGTCCGCCTTTTTATTGGTCGGCAAATAAAGCCATTTATATGATGGGTATGCCATGTCATAATCACTTTCTCTGTGTAGTTTTTCATAATTTTCTCTCAACAAATTGTCAAAATTTGCGCGGCTTAAGTCGAATGTGAGTTGTTGTTCTCTGGTGAAATTGCATCAGCATTTTCTTCTTGCGCCTTTTTGGGACTTTTTCCTATTTTTGCCACACTTTCAATGAATTTTTGGCCACATGTCTTTTCATCACTCAATTCCGATTCGTTTAGTAATGTTGGCTCCGTAAATTTGTTGAAAAAATTGTCTAATTTATAATTGAATTCTTTTGCATAAATTGGATCAAAAATGAATGCTCCAATCCCGGACAATTGACTTGACACATTAATCAATGACATAATTATGTTTCCACTTCCATATATAAAATTTGGCCTCACCGCGGCAAATTGTTGTGGCATTTCCGAATTGTCCGCTGGAAGTTGGATTTATTAAATTTGAGTGATAAAATATTAGTAAATATTGCAAAAATGCGTCATTGATCAATTTTCCTAGGGCTTTCATCACAAATCCGGCTACCATTTCGGCCAAAATTCTGACGAAGTTTTCAAATGGCCGGCAAGGAGGGGGGGGGGGGGGGACTAACTCCTCCCTTTTCTCATTACCTTCATTGTATTCTCGAAAGAGATATTCATACAAAAAATGGAAATATTTGCGATATTTTGTGCATTCTTCTCGGTAATTCTCAATTTGAGCACATTGCCATTTTTGTCTCATCAAATAAATTACTTTAAGATGCCTAATGATCAACGGTTTCTTTGTCTGGGTCAATGTTTTGGCATTGGCACTTAATGGCGCCGTTTCCAATTTGGCACCAAACTTTTCATCATGCATTTCTTTCAGAACAATAAGAAATATGTTGTCATCAATCTAAAATTAAAATCTAAAAACACACCCCATCTAAGGACTGAATTTTTGGAAATTTTTGAAAAATATTCCGCACAAAAATATTTTGAATTTCATGAGGGATTTTTAGCAAAAATTTTGTCGATGAATACAAAATTGATCCATTTTAGCAATGAATCGCCACCTCGGAATTCCGAGGCCTAAATTTTTTCGGAAATCGGAATTCCGTGGCCAAAAAATTTGTGGAAATCGGAATTCCGAGGCACAAAATTTTTTCAGAAAACGGAACTCCGACCCAAAAAATATGTCGGAAAACGGAATTCCGTGCCATCCCTGGTGCAAAGTACTAATGATGCTTGCGACCGAAAATTTCCAGACTCAAATTAGCAAAAACATTTTGATTCATTTACCTCTTTGTCTACTCCATAAAATGGCGTTTGATTAATGTGCGAAATCAATGCTTGGTTTAATGGTGAAGAAACATTACTTATGGTCCCATCCAAAATATCAATTTGGCACTTTTTCAGTGCCATCGTTTTCAATTTTTCCATGTTGAAATCGAACATTTTGCGAAGACGGGGAAATGAATTGTCAAATTTTGAATTGGCATTCAATTTCAATTTTCGCTTGTCAAACAATGATTCTTGCTCGTACCATTTGTTTAAATTTATCGCATATTCATCAATTAGGGTTTGTTCATTAATTAAGCATGTCGTTTTAGAATAATCGCAGCCCCATATGGCATTTTTCCAAACGAATGCCCAATTTAGGATTGCATCACAAAACATTATTTCTCTCCCTTTGCTTTCTAATTTGGGTTTAATGGGCTTCTTTACAATGGAAATTTGTTCAGCTAAAGCCGGGTCGACAGCTAAAAAATTTATTGTGTTTAATTCAAGTTTATTTGGAATTTCAATTTTTAATTGTGTTCGAAAATTCCGTTACCTTTTACATATTCGGCAACCGGGCCAGGACGTTTTCGTACCGCCGTTTTCGTACCGCCATTTTCGTACCGCCGTTTTCGTACCGGAGACATTTTCGTACCGCCGTTTTCGTACGAGTGAATATGCAAAACAAATTGCATTCAATAATTTTGTTTATCTTTAAGTAATTACTTTTAATGTTTTGACAATTTAAGCTTTTATTAACTACAAAATGAACCAGTGCAGTTATGCCAATCCCAATGTGAATCCCGAAAACATTGACAATTTTCTCGCCGGTATTTCCCGAAACTATGAGATGCGACCCTAGTTTGTCCCGGAATTTTGTTATTTTTGTTAAATTTATGAATTTTCTACATTATATTTTATGAATGGGAAATAAAATGATAAATTTTGGTTCAATTAGTTCTTAAGTTTTTTAATCGAATCTGACGCTTGTACAAGAACCAGTACGAAAACGTCCCCTGTACGAAAACGGCGGTACGAAAACGTCCTCGGTACGAAAACGGCGGTACGAAAACGTCCTCGGTACGAAAACGGCGGTACGAAAACGGCGGTACGAAAATGGCGGTACGAAAACGACCCGGACCGTTCAGCAACATATTGCCAGAATGTGTATTCATAGAAGATGAAAATAAATTGGCGAAAGTGTTCCAATTCTTTTAAGTTGTTTACATTGTGCTAAAAAATAGATGGTAAAAATTTAGAGACCGGACAAAGAAATGGGCCCGATCAGTTTTTTTCGATAAATGATCGGAAAAGACCGATTCAAAAGCCGAGGTTAAGGTTTCAGTAAAATTTATGCCCTAGTAAGAATGGGAAATCTGACTAATTAATATACAGCGAATTTGCTTACATCCGTTTTCTCCACGTAATTCCATTCCATTCGCATAACATACAAAAGGCCAAGATGGGCTTCATATTTGTCATACACGAATTGGTTTTTCTCATTAATAATTAATCCTTTATCCGCGCAAAACTTTTTAAAACATTCGGGGCCTTTTGCAAGTTCAACCAATGCATCATCTTCAATCTGATAAATGATTGATAAAAAGCATTAAATATTGTCTATGGAAAAAACGGCACTTTTTAGATTAAGGTAGATAAAACCAAAGGGGGAGGGATTCTTTTGATTTGCAAAAAACAAAAATGACCAAAAAATGTATTCATGGTCAGCAAACTTAAAATGTGTATATTTCTAATTATTAGAGATGGGATTTTTAGGTTTTACCCTTTTTTTTTTTTGCGGCTTAGTTAACTTTTTCTCCGAACAATTTTGATTTCGAGCGACTTTTTATCACCTAAAATTACCTAAAACTGCACCTATTTTGGCCTTTTTCCAGAAATTTGAAAAACACACCCCTAAGAATCGATCCCAAATTTTTTTAAAATATACCCCTAAAAATTGAACAAAATTTCAGAAAATATTCCCCTAAGAAATTGAAAAATTTTCTCAAAAATTCGTCTGCAAAATTAATTAATTTATTTTCTTGACCAGTTGCAATTGTGCGGGCGAAATTGATAAAAATTTGTCACTTTAGAATTTTTGTGCATAAAAACAGTGAATTTTTTCAATTTTTAACACCTACTTCGCACCTATTTTGAAATTTTTGGAGCACCTATTTTGCACTTTTTAGCACCTATTTTAGTACCTATTTTGGGATTTTTAGCACCTAAAAATCCCATCTCTACTAATTATCTTCAAGAAGTTTTTGCATTGAAAATGGGCAACCGCTTTGGTTTTGTCGGTCTCTAATTTGATTTTTTGTCGATTCCTAATCTATAAAAATGCCAAAAAAAAAAATTTACGGATTCATTTCCACTTGTAAAGGCAGAGAAAATGCAATGAATTAATATCAAAAATATTAGAATAAAATAATCCATTATTTCTTGAAAATATTTATGAAGGATTGACTGTAGTTATTTATCAGCCTGAAAATGATTAATTAAAAATTTTCTCCATTAATTAATCAAATTGTCGACATTCGGGTGAACCGCCCCCACTAACATCTAAAATTAGGTAGTCGACCCCCCCCCCCCCCCCCCGCCCCACCAGACCACCCTCTAGGCTTCGTTCGAAACGGGCACACCGAACCCGCCCCCTTTTAAACGTATTTTTTATACCTACCGTATTTGCTGAAATAGAGAGCCCAAAGGCTTTATTTTTCAGCCTAAGGGGGGCTTGGGTGCGGGGGGCTCTGATAAATACGGTAAAAATAGGCAAATAAAATTTTTATTCCGCCTTTTAGGTAGTAAACACAATAAAAAAAAGTCAAATACTTATATTTCAATTGTAAATGAAATTAATTTAATAAATATATCAAAGCTTTTTTTTCGAGTAAGGAAATTTTTAAAGAAAAATTTATAAAGAAAAAATTAATTCTATAAATTTGGGAATCAATTTTTGGAAAATATTTTAATTTCTTTGGCTTTTTAAATGGCATAAAATAGTGTTGGCAAACATTTAAAATGTTATTTATTATGTTTATTTATTTTACCGGGGATTTTTTTAATCAATTTTTCACCGTAATGGTAATTCTTTTGAGATGATTCATAAATCAGTTCTTCTCTATTAATTTAATTTTATTTTTTTATAATAAAGTAATTTTTAAAGAGTGGGTACCATGGCGCAGGAAAATTAGTAAGAGGGGTTCATTTTTTATTTTATTTTTTGCAAAATTAATTCATAAATATTTTTTCAGAGAGCGATCTGAAACGCACCAAATTTTATTTTTGGCGAGTAAAACCCTAAAAATTTATCTAAAAACAATAAAATTAAGCCAAATCAGTATTTGATACTTTATATAATTTTTAAATTCAAAAATTCTTGTCAGGAAAATAATTAAATAAATTTTGGAGAAATAATTTTTGAGTCTTTCATTTCTTATGGATATATTTTCTGAAAATTTTCGGGTCGTTTTTTAGCGTATATTTTTCGTCTTTATTACATTTTTGTTCATTGAGCAAAAATCAAAAAGGTCAAAATAGTTTTTTTTCGAAAATTTATTAAGCTTTTTAGGCTATAAATACAAAAACCTAGAAAATAGGCTCTGATATCTCTAGAATTAATTGTACATTACCTATTTCTTATTTTCTGACTGTCTGATTTTGTTAGTGCCTCTGATCACTCTGATCAACTTTAGCTCCGCCCCTTCTCGTATGTGGCCCATTTCCTAGTGATCACCTCAATTCATTTTTATAACCGGGATCACATTTACTCCCGATTCCTCCCCTTCCGTCCTGTACGGATCGGGGTCCCTTTCCCCCTTTACTCATTATATTAGCATATTGTATTTCTTGGATATCCGCCTTCGGAATAATGGATATTATTCCATGTGTTTATTATTATGTACGGGGAAATTAGGGCCCATTATTTGAACGAACATTACATAGAAATCAGCTCTAATAACTCGTAATTAACATTACATAGAAATCAGCTCTAATAACTCGTAATTAACATTACATAGAAATCAGCTCTAATAACTCGTAATTAACAACCATAAAAAAACTGTTTTTCGTGCTTTTTAAGGTCACTGGGAGTTCAGAAAAAAATAAAAAACAAAAAAATCGTTTCGCTATTAATAATGACTTAGCAATACACATTAATATATAAATTTAAAAGAAATTTAGTAAGACAGACAAGCAATATAAATAATTTTAATAGAAAAATTGATTTTATATTTTCTGTCGAAAATCTTTTTTTTTTTTTTGGTTTACTGTCGAAAAAATCCTTTGCTATCGAAAAGTCCTTCTGTCGAAAAGTCCTCTGTCGAAATGTCCACTGTCGAAAAGTCCGGGAGCCCCTCAAATGGACAACTGAAAAAATCGAATTTTTGTTTTTTTTATTTTTTCGGGAATACACTTCTGAAACTCATCAAATTTCATATACATGTTAAATAAGGCACTCTGATGCTTATATCCAGAAAAAGGTGATGAATTAAAATTTTTAAAAATTTTAACTTTGATTTTTCTAGTCAATTTTTAAATTTTTCGAAATTCAGTTTTTCGTGACTTTATTTTTTTCTGTCTAGCAAAAAATTCGAAAAAATTTCGTAATCATTTGTAGGGTTCCGATACGTATCTCTGCTCAATTTGGTGAGCTTTCGATCAGTCTAGAACGTTGGGTGATCAAATGAAAAAAATAATTTAAAAAAAAATAATCCTGGTGTGGTAAGTGTGAAGAACTGTGTTCCTCCAGGCAAAAAATTCTAAGAAAATTTATAAACATTTGTAGGGTTCTCAGCAGTTTCCCTGCAAAATTTGGTGAGCCAAATAAGGTACTCTAAAGCTTTTCCTATCAAAAAGTGTGAAGAATAAAAATTTCAAAAAGTTAATTCCTTTTTAAATATGCCAAAAAGTTTAGGCTTAACTTTTTTTTCAGAAACTGATCAGAAGCGCATCAAACTTTATTTACATCATATCACTGGTCTGACGTCATATTTTCCAAAATTCGACGTTATATTATGAAGCCATTTAGAAAAATGAATAAAAATTTTAACATAAATGATGGTAGACTGCAAATTATTTAATTTAGGTTTATTTCTTATTTTGGCAGTTTTATTTCATTCTATAAAAACTATTTCTTATTTTATTTTTGAATTATTATTAAATTTTTATATAATTTTTAAAGAATATATATGTTGTGGAGACAAATGCGGTAGACATCAGCAATATGACACCAGCATATCAGCAGATGATATGACAGAAATTGAAATAGGCCCCTGGTATTTTACAACAAAATTATGTTTAAAAATTAATTTAGCCAAAAATCCTATTATAAAAAAGAAATTATTGCCAACACTTTTATGCTTTTAAAAAGCTTAAAACTTAAAAAATTTATCCAAAAATTATTCTCTAAATATTATTTTATTTTACTTGATAAATTTGATTAAAAAAATTTTCACTTTTTAAATTCATTTCATTTACAATTGAAATATAACCAAAATTAAATATTAATTATTTTTTTTGTGTTTGCTACCTAAAAAGCGTTCATAAAAAATTTATTTGCCTATTTTTGTGCTTATTTAATGCCATTTTGCATTTTTTGTGCTTAAAAATAAATAGAAAAAAATCTAACTGTTATTTACAAATTTACAAATTTTAGTGTCAAACTTATTAAGAAATACGGGGATGAGAGGCTTTCCCCTTGAAAACTGTTTTGAGGGGGTTGAAAAATATGTTTTAAAATTTTAGATTCAATTATTCTGATTCCCTACATATGTATAGTGAAAATATAATTTATTCAAAAAATCCTATTTAAAAAAATAAAATAATAGTGAAGGATTGATTTGCCCAATAGTAAAGAATTGATTTACCCAATTGTAAATTTAAAAAATCCCTGATAAATAAATTAGCTTTTATTATGTTTGGCCAACAATTTTATTCATGTCATTTAAAAAGCCAAAGAATTAAAAATTTCATTAATTCTCTAAATATAATTTTTTTTTTCTTGAAAAATTTTGAATTAAAAATTGTTCTTGCTTGAAAAACTTTGATATATTTATTTAAATTAATTTTATTTACAATAGCCAAAATTATGTTTTATTTAAGTTTTTTATGTTTTGCTACCTAAAAAGCGTTAATACAAAATTTTATTTGCCTATTTTTGTGCCTATTTAATGCCTTTTTTACGATTTTTGTGCACAAATAATTGATAAGGCTCGAATTAAGGCAAAGGATCTTTTTAAATTGATCTCTATTTAGGATGAATCTTAATCTTCTTGACATGCAACTGCTAACTTTGCTCTTCTGTATCGCGCTCACTGTACCCACAGTATTCTCGGCTCCTGAAACGGATGAATCGGTTAAACTTTTTTGATCCGTTTTATTTAAAATGAAGATTTTTGGGTTTTTAAGAATTTTTAAATTTTTTGGTTTTTGAATTAAAAAGTGGTATTTGGATAATTTATATAATAAAATATTAGAATATTTAGCATAATGTTTTTTTCTATAGAATTTTTAGTGATCATAAGAGTTTCTGTGGTTTTTGTCAAAAAATTTCAAAAAATTTTTAGGAATCTCATAATGGGACTTAAGTTTTTTTAAGTATATTTTGTGCGGTTTTTTCGCCGAGGATTAGTCACGCTTTTCGAAAAACAAAAATTTAAATAAATATTTCAAAAAATTCCGGCATCGAAAAAATCGCACAATGTCGAGCGATTTTTTTCTTTTTACAAAACGAAAAGCGATATTGACAAAAAATTGATGAAATTTCTTGTTTCAAGCTAAAAAGTTTAATATTTTTATCTGAAAAGTATGGAAAAACGATGATTTTCTTGCAAAGGGATATTTGTTTGAGGAATTTTGTGACAGATGAAGAATTTTTTAAAATTTCGAGATCACATCTCTGCTTGGAATTTAATAGGCGATTTAAAACAATGATTTTTTGAAAATGTTTTCTGGGATTATTTAACCGTTAAGAAATATATTCATAAAGATTTTCTTTTAAGAAGGTTTGTATTGTGGAAAACCCAGGTGGCCGTACTCAAGTAAACCCGAGCAAAATAAATAAAAAATATTTTTAGAGAATAAATAAATTAAAATATTTTTAAAGAATTAAATAAATGAAAGATATTTTTATCAGAAAAGTGATTTTTTTTTTCTTAAGGTTGGAATTCCAACAAATCAAATGGGCCAACAACAAAAAGTGAATTTGATATTTTCTGTTTTGGGTCGCATAGCTAAAATTTAAAAAAAACTAAAATTCCACAAAAACGCGCCCAAATTTACACAGTCGTAAAGCATTAATTATTTGGACACATAAATGCAACAACAATTGTTGCTAAAATCTCTTTGAATGGCTCAGCTTGAAAATATTATGATATTTGTGAAATCGCGCGCCTTTTTTTGGTTTTATTTTTAATTTTTGGCGTACGACCCCAAAATAGGAAAGCATCCTGAATTTAATCATATAATTAATTTATCATTAATGATGATTAAAATGTACAATTACAAATAGCTAGTAGAGATCCATCACAATTTTAGCTCGTCAAAAAAGCGAAAAGCAATGACAAGAATGTGAAACTTGAAGCACTGACTGAAATTCATAGAATGCTCAAGGAAGGCCTTAAGAACGATGCCGTGATGCCGCTGATCAACGAATTGATCACAGCCGGCGTGTTGGATCCGCTCGTCGATTGTTTGACCCAAAGCAATGTGTCTGATCGCCAACTCGTGGCCAATGCCATGGCGGCACTCGCAATCATTGCGTCACAAAAAGCAGAGCCAATTTTGGAACTACAAAATGTCATGGATTATTTGAATTATGGGCAAAAATATTTGCGGGACGACGAAATGAATAAAAATGTTGCTTCCATTCTAAAGAATTTCATGCATAACGTACGAATTTTAGATCAGATTATGAGCTAACATAAACCCCCTAGGGGGCGGGGTGGCTTTGTTTCATGGGGGGGACACGAAATATATTTTTAGACGCATTTAAAATAGAAAATAATTATTTTGCAAAAAAAAAAACTATTTTACATCCAATTTTTAATTATATGAAAATTTCTTTATAATACTGCTGAAGATTTTCCTCTATCTTTTCGAAAAAAACTGATCCAATGGACAAACAAAAAATAATTTAAATCAAAAAAATTTATCATTTGAATACGGAATATCGACTTACTTGAAGTGATAATTCAAATTTTAAGGATATTGAAAAAGCGAAAAGCAAGGATCCGGTTAAGAAAATTGAAGGAGTGACTAAAATTTATACAATTCTCAACAAATGCCAAATAAACTATTGCCCTTTAATGCCGGTGATCAACGAATTGATCTCAGCCGGCATGTTGGGTCCGCTCGTCGAATGTTTGTCCAAAAAGTCTGATTCCCAACTCGTGGCCATTGCCATGGCGGCACTCGCAATCATTGCGACACAAAAAGCAGAGCATATTTTTGAAGTACAAAATGTCATGGATTATTTGAACTATTGGCTAATGAATTCGAGGTACGAGGAAGTGAAAAAAAATGCTGCATCCATTCTGAAGAATTTCATGTACAAAGTGCGAATTTTTGGATGGGATTATGTGATAATGGATTTACTGAATTAGAGCCCCATCGAAGAAGCGGGGTGGGGGGGGGGGGGGCTCTGTTTCGTGGGGAGGCGCGACCCACATCTTAGTGTATAAATAAGAATATGCCAAAAAAATGTTCGGAAAAGGCGAAAAAATCCCTAGAAGGTTGGATAAATTTTTATGGGATACATTAAGTTAATTAGATAGAGCAAATAATTCTCCACCAAATTTTTTTTTTTTTTTTTTTTGAATTATGGGACTACAATTTTTTGAATTTAACAAGTGTAGAATTAGAGCCCGATAAAAATAATTTACGGGAGCGGGAGTTCAAGCTCCTCCGGCGGAGCGGGACCCCGTAAAACTCCCGCTCTCGTAAAAACCCAGTCCATTTGTAACGGGAGTCCCGGGTGGGGGTAATTCGTAAATTTAATTAACAAAAATAGATTTAATGCACAAATTTGAAGGGCAATATTTTTATTAAAGAAAAATTATACAAAAAATTAAAGAAGCAGAAATTTGAAATCAAAAAATCGGATTTTGGGGTCGCAGATCGGAATATCTTCAAATTAATTATTTTTACTTTAGATTTTCGCCTCCATTATCGGTTATTTTCTTGGTCCGGCGGTGCCGATATGCATCACTGGGAAATTTTTTTTTTTTTAATTTTGGCTAGAAATTTAACAGTTTTTTAATAAAAAATTATCCGGAAGCGGAAGCAGGACTCCCGTAAAACTCTCACAGGACTCCCGCTCCCGCCGGGCTCTAATAAAAATAATAAAAGTAAAGAAAATGATTAAAAAAAATTTTGGTGGGGGTGCGGCTTTATTTTTAACCCCGTCAAAAAGAGGGAATTTAGGGGGGCGGGGGGATGTAATTCATAATGACGGCTCTAATTCAGTAAATGCTTTTTTTAATCAAAGAAGAATTCAAAATTTTTAGCTTGTCATAAAAGCGGAAGACAGGGGACAAGTTGAGAAACTTGAAGCAACGATTAAAATTCGTGAAATGTTCGACCTCATTTTAAAAGGAAACGTTGGCGAACAGCTGATCAACGAATCCATTCCAATCAACGTTTTTGGTTTTCTCGTCGATTGTTTGTCCAAGGACAATGCGTCACATCCCCAACTCGTGGCCAATGCCATGGCGGCACTCTCAATCATTGCGCCACAAAAAGCAACGGAAATTTACTATACAAAACATTATAGGGTCTTGATTTATTTGGAGAATTGGATAAAGAGTTCGACGGACGAAGAACTGCTGAAAAATGCAATATCCATTTTGAAGCATATCATAACAAAGGATTATGTTCGGGAAATGGATTATAGAAAATTTTCAACTTTATTCAATTCGAGAAATAAAGAAATTTTTGAAGAGGCCTTGTGGGTCGCTTATCACTTGATCAGTTAAGTGAATTAAAATATTTTATTAAATAGAAAATTTCATATTCCCTCCCTCCTCCCGCCCCGCCCCCCAATTTGATTCGTTTTATTCGGTACAGTCATAATTAGGGAATAGAATTATATGGATATAAAATGGCCAAATTTGGCCATAAAATATTGACAACAAATCGCGAAATATGGACATAAAATGGCAAAAATATGGGGCATAATAATTATAGAAATCCACCCAAGAAGCTTCTAATCAAGCTAAAAACACGTTTTTCGTGCGTTTCTGGCCTCCCATAATCCAGAAAAAAAATATGGATTTCCACAGGGTTACCCTTTGTCCTTATTTGTAAGATTTGTCCTTATTTTGAGGGTCCAAATCTTACAAATTTTAAATGTCCTTATTTGTAAGATTTGTCCTTATTTAAGCTCTTAGTTCTTATTTACGTCTTATTTTGGAGAAAGTTAGATTTTAAATGATAATTTTTGAATGAAATGTTTTTTGAAGCGAATTAATATGCAAAATGTTAACAAGATTCAGTTAAATATTCAAATTTTTCTCTTTGCGGGTTCTTATTCTCTTAAAAAAAATTGGCTCAAAATAGTAATTTTGTTATTTTTGAACAAAATCGTTAAAAATAGCATTAAAAATTACAAAAGATTTTTCTGGCGGCGCCTACCGGCACCGCCGGACATACCCCCGCCTAAAAAGAGTTTTTTGAAAAAATGCAGCAGAAAAAAGCCTTTTGAATGTAAAAACCGCAAAAATTGATCATTTTTTGATGTAAATATGTTAACAAATCAGAATTAAATTACAAAAAAATTTTTCCGGCACCGCCTATCGGCACCGCCGGACCCCATCCCATCGCCCATTCTTCAAAATTTTGGAAAAAACTCGCCGCAAAAAAAAACTGATAAAATCTGATTTTTTGATCCCGAATGAACTGAAAATAATTTACAAATTGCTTATGTTTTCCACAAAATTGTTAAAATCCATTTTCGGAAATGTATAAATTTCTCATTTCTAAGCCGGAGTTGCTCAGAAAAATAGTTGGCGGCGAGAAATATGTTGCTAATGCTTGGTTTTATTAAATAAAAATGCGATTTAAAGTTTTGGAAGCATGTTTTAAAAAATGTCCTTATTTTTGACTCTAAAATCTTATTTTTGACTAGCGATGTTCTTATTTCGGGAAATTTTCAAGGGTAACCCTGGATTTCCATATAATTCTACTCCCTAGTCATAATCTGTACATTAATTGACCCACGACAACCCCACACCGCCCGATCCACGGCGTTTTGGACCTCTTCACAGACTTCCGTTATTCACAACGCGCTTAAGAGGGTTTGTCAAAATGCAGCGGTTAGCTACGTGCTCATAGAATTTTTTGACGAATAGTTTTCCTAATTTATTATGAATATAATAATAGATAAACGTAAATTTAATTTTTTTTATAAAAATATGAATTTAAAGAAACTAATGGACGTATTTATGACGAGACCAAGGCCACGCACGTTCAGTCCATGGCAAGTTCAAAAATTATGCATTATTTTCTTTTTTCAATTTTATATATAGCTATTATTATAATTATGTTTATGTATAATTCAATTCTAGATTGAAATTTATGACGACACAAAAACTTTTTGTGAAATCATTGAAAAAAATGCTAGCGATAAAGTTACTTATAAAATACTTCTGGCAATGAAATCAATTATACTAAATCCAAAACACCAAAGTGCTGAAGTGGTAAAGAAGGTCGAAGATTGTCTGGGTAATTAAGGAAAAAATTAAATGGAAGCCAATAACCGATTTAGGTGTAATTGAGGGATTGGCAATTGATAAAAGTATAGCTGAGGAAATTGTTAAATTGTTACAAATAAGAGACGAATACTCCTTTTCAAAATGGACATGACCAACACATCATCTCTTGAAGATGTTGCCGATCCGGAAGCAAAAAAAGCCCTGCAGACTGTAATGCTCCCATTACAGTACCCCGACCGTTTCCAAGGCTTTTTGTCACCTCAAAAATCCATTTTATTGGGTGGTGCTCAAGGCAGTGGAAAAGAGTTACTCGTAAGTCATTCATTAAAGAAAGAATTAGACCGAAACTAAGACACTAATTGAAAAGGTTTAAATTTGTCAAATAATTAAATTGAAAATTCGCCAAAAAAATGAATTAAAAATCCCCAAATATTAATCACTTTAATACAACGTAAAGGGGTCCGTTTAAAAATAGAGTTTTTTTTTTTTAATAGTAGGGCTGAAATCCCGACACTGACTCTTTTGGCCATTTTCCGGGGTTAGCACCTATCGCGAAGTTTCCACCCCGATAAGCCTCTAGCCGGACCGTCAACTCCGACTATTCGTCTGGATGAAAAAAAACACAAATATTTTTATGAGAGAAAAAATTATTCAATATTAATAAATAATTTAAAAGTTTCATTAACTTATTCCAAAAAGAGAACAGTTAAAATAACATCCCGTTGTGCCCCTCCTGTTGGCCGACCCATGTATATACCTATCTGTAATATTAGTTCCAATTTTTATGAAATACATATAAATATTTTCAAAAAAAAAATTCCCTCTAATTAATAATTAATAAAGAACCCCGACCATTTGTCAAAACTCCGGCCAGAAAAAACTTTCTACTCCGCTGTCAGAAATTCAGAATTTAATTTATTTTTAAATTTTTTTCATTAAAACAAAAATTTTTCTGTTAGGCCAAAGCCGCTGCAAAAGAATTGTCTGCAAAATTGTTCAGCATTCCTTCATCTGCAATTCTTTCAAAAAAAGACGAAGAATCAGTTGATTTTATCAAAGTGCTTTTTCAAATGGCCAAAAATGCTCAACCATCCATCATTTTGATCGGTTTATTATAGAAAATGACATACCTATTAGGCATTTTACCATTTATTTATTCAGACGAAATTGACGCGTTTTTACGCAGTGGAACAGGGCAGCGCGGAAAGGCACAATTTTTCTTCGAAATGGACAAATTGTCGTCAAATTCGGTGTTTCGTGTGTTGGTAATTGGGGCCACAGATCGGCCAAAAGAAATGGACGAAGAAGCGATCAAACGATTCGCCAAGCGAATTTTTGTTGAAAATCCAAGCCAACAGAAACGAGAGAAAATGATACGAAAAATTGTGGAAGAAAATCAAAATGCCTTTGAGCTAAGAGACGAAGAAATCAAGTGAGTGGCAATTGAATAACAATGATAATTTATTAATTTAATTAGCTCCCTTAATTCTTATTTTGAAATTAAGGCAATTAGCATTGATGACAGAAAACTTTTCATTTGATGATTTGTTGGCACTTTTTCAAACGGTGAACCTTGGCGTTTTGCACAATGCCAGTGAGGAAAATCAGCTTTTCCAGTGGGAGATGGGTGCCCAATTGCGTCCCATAAAAATGAAAGATTTGGAAAATGCCATTGAAAAGGTTGGTGTCATTGCAACTCGTACAATGTTATACATAGACAACTCGTACAACCGCTTAGGTTAGGCTTAGGTTTAGGCTTAAGCCTAAGTTCTAGGCTAGGCCTAGTGCTTGGGCCTAGACTTAGGCTTTATTTTGTAAATACGAATTGGTTGCCTTTTTTACGAGTTGCCATTGACCCGAAAACGTTAAGCCAAAATTGAACAAAGTGGAAACCGATCTGAAAAAGGAGCCCAAATCGAAGAATAACAAACGCAATGGAAAGGACGAAGCTGAGTCACAAAATGAATGAGAAGAGATGAATTGACCGATTTGCATTTTGCTGAGAAGCAACCAGACGAAAATTTGAAATATTTTGTCAAAACGAAGAATTGATGAGCCAAAAAAAAAACACAAAAAAACCAAAAACTCAAAAAATACCCCAAAAATTTTCAATAACAAAAGGCTTAAAAAATAGCCGCAAAGCATATTTTGAAAATTTAGCCTTATTGCCCTCTCAAAAAAAACCCACAAAATGTGGACAAAACTTTACACTTGCTGGTAACCCACAAAAAGCTTCAAAACTATCTTTTGAAAACTCCTTATTTGGTTTCTTTTTTATATAACACAATTCTCTTTCACCTCTTTTACCGTGTTTTTTTTTTTTTAAATTTTTGATGCATTTTCAGGAATTTACATCAAAAAATTCTAAATCCTATCGGAAAGTCTATGTTCTCTTGACATTTACCGTGTTCACCTTTTTTTGTAACTTTTCTTTGCTATGGTCTATCCTCTGTTATAAACTTATTTTTGGCACACAATCATTTCATTCAACAATTTTCAAATGACCAAACGGTACATTGCAGGGTTGTTGCGAACCGAAAAATAAAATGTAAATACGAAATACAAAAAAAAAAAAACGGAATTTAAATTAAAATACGAAATGCGGAACGTCCTAAAAACCAGGGCTTTCATCGAAAAATTTTAAAATCAGAACATCTGGCCAAAAAAATCAGATTGTGGGTCGAAAACCCGAACATTTCGCGAAATTGCTTCAAACAGTTATTTTTACAATTTATCCTATCAAAAATGTATCGGCTACACGACTTATGGGGATTTGCAACTTGGGGACCCGACATTTGGGGACAAGACTCTTTCGTAGATTTCTTGAAAAAAATTTAAAAAATATATATATTTATTAATTAATTTAATTTAAAAATGAAAAAAATTAAAAAAAATTCAATCATCGATGAACGAATTTTTTTTGAGAAAATGACTTTTTTCCTGAAATTTTGAAGCTAAATAATGTTTAAAATCTCAAAAACTCGGAAAGCAATACAATTCACACTATTCACATTTTGATCTTATGTCTTAAAATCATTTAATTAAGCTTCAACTAACAAACTTTTTTTTTGTTTATGTTTATTCCGATTGGATTAACGCCAAGTCAAAAAAATTAGCGCCCGCCGCTGGGCGCACAAATTTGGCATTTAATTTTGTTGCCTAATTATTTATTTGCTTCTCCCAATTGCTGTCATCCTTTTCCAATCAGTGCTTTATCATTTTAATTAGGCGAATGCCAACGATCAATGTTTACCCATCACCTGTCCGATCAACTCATTTGGATTTGATCATTTTGTTTAAATCGTTTTTGTTAAACATATTTTGCATGCTATTAATTAATAATATTTAAATAAGTCTTTGAAAAGTTTTTTAAACTAAACCTATTAATTATACGATTGTAAAAAAACAAAGAAATATTTTTTAAATAAATTATTAAAATCTGTTCAAAAAAATAGTATATTTTAAAATATTTGGTACACATGAATTAAACAAAAAATAATGATGACAATTTTTAATAATCTATACATAAACATAGAGCTTTACAAATAAAAACTCAAAATGCAATTTTTTCTAAATATTTACCAAAAATTAAATAAATTTATTTTACAAAATACGTAATTCTATTTTTTCAAAATTTTCTTTTTTGTTGCTGTCCTTGGCATCTGTCTTGTCATCCAAAATTTAGCGCCACCTCATCAGACAAATGTGAACACAACACGGCCAAATGCCAACATCAGTCCGTCCTTGACCTGCTTGCCAACTTGGCTGGTCATCAGTTTGGCCCTGTCCAGCATGGCATTCCGTGCCTGCTCCACAAATGACAAAACTTTTTCATTTTTCTGTACATGTTGATCAGCCTTAGCGTGCAGCACCGAGTCAATTCCTTTCAACAATTTCCTGAAAATTTTAGAATTTTATGAAATTTGCTTGGGCTAAGTTACACAATGAAGGATAGGGGAAAAATTTAATGAAAATAAAACTAAACGTTTTTGGTTTGTTAATAATAAAAAAAAAGTTGTAAAATATTTTTGACGGAAAAAAATTAAATAGAAAATGGAATTATAAATTTTTAATAATACAAAAAAATAAATAAATATTTGTTAAATATAGACAAACATAATAATTTCTTTGAAAATTTAGCGATTTTTTTTAAATTTTTCCATTTGAAAAAAACAAAAAATTGTCAAAAACAAAATTTTGTAATACAAAATTTTCATCTGCTGATGTAAAATCTTACTTAATTCCGACTTTCAGGCTGTAATTAATTGTAATATTTAATTTAATTTAAATAATTATTAATTATTTCTTTTTTTATTACACTGTTTCCGTTTTCAATTTTTCGCTCAGTCTTGAGTCCAAATCGGCCAATGCTTGGCGTAATGTTGCCAAAATTTGTTCGGGCGTTGGCATATTTTTCCGGCGCTCCAATTCATCTTGTAAGGCAGAAAATGTGGGGAACACAAAAATTTGTTGCTCAGTCAAATCAAAGGCATAATATTTGGTGAAATCAATTGCTTTTTCGCCATTTGGCGCCTCCAAAACGAAGGCGTGCACAGTTTCCTAAAATTTCGAAAATTTTTGAAATTTTTTAAAATCCAGGGTTGGATTTCAGAAAGACTATAATATACTGTTCAGCCGCACTGATCGGAAGCAGGAAATTTCGAATCTCACCGTTACTCTCCAAAACTTTTTTCGATTTATGAAAATTTACTTCCCGATGAGGATGTTGCTCCAAGGGCGTAGGCAGGGGGGGCTGAGGGGGCTAAAGCCCCCCCCCCCGAAACCCAAAAAAGTAAAAAATTTTCAGTTAATTTTTTAAAATTTTTAAGCAATTTTCTTAACAAATTTGCATTAAAATACTCAAAAATTTTCCCTGCGACGCCTATCGGCACCGCTTTCAGATGATATCAAGATTGTTGGATTTGATTGATAAAGAAAAAAATGATAGATCGAAAACTTGGCTGGGGACGAACCGTGCGGGGCCGAACGGAGCGAGTCCGGTTCAGCCCTGATCTGATGCAGGAAAATTTCGAAGCTCACTGTTACTCTTCAAACTGAATAAAAATGTCTTTAAAATGAGTTTCTAAGGTTTTTGGTTTTAAAAAAATATTTCTATAAGCTTTTTTCGGTTTAAGACAATTTACTCCCCGATTAGGATGTTGATCCCCGAAATTTTTTTTTTTAATTTTATCCAGCCATCCCGACAGATTTTATCAGAGAATTTCTATATCGATCCCCGAATTTTCTCTCCCCGAGGGTCGGGGTTCAACTGTTTGTAAATGGAATGTAAACTGAAACATAAAGTCATTTACTAAACAATTTCCATGACTAATTAACATAATGCATAAAAATATTGCTTTACCATTAAATTTAATGTAAATTAATTATCTTTCAAATTAAACAAATTTTATGCGTAATTAAAAAATATTTGCCTTTGTTGCACGGAATCCAACTGACAACCCAGTGACCATTTTATTGATGTTCACTTGGAGCTAAATTAAAGAAAATTTTAAATTTTTAAATTTTCCATTTTTGGCATTACGATTGGCGTGTTGTTTTTCAGCTTCATATACATCCAAAATTGCTTCTCGTCCTTCCAGTCAAGCCTTGTTTCAAGCACCGGGAATTGCACGTCATCTCCAATCACTTCGACGTCATAATAATCCACTGCATCATTGTTATCCCAAATTTGGCCTCGCAAATAGCGCGAAAGTGTTGTTGGCGCTAAAAAAAATGATTAAAAATTTAAAATTAAAATTAAAAAAAATTTTTGGCGCAAATTAGAAGCCCTAACAAATAAGTGTTTTCTACTAACCTGCAAAATTTCATAAATATTTTTTAAGTTTCAAAAATGTAATGGCCAAAAATGTTTGAAAACCTGCTGGTCCCTGTTACTTTTGGCCATAACTTTGTTCAAAGTTAACTAAGTTTTTTTGAAATTTTTTAGGCTGAATAGAAAACTCTTCGGGCTATCGAAAAGATTTCGAGAATTCAAAATTTAGATGCTTTTGAGCAAATTTATGGCAATTTTTTGTTGAAAATTTTCATAGGGATTGGGGAGAAAGCCAAATTTAAACAAATATTAAACAAACAAAAGATGTAATTAAAATTTGGATAATTTATTAGTTTTTTGGAAATTTGAAAATTTTTTAAAAGAGTTTAATTTTGGTATTAAAATAGGTTTTGCTAAGAATTTTTTTTAGCAACTTACGTTCTTTGTAAAGACGTTCACCAATTGCGAAATGGTAATTGTCGAAAAATGCCAAAATAAATACTTTCAACAGAAATAAATTCGCAAATTTCATTTCTGTAAATTTTTATTTTTTCGGCAAATTTTTAAATAAATTTTTTACATTAAAACATAAAATGAAGAATATTGATATACATTAAAAGGCCATTAATATTGCTGGCATATCGATTTTGAATATGCTGACATAAAGCATTTTCCGGTGTTATTAAAGGCAAATATATGAAAATTATATTTTTATGAAAAAATTTCTTTTATAAAATTAATTGCTATATTTTATAAATGATTTCATAATTATTATTTTACACGTGAATTTTATATGTTGGAAAATGCTCAGAAATATTTCCGATTTATGAGACATGACACGATTTTGAGCAGTTGGAAATCGGCCTTATCCACTAGATAAATGAAAATATTTTAAAAAATTTAATTTGCATTTTTTTGAAATTTCTATAGGAAATAATGTTTAAAATTTCGAGTTTTATTTTCGTGTTGTGTTTGGTTCGCTTATGTGTGTCCATGATTGGGCAACTTTCTTCACCAAAAAATGTGGTTAAGCCGCGCTCAGCAGGTTAAGAAAATACAAAATTAATTTAAAAAAAAAAAGAAATTAATTTATTACAAATTAATTTTAAAAAAATGTTTTTTTAGAATTAAATTCGAATAAAAAAGTAATGAATACATTATCAATGCCGACAAGTCAAAAATTGTCCAATTCATTACGAACTTATGGCCATAACAGCCTTTTGTACAATTTTCAGACTTACAATGGTGAATATTAAACAAATTTATGTAAAAAAATTAAACTTTTAGAGGATTTAAAATACCCAAAAAATCGGAGAAATTCTCATATCGTAAAATCATCCATTTCGAGAGGCTCATTTTGGGATGTCATTACAATTCGTTTTAATTACGGCAATCAACTTAAAATAATGTTGGAAAATAGCATTGAATATAAGAACAAAAGAAAATTTTTGTCACTTGAAATTATTGGAACAATTGAGGAACCATCAGTTAGTTCGAAAGAATATTAAAATGAATTTAAAAAATAATTATTTTAAAATATATTTTTTGGAAAATAAAAAGAATTTTGCATTCGTGTACATATATTTACCTAATTAGAGTTGCACGAGCCGAGAATTTTGGGAAAACCAGGACAGGGTTTTTTCGTGATCATAAAAGTTTTTTTTCCAAAAAAAAAAAAAATTTGGTGGACGGGGTGAGGCAGGCAGGCCGGCGGTAACGACAGGCGTTGCCAGAGAAAATTATGAAAATTTAATTCGAACCCCATCATTCTTACCAGTGCTTATTTTTCCCGGTTGCCCAACCGGCACCCGGACCGGTAAAAAACTTAAAAAATCTAAAATTATTAAACATTTAAAATCTTAATAATTTTTTTTTTTAAATTATAGCCTGGCCAAGGTTACAATGTGTCGGCACTCAAAGCTGCGGTGGAGAAGGAAGAAGAAATTTTGATGGGCCCCCAAATTAGTGGATTTGAACATATTTTAAAAATCGCTACCGTAATGATGGAAGCAATCAACCAGTTAAATGCCGCAGCAATTGGGCCGGTAAAATTTCAAAAAAAAAAAATTATGAGAGAGTTTTTTTTTCTATATTCTACAGGGGTCAGGTTTTCTGCTTAGTTTACGAGAATCTGGCTAATCGGAATTGCGAATTTGCTTACAAATTTACGCATAATCGCGTGACAGATAGATAAATAAATATATTATCCATAATAATTCTCGAGAGTCTTAGTCTTAAAATTTAATTAAATTGATGCTTACATGCATTTAAAATTTTGTTGGATTTCTAATATAAATAATGAAAATTCTTAAATTTAAATAAAATCATTAGCAAGATTACTTTTAATTTTTTAAATATTTGGAAGTTCAATTACTAAAATTAAAAATGCACTCAAATTATATAAAAAATTTATGGAAATATTTATCCGCTTCAACTCAATCTTTTTAGGTAATTTTAAATTATTTTATTCGAGATCCAAAAAAAACTTTTAGAAGAATGTGTATTTAAGCATCATTTAATTAAAATTAACATGTTTAACATCAAAAAATTAATAAAAATCATAGGAAAATCAGATATTTGATTTTTGCACTTTTTGTGAAGCGCCCAAATTTGCACTTTTTGTGAAATGACTTAGCATCCGATTCTGCCCAAGAAAATTAAATAAATTGACGTATAAAAAAAATTGTAGAACAAACACTAAGAGAAAGAAAAAAAAATCCTAAAAAACCTTAAAAATTAAAATAAAAGTTATGAAAATAAAAAAAAACAATTAATTCCAAAAAAACAATTTATTAATAACGGACAACAAAATTTTAATTTTTTTTTTTCATTAAATTTCAATTATTTTAACTTGGTTAAATTTCAAAAATTTATGTAGAATTTTTTTTTAAGGTTTTTAATTTTACGCAGCTTGTCCTCGAAAACTACTCGAAACATTTCATTAAAAAAGTAGAACATAAAGGTTACTTGCCCGGCGGGACTCGAACCCACGACCCGAGTAATCCGTGCCGTGCCCTAACTGACTGAGCTACGATGCCCGAGGTTCTCCCATATTCTTAATCCCACTTTCTCGCACATCTTCTTCCTTCTGGCATCACAACAAATACATAAAATTTTCAAAAAAACTTCCCAGCGAATTTTAAAAAGATTTAAAACTTTGAAATTTTCTAATTTTATTTTTCAATAGATCCCGGAGCGGATAAAAATAGAACAGTTGCGCTTCATTGGCCTTGTGCTTGCCCACCTTGTGCTCCGTGATGACCCAATTGTTGATCCGGAGACTGGCGATTATGTGTTCATTGCGCAGATGGAGCCAAGCATTGATCCGATGGATCCGCACGTGTGGCGACAAATGCGCGAAGAGTTGGACACACAAGTGAGCGTAATTTTAAAATATAATTTAATAGGCATAAGTTTTTTTTTTTTTATTAAAATGATTTTAAAAATTTTTTTGTCAGATTGAAAAGAATTTTTTTTTCCAATTTTAATCATTTAAAAATTTAAGAAAAAAAAAAGATTTTTTTAGAAGAAAATGTACGAGTTCAAATTATGTTGATTTAATTAAAATTTTCTGATTTTGAGATTTTATTTTCAATTTCCTTGAAGGAAGATTAATGCTTTAGCCGAAAATTGTGCACTTAATAAAAATAGAAAAATTTTAGTGCGCTTGAAATTTACAAAATTTGGGATTAATTACGAAAAGATTTTTCAGCTAATTCTTATTTAATAATTTAAAATTCAAAAAAATCTTATAATAAAATAAAAGAAATTATTATCTTAAAGATTCGCGCCCAATTGACGTGCCAGCAAATTTTGGTTGAGCAAAAGCAAGCCGACGGCATTTTGGCTGAAAGGGAACTGTTTGAGCATTTGAACAGCAAAATTATGCGTGGCATTCCGAAGAGCGCGGATTTGGCCAAATGGCGCGAATTGGCGGAAAAATTTCGACTGATCTCACTACTAAAGCAGAAAAAATTGCCACATTTTAATCTCATTTTTCGTACATTCATCGCTTTTGGTGAAGAGGCACCCAAACTTATTCTTCTTGTCCGCGCGAGTTTTTAAAAAAAATAAATTAATTTTAAAAAATTTTAAATTAATTTTAAAAAATATTACGAAGTTGAGGCAACAATATTTCAAAATTTTGAGTTCATTTTAGTTTGATTTTTCATCTTTTTTAAGTATTTATCTAAAGTCGAGACTGGTGACGCAAATCGGGATCTTGCGGGATTCTCGGAATCCCGCGGGATTTGCTCATGATCGGGATTTGGACGGGATCCAGGGATCCCTCTCGAATGTTTTCCAAAACCATGGGATTGATCGGGATTTTGACGGGATCCCGACTCGGGATTCGTCAAACCAAGTGTCCGGTCTACTGGATCCCGACCTTGGGTACCTCTTGAGCCGTTTTTCTAAAGTCTTTGGGATGATCAGGATTCGGTCGGGATCCCGACTACGGATTCATTCGGCCCCAGTTATCCGTTCTCTAATAGAAAGTTTATCCCAAATTATTGAAAAACGAAATATATTCGGTCAATTAAATCTCTATTTATTCTTTTAGGTGTTATTGGAAGGTGCAATCGATGAATATCAATTTGCCAATTTTTTAAAAAAGGGATCAAACGCAGACTTATTAACATTCATTCAACATATGCCAAGCGAAATCTTGTCAAAACAACTGAAATCTGTCGCGAAACAATTCGGATTTTGAGAGATTAGATAGATCATTAGACATTCATTCACATAAATTTGTTGAAAAAATATTTAGACTAAATGCTCATTTTATTCGAATAAAGGCATAGTGATAAAAAAATGTTCTTAAAGTTTTGATCACTCACAATTCTCCAAAAGTGATCAGATAAAGAAATCTAGCGTAATTGAAGTTTATTTGTCTAATGAGTTAGAAATTTGTTGCGTTATTCTTCCGATCACTTTTATATTTTAGGCTTAAATTTTAAAATTTTTATCGAACTGAGCCCCGTCTATAATTAATAAAATCGCACCAAATTCGAAATTCTGAGTTTGCCATTATTTTATTTTTTTGCAAAATTAATTTCTAAATATTTTTACAGAAAGTGCTCTGAAACGCACCATATTTTATTGTAACGCACCAAATTTTGCAGGGTAACAGCGAGAACAATATTTATATATTTATAACTAATTTCTATTCCATAGGGATTTCGTAAAAATTTTTTTTTGCATTTTCCAAGTTTTGAAAAAATTACGTCCCCATAATTTTTTTCAAAAGCGATCATAAGCGCACCAAACTTTGCAGGGATACCAAAAGGAAGAGAATCAACCTATTCATCAATTTATCATCCCATTTAATTTGCTTAAAATATTTTCGGTCATTTTGGTTAATGAAAAATTTAATTACGAAAAAGTGATAAAAAAAAATAGTGAGGATAAATTTAAAAAAAATCATTTTAATATATATATATTTAACTTGGTTTAAATGAGGTAACAAGATGGTTTATCATCAGTAGGGATGCGATTTTTAGATTTTTACATATTTTTTTCCTGAGCTCCCCGTGGCCTGAAACGCACGAAAAACATGTTTTTTTGGGCTGTTGTTAAGCTACTTTTCGAGTTATTAGCACCTATTTTCTAGGTTTTTATTTTTAGCACCTAAAAAACCTAAAAAAATTTTAAAAAACTTATTTTCACCTATTTTGGCGTTTTGCCCAAAATTTGTTAACAAAAATGCAATAAAAGGAAAAATAGACCCCTAAGAATCGACCCAAAATTTTTTTTAAAAATACGCCCCTAAGAATAGACACGAAAATTTTCAAAAATATACCCCTGAGAAATGAAAAATTTCTCAAAAATTCATCTCTAAAATTTATTTGTTTATTTTCTTGACGAGAATTCTTGATTTTGAAATTATGTATCTCATTCATGATATGGCATAATATTTTTGCTTTTTGAAGAAAATTTTCGATTTTACACCCCTAAATCTGGAACTTTTTGGCACCTATTTTCCCATTTTTCGCACCTATTTTGGGGGTTTTTTAGAACCTAAAACCTACCTTTTTTGGCAGTTTTTAGCACCTAAAAATCGCATCCCTAATCATCATGGATGACAAAGAAAATATTCGAAATCAGAACTTCGGGCTAAAAAAAATATATCAGATTTTTGGTCAGAAACTATGCTATTTTTATAATTATTCAATTAAAAATGATTATATTTTAAGCCGCTCTTTATCAATTTTAACATTTTTGAGAAGAAATAAGCATATCGAACACGACGAGACTTTTTTTTTTTTTTTTTTTGCTTTTCACAGAATTTAGGGAGATTTTGGGTCTATTTTTGTTAACAAATTTTCATAAAAATTATAATTTTTACAAAAACAAAAAAAAATATTGTAAAAAATTTTAAGGAAAATATTCAAAAACAACACAATATGTGCATACCTATTTCGGTATTTTAAGCACATATTAATCAAGTCCCTGGTAATGAACAAAATTTTTGGTGAAAATCAACACTTCCTTTGACCAAATGTATAATATTCTAAAAAAAAAGCATCGATAATCCCAGGAAAAGATGTCATCTTTAAGGAGGTATTTCGAATCGACAAACCGCAAACCGGCAACACCGGTTTTCGGTTAGACCGGCTTTATGACTCTTACAGATTCTCAGATTTGCAGTCCTTTTTTAGGTGTTTTTTTTAAAGTGCTATTTGCTTAAGTTTCTTTAAAAAAAATCATAAAGTAATAAAATATATTAAAAAAAAAATAAATATCATTGTATAAAAATTATTATTCACATATGTTCTTGTTGACATACGTGTATCATTGCAATAAAATTTTATAATATAATAATGTCATAAAAATCGAATAAAAAATCAATCCAACAAATTGGAAATTCATTATTATTTATTCATTCATTTTATAAAATATATACATTCACATTCGTCAGAAAAAAATGAAAAAAATAATATTTTTATTTTCAATTTTTCTTTTTTACTTATTTTGCATTGTGTGCCGCGCATCGCCTGAAAATGAAAATGAAGCAAAAATTGAGCTAACAAAGAGCCCAAGTTTGGACGAATTTTTGCGGGCACGACATCAACGAATGCCATCGTTTGAATTTAAAATTGACGAAAAAGGTAATTAAAGTTATTTTTTATTTTAATTGCATTTCAAATTTTACAGATAAAAAAGATGCCAAAAAACACGAAACAGGTTTTAATTTTGTTTTATTTAATGAATGCACATTTTTCTGCAAATGCTTTGTCGTTTTCATAAATTTCGCTAAATTGGCGTTTTTAACAAAAAATTTTCATAGAAGTGGCATTAATTTAACAAAATTTAAGTCATTTAATTGGCATCATTCGGTCGCTATAAGTTTTTTCGTATATACTATTGTCAACCCAGTATAAAAAATCGCATAAATTATATATACCAATCAATAGTCTCGCGGAATTAGACATGAAAAAATGTGTCTAACCCTATTTTTGAACCGGTTCAAAACTTGAAAAATGGAGAGCATTTGGCACTTCTAACTTTTTTTTAAATGATCAAACCCATACAAATTTGGTATCTTTCAAAAGCCCTTGACGAGCTAAGTCAAAAAATCTGGAGATGAAGTCGAACTGACATCATCTGACAATGAGCGGTTTTTGAAACCGGTTCAAAAAAAAATTTGGTGCAACTAATTCCAAATTTTTAAACTAATTTCAAAAAAAAATTTGACAAGGTTCCGACAAAGCAATGTCGAACAAAACCAAAAAAAAAATGTATAACTTTTTTTATACTTTCTGTAATTTCGTGGTCAAATAAAGCAAATCTATGGTTCAGTTTATCATTTGATAAACATTGATTTAACTAATTTAAGCCCATTCTTAGTTAATAAAACAAATCTAAGTGTTTGCGATAAGCCTCCAAAGTTTGGCACTTTGCCAAACCGGGCCATTTAATGATGTTGCCAAATTTTAGAGCCCAAAACACCTGTAATTGAAGAAGAATTTGAATTTCCGACTCCCAGCAATGCCGAAACAGAAAAGAATGAAGAACCAAAACTTCAAAATTTTAAAAGATCAAAAAGTATAGTTACAAATTACTGATAAATATTTAAAACAATTTTAAATAAAAATTTTTTTTTTTAATTACCATTTAATGCAAATATTTGTTTTTTGGTGTCCAAATTTTAGAGCCCAAAACACCTGTAATTGAAGAAGAATTTGAATTTCCGACTTCCAGCAATGCCGAAACAGAAAAGAATGAAGAACCAAAACTTCAAAATTTTCAAAGATCAAACAGCTTTTCATTTCCTCTTCGTCGACAAAAAGGTTTATCTTTTTAGGTATTTATTCTGGATAAACCTGCAAAATTTGGCACTTTGCCAAAACGGGCAAAAATCAGTCAATTTTGTAAACTTTATTTGGTCAACATAACTTTTTTTTAATGTCCTAACGAAATTTTTAAAAATTTACAGCAAATTGAATTTATGAACTAAAATATTAAGTATAAATAATTTATAATTGTTGAAAACAATTTTGAATAAATTTTTTTTTTTTAAATTACCATTTAATGGAAATATTTGTTTATGGTGTCCAAATTTTAGAATTCGAAACAGCTGGAAATGAAGAAGAAATTGAATTTGCGACTTCCAGCAATGCCGAAAAAGAAAAGAACAAATTAGCACAAAAATTTCAAAATTTTAAAAGATCAATTTCATTTCCTCTTCGTCGACAAAAAGGTAAATTTTGAAATTTGAAATTAAATTTTTAATTTCACAGATTCTCCAACACGCACTTAGAAGCATTGAACAGAAGCACGGGAAATTTTGAAGAAAGGTGACTTAAAAACAATTAAAACTAATTATTATTTTTTAATTTTTTAAATGAAAATAAATTAATATTATATTTTTAATTCTCTGTTTAGAAAGCTGGAATTTGTTGTCAGAAGCTAACGGAAAGCTACCCATATAAAATTCGTTATTATAAACATACTTTTTTTGATTTATTATAGAACAGTAAATTTTTTGAAAGTCTCTGGATAAAAAAGAAAAAATTTTATATATGAAAAAAAAATTCCATTGATTTACCAACAACGAATGGTGTTTAAATTTTTTCAGCCTAGAGAAAATTTTTTACAAGAAAATATTCTAATGAGTTTTTTATTGTTTTACCCAAAATAACTTAAGATTAAATTTTCGCAAGAAGCATCTTTAATAATATAATTAAAATATTATTTATTCTAAAAATTAACTACAATTTTTCGAGGTCTCGAAGGCCGAGCGGGGGCTCTCGACAATTCATTTAAGAATTGATTCAAGAAAAAATTAATTATGTTTTGCGTAATTAAATAATATAAATTTCCATGAATAAAAATGATGTATAAACAAAAACACTGATTTCCGAATTCTGACAACGGTCCTAACAAATAAGATGGGATAATCGGCAAAAAAAAAGCCGGAAATGATCCATGCTGTTCCCCGCTGGTGTTCAATCCTAATTTAAATTGTTTAGCCAAAAAACACTGAAATCTATAAAATTTGGAGCATTTTTTTAGTTTTTTTCCTTGGAAAAATTTGTTGAGTTACAGTTAAACTGCCGACTCAGTACCAAGAATCGAATAGGAAAAAAATTCCCCCACCCCCGAATATATATGTATTATTTTTCTGTTTAATCAATCCATAATTATCCGTTTTCAAATATGAAAATTATTTAACAGATTGACTAATTTTTTCTACTATTTTCTTCCCCAAAAAATATACTTTATGAAAACAACAACAACAAAAAAAAACAATGAAAAAAAATCCGTAAAACCTAAGCAAAATGAAAAATGCCAAAAAAAAAAAAAACTTTTCTTGTCGCGCTAAATTTGAATTTATGGTTCCGATTTTTCTTGTACAATTCGAATTGTTTCCAATGCTTGTCGAGCATAAAAGTCCGGCACATCAAAATAAAAGTTCAAACATTCAAGCAATTTCTTTCCATTTTCCTCTAAGTCTGTGATTTCTTTAGGGGGTTCCTCCTCCAAAATTTGTTGTACGATTTTTATGGCATTTACAATTTTTTCGTTAGAAAAATTTGCAAAAATTTCTGAAATAAAATTTATTAGGGATGCCAATCAGTTTTAGGCACGTAAAATTTAAAACTTTTAGTGGATTTTGTAATTTAAAATTTTAGTTTTTTTTTTTTTTTGAAATTTTGCGAAAAAATCTTGCCTTAACGCCTATTAGCGGGGTAATCCAAAAATTGTTTGTTTTTTTAATGTCGTGTGTAAAAAATCGAAAAATTAGTAAAACGATAGGCCTTATTTTAAGAAACTTGGAAGCAAAATTTCAAACAATCCTGCATGTATTTTAAACAAAGTTACGAAAATTTGCTTTTAATTTTTTCAATTTTACTTGCGACCTAAAAGTGAAAATCATATACATCATTTTTTTAAATTCTAATTGTACGAATAAAAATTAATTATTTAATTAATTATTTAACTAATTGATCAGCATCTCAATTCACCTTTGTTGATTTTGAGTTGAAATGAACGATTTTGAATTTCATTTTTTAATTTTCTCTGCTCTTCATCAATTCGTTTAATTGTCAATTGCGCTTGTTTTTTGACAAATGAGTTGTAACCATTTTCTTTTTGATCAGCAATTTGGGTGATCAGTGAATACGGGTTGAATGTCAAATTTACTTTGGAAAAACACGGTTCAATATTAATTACCTCAAATTAATATAATTAAAAAATTCTGAAATTTAGTGTCGGAAATAGGGCAATAAAGCAGATCTCCATTTCGACCACCAATTAAAATCCCGAACTGAACTCGAACAAAAGGTCGAAATTTTCAACGTTTTTTTTCGTATTCGAGTTAGGGGATTAGGAATTGGTTAAAATAAAATGCCATATTAATGATCAGTGATCCCGGAAATCCTCCAGAAACATGTTTTCATGACTACAGAATACTGCCGGGAATAATAAGGAATAGATGTTGACAAAAATTTTTTTGTATTCTGTGCCTCTATAAAAGCTAAAAATTGGATTTTTTCTGGACTTAAATTTTCTGGAAATTTCCAGGGAAACCAGGTTAATAAAAACAATAAATTTATCGCCCAAATTCAACTTAATTTAGGCATGTTTAAAATTTTTAAATTTCACCTTTGTTGCAACAAGTTCCAAATTGCATTTGGGACATGTTTCTCCGTAACATAGCATCCTAACAAATTACCAAATTCATTAATTTAAAAAATCAAATTATTAGCCAAACCAATTTTTAATGCGATCCAAATGGAACGTATGCTAAAAAATATTAATTAATTAATTAAATTTAATTTATTAATTACAGTTACTTGGAATTTTGTAATCTTTTCTTTTGAACAGAAGGAATTTAAGCAAATTGGACAGTTTCCAAGGTTAGTTTTTTCATTTTCAATGTAAGTCTAAAATTTATTTTATTATTATTTTTAAGGAAAAATTTGTTTACCTTTAATTTATAAATGTTAATGGTTAACGCTAACATTTGCTTTCCATAAAATTTGCTCAAATCAACCGGGATATTGTAAGATAAAATGAAATCCTAAATTTTCAAATTAAAAACTGATTTATTATTTAATTAAAATTCTATTTAACGTTGTAGCTTTAATTTGTAAACGTTTTGCTTAATTAGAATAAATTATTTTCAAAAACTAATATTCGATTAGCAACAAAACCTATTTTCATGAATTAAAATATAAATTTTCATTTTAAAATGACATACTTATGTATTAACAATAAAATAAAATTATACCCCATTACGGTTTTTATCCAATTTGGTGCCATTTTTTATGAAAGTTTTACAGCCCAAGGAGAACAATGAACAAAATTTGTCGATTTTTTGCGATGTTTCATTGGCACTTTCACTCATCAATGGCACATCAACAAATGCCACAATGGCTTCATCCTCCCGAATTGGTTTGTCCAAACTCAACTGCCCTGAGAAGTTAATTTTGGAATATCCGGCTTGGCCCAAATTTAAATGATAAATTTTCCCATAATCTGGCTTATAAATTTTCAGTTTGACGACACGCGAAAGTGTTTTCAGTTTCATTCCAAGTTCAATGCTGGTCCATAAAATTTTTAATTGAACATAAACAGCAAGCTCTGCTTCTGGACCAAGATCTATCTAAAATTAATAATTGTATTTTAAAATTTTAAATTAAATTAAATAATAAAATGATAAAGCTGAATAGTTAAAAAAAAAAAAATTTTTTTTTGTAAGAAAAATAAAATTAATCAAAAAATGCACATTCAAAAATCCAAAATTTAAAAAAATTACATAAAAAATTGAACATGCTTTTCTCTCTATTAAACAAATTTTATTTAATTAATAATGAAATTGATACATAAACTTTACATCTTTTAATATCAAAAGGAAGATAAAAAAAAGAAGAATCTAAATTTAAAATCTTGAAGAAATATATTACTTTATCTCAATTAAACTTATATTTTTTAAATTAACAAATTCGTTGTGCATAATTTGAGATTGTCTATACAAATTTTGTTATTTTCATGCATTAAGCATTAATTAGTACAAAAAAAAAAACGAATATTCCCCTCCCCGTTCCCCATACGCATGACTGTACGTTCGGGTTACGGTATTTAGCACATTTTTGTACCTCAAAAACTAGGTCCGATGGCACTTTTTCAATGGTTGGCAATTTGACAAATTCGCGCGGATCCATGTAATTGTTGTCCGGGAGTTTTGTCACTTTGTGCTCATAACCAATATCCAAGCCAAACTGTTCTTGGAGTTTGGCACCTTTTTCATTCTTGATGAGATTAGATTTTGTTGTGACAATTTTTAATTTGAGATTAATTCCATTCAATCCGCACAAAATGGAAAATGGCAGAAATAGCTTGAAAAGCATGAGAAAAAAATGCGTCTAAAAATGAAAATTTTAATTAATTTTGATTGAAAACATGCAAGAATGGAGAAAATGCTTGTATATTTTAAATAATTTTATTATGAGCAAAATTTAATTTGTTTTAATTGAAAAGCATGAAAAAAAGGGAAAAATGCGTTTAAAAAGGTTAAAAATTTTATTATGATGAAAATTTAAATAATTTGAATTGAAAAGCATGATAAAAATGGGTTTAAAATTGTCCCTAAATTAATTAGATAAAAATTAATTTATTTTTAACTTGGTCCCGGCCAAAAGTTTAAAATATTGTAATTTTCGTCAATTCCAAAGTATTTTCTTAAAATCCAAGACCTTGGAATAGTTCTTTTTAAAAAGTCAAAAAATGTGGCGACAAATTTTTGAATTTTTAAATTTTTCTCTAAAAAAAGACCCACAAAAATTATGGACTCCATTCTTAACGGCGCCGACCTAATAATTCATGTAACTCATATGAAATGCCATAATTAACAGTACAATGTATAGCAAAATGTCCAAAATTTAATATTAAATCAAAATTTAATAAAAATTAAATTTTATTAATTTTAATTTTTGCTTTTAATTTTTTCTAATTTATTTATTTCTTAGTCGGAGTTTTGGCTTTATATAAAGCCCAATATGAGTTGTATTCGTAAATATCTTAATATGTAAACAATTTGGTGACAACCAGTAATATGAAAAAAAGAAGAAATTAACTTTACAGGAAATTCATAAATATGATGATTATTATTAATAAGGCATAAATGAATAAATTGGTGACAAGCAGTATTATGCAGATTTTTTACAAATTTTTATCATTAAAAAATATACAATAAACAAAGCAAGCAATAAAAATTGCAATATGCTTAAAATTAAATCGATAAATTCGCTATTTTTTACATATTCATGTGATTCTTCATTCAATGGTAATTCTCTTTTATTTTATTTGAAAATGAAAATTAAATAAAAATTGAGAAATTGCAGCGAAAAATTTATGATTTTCGAAAAAATAATAGAGAAAATGCAATTTTTTCATATAATTTTCCTATTTTTTTTTTTAAATATAAACATTCTATTTATTTTTTTGGATAATATAATAATTTTCATAAAATAAACAATAAAGTAAAAACAAAATAAAAGAGAATTTAAAAAGAACTTTTTTTTGAACTTTAGTAAAAAAATAAATTAAATGGGTGGCTGGCATTAGAAAGAATATTTTTAAAATTTTAATGTGGATATTAGAAGATTTTGTTTATTTTTTTTGAAACTTTTACTTTAATTTTTATTTATTTATTGGAATTTTGGCACCCTTGACTTATACAGGGGGATTTTTAATACGGTCAAATCCCAACAAATTTGGTACCACTCGAAAGCTCTTGATGAGATAATCCCAAACAAGTGCGGATAAAGTTGATTCAATGCAGTTTGAGAACTTTTTGGACCAGTTTAAAACTCGAAAAACCGAGCAAATTATACACTTTTAATTTTTTTTAAACGGTCAAACCGGCATATTTAGTATCATTCGAGAACTTTGACGAGCTAAGTCTAAATAGGCGGATGAAGTCGAAGCAAAGCAATTCTGAGACCCGATTTTCTCCATGTTCGTCGACCCTTTTAAAAATCCCCCGTTTAAGTTAATGAGATCTGAAATTTCTTCCAACATTTTTTGTATTTTAAATCTTATTTTATTTTATAAAAATGTTTTTAATAATTTCGAAATTTTCATCCATATTGGGTTAACAAAAATACGCGGCACGCGCACATCAATCACCAAACTGCTGCCTCAACATGGCACTTCTCAAATATTCGTGGATATACACCACCAACCCACCCCCATGGCACTGCTTTATTTCTTTCATCCATTACTCTAAGCCATGACCATTCATTCTGTCATGCAATTTTTGCATAGATTTTAAGTGCTTTAAATTTGATTTGGTTTTTATTAAAAAAAAAATTTTAAAAAATTAAAAAAATTACTAAAAATTATTTTTTATTGTAAAATTTTATTTGAATTTTTTTTTCTGACATTTTTGATTGAAACTTGAGCAAATTAGACAAATTATTTTAATAACTTTCTGCTGCTCTGATCATTAGGCATCAAAAGTATATGTGCCAAAAATTAAGAAACATAAATAGAAAAGATAAAAAAATGCACAAAAGTTTTTCCATATTTATGATAAATTTTCTCAAAATTTCTTTAAAAAGCCGTTTTAAATGAATGGGTTGTTCTAATAGAGGGTTTTTTTTGAAAAAAATAAATAAATATACAAATAAAATATGCGCACAAAGTTTAAAAATATACAGAAATATGAAATAAATCAAACCAATGCAAAATTTTGCATTGTTTTTAATATTTCAATAAATTTTAAAATTATTTTCAGATTTTGATATGTACATTTACAAACTGACAACAATCATCCTCTTATTTTGTTTAATTTATTATTTCAATGTTATGTCAGCGATCGGCGAAGTAACTTTTTTTTTTTTTTTAATTTAATTAAGTCGAAAAAATAAATGTTTATTGAATTTAGTACCTAAAAATTTAAGTTTTTAGCGTAATGTTTGTATTTTTTCGAAATTGAACAAAAATTGACATTTTAGGAATTCTTTTTTTATTTAAACCATGAGTTTTTAAATAAGAAAAAAGCTTCTGAGTTTATGTTTTAATTAATAAGTGCTCAGTTAATTATAAAAAATTAATTTTTTATAATTAATTTTCATTTTTGAGATTTTTTCTTTTTTAATTTAATTATTTAATTTTTTTTACAGAATACTCAACAGCCACCGGTCGAAACGACAACTGAAATGCCACCAACTGCAGTAGGAGAAGCGCAGCTTGGTGAATTGAAAATTGTGCCCGAATTGGCCGACTCAACACCAACAAAAAACAATGGTTTTTAATTAAAATAAATTTTTTTAAAACAAAATTTTCAGCGACAAATTCAAGTGATTCTGACGATGAATCCAATGGTATGGACATGTTTTTGCTTATATTTATTATGAATTTAATAAGGAAAAGTATTAAAAATTATAATCCTTAAATATTTATAAAGATTTACGAAAATTATTTTTTCTCGTTAAAAATTGTGCAAATTTTCCGAATTTAACAAATTACATATTTTATTTATTATTTTTTTTTTTTTGGCCAAGGACATAAGTGCCCGTACATTTTATCGGTTTTAATAAAATGAGTTTTAAAATAAAATTTTATTTTTGAATTCGAGTAAATAAATTTTCAAATATCATTTTATTTTCGAAGCCAACCAAATAAATCGTAAAATAAAATTTATTTTTTTTCGAGTAATTTTTTAAATAAAATTTTATTTTCGAATCCGACCAATTGGACCATTCATTTGACGAACATTCGACAGCTGAGCAATTGTTGGTCATCGCATTGGTCAATAGATTTGCTCAAATTAGTGAACGAACCATTGAGCCATACAAGGAGATTGTTGAGATACAAATGCTTGAGGCAAATTCAATTAATAATTTAAATTTAAATTAGACATAATTGGTTTATTACGGTATAAACTGTGTTTTGAAAAAGAACAAAAATGGATTTCAATTTTCGAATTTATAAATTTTCATCAAATCTCTCGCTCTCTCTCTCTTTCTCTCTCTGTCTTTTTTACTCCCTCTCGCTGTCTCTCTCTCTCGCTCTCTCTCTAAATTTAATATGAAAATATTTAATTGCATACTAAAAAACGGTTTTTAATTACTTTTTTGTGTCTATTATTAATTGCAAGAATTTATCCCTAAAATTTTTTGTTTTAAGCCTGTCCATAAAATGTTGGACCTCATAAAGTCTGTCATACGAGCTGAAATGTTGTACCAACGACGTGTTGACCAATTCAAGTGCCGACATGACTTGAAAGACCGGCTTCAAAGTAGCTCGGAGCTTGTCAAGCAAATTTTCATGAAAATACTGTACAATGACAGTACACTGGGCGGAAAAGAAAAAGTCACCATGGCCAAAATGTTGGTGGACGGTGGCGTGAACAGCTTGAAATTGTTGCTTTCATTTGCTGCTCGTCTCTCAGCCGCTGTTGGAGGTCCAATTTTTGTGTAAAATTGTGATTCATACTGTAGTATCTCTCATATACTGTGTTCCGCTGATCCCCCAAATACGATGATATACTGTAAACAAAAAATTTTAAGAAATTCAAAAAGTAAGTCCAAAATTTTTCTTGAAAATTTACTGGTGATTGAAATCAATTACAATAATTCTGATTGTTTTATAATTAATGAGATTTGATTAATACTCGATTTAAAACAGTAAAATGAAAGGAAACGACAACTGAAATAAAAAGTTTTGATAATAATTTTTTTTCAGGAATTTCACACGAACTTCTCACATTATTTTTAACAAAATTGGCATTCATTTAGGAAACAATGGCACAAATTTGCGTGCATTTTTGGCTGCCTATTCATGCCTTAAAAATGTGTCAGCGGATGAAATGTAAAAATTGAAAATATTTTTTGTATAAATTTATTTTTAAAATTATACAGAATTTTTGGCTACCGTATTGAACCAAAAGTGGACCCAAATGGTAACACAATTCTTGTCCGCATTGGCTGGAAGGAGTACACAGTTGACCAGCAACGGATCAGCAAAAGTAACCAAAAAATTTATTGCGAAATATTTTTTTTAAATTTTTTTTAAAATTTTGCAATAGGGTTAAAGTTTTAAAAAAGCAAGGGCTTTTATATTTTTCTTTAAATTTTGGAGGAATTTTTGTAATTTTGCTTTTTTTTTTTTTGCAAAGCAAATTTTGTGCTTTTAGAGATAGTAATTTAAAAATTTTTGGTCGCTTAAGAAAAAAAATAATTCATTTTTTAAAATAAAAATTGAACTCATTTTGTGAAATAATAATTCATCAAATTATTTGAAATGATTAATTAATAAAATTATTTACAAATTAGAAATCCAATTTTTCAAGAAAAACTAATTTAAATTTTTTAAAATCATAAAATATTAAAAAAACAATTTTTTAGCAAAATTCAAATGTTAACAAATTTATAACTAGCAATTCTAAGCATTAATTACTTTTTTTTGAAATATAAATTCACCCAAATGTTTTTTAATTAAAAAAATTTTTTTAGCCAATTTTAAATTTCTTCAACAATTGGCCAAAGAGGAGCTGAGCCCGCAGGATGTCGTCAATGTGTGCCAAAAAATTGACACTTCGGTTGGCATTGGCGCTGCCATGGAAGGCACAGAAAGCGCAGCAACAAAATTATTTTCGGCAGTTGCAGCACATTTTGAAGCATCCAACAACGAAATTCATCAAAAAAACACATCTGCCGGACAAGGCTAATTGAAAAATTTAAATGAAAATAATTTATTTATTCGAATTGAAAAATGAATGAAAAAAATAATTTTTACAATATTTATTAGAAATAAAATATTCGAGAATATTATTTTTTTGGTAAAATTTCAAAATAAATTTTAAGGAATTTTTTCAAATGCATTACAAAAAAACATAAGTTTTCCAATGCTAAGATTTCGTTTTTGGGGAACAGGGGGTCTGGCGCTGCCTTAGGCACAGCCGGGAGAATTTTGTAGATTTTCCCGCGATTTTTTCAGATTTCACAAAAATGATAACTTTATGGATTTTTGTAAATTTCGTATGTTTTTTATTGTAAGGTTTGGGTGAGGAATACTTGGAGAGAGAGAGAGGGTATCAAAAAGGAAAATCAAAAAATTTTCAGCCAAAAATTTTCCTTAAAAAATTCCTAAAAAATCTAGCATTAATATTTTTTGAATTATTAGTTGAACACTGGGAACAGAGCATCATGTTGTGTGCAATGTCCACATTTGGTGACAATTTATTGAAACGAATTACTGAGAATGAGCAATTCCAAAAATATTTTAATGCCATTGGAGCCAATGCGGGCAAAGGAATTTTTGGCACAAAAATTGGCATTGACAAAAAAGTGGCACTTCTTCACAAATCGTTGAACGATTTTCGCAACAAATATTGCTCAACTATTGAGTGAGTCATAAGCATATAAGAAACATTAATTTTTAATGCATTTTTAATTATTTTTAGTGAAAACATAGGAAAAACATTAGTTTTGAAATGAATTTTTAATTAAAGCAATTGTAGAAAATATTTTTAATTAAATTTTAATTATTTTTAGTGAAAACATAGAAAAACATTAGTTTTTAATTAAATTTTAATTATTTTTAAAGCAAAAAAGAAAAAACATTAATTTAATGAATTTTTTAATTAAATTTTAATTATTTTTAGAGAAAATATTACAAAAAAAGATGCCTTCAAATTCCATGAAAAATTTATTCATTATGGAAATGCAATTTTCATTGAATGGAACCCATGGAGAGGTAACTAAAAATTTGTGAATTCTTGAGGTTATTCGCAAAATTCGTCGTCTAGTAAAAAAAAATTGTTCGCGAGGATTTTGGGTGTCCCTGATCAAGAATCAGGCAGCTATTTTGACAAATTTCTAATCCCAAATCCGAATTTGAACAAAAGTCGAAAATTCAAATTTCTCGTTTTATGATTTTTTTTTTCTTCAAATTTAGGTTAAGAAATCGGAATTGGTTAAAATAGATGTCAGATTCGTGATCAGGGACCCTAAAAAATTACAGAACATTGTTTTTCAAAAAAAGAAACAAGTTTCAAACATACTTAAAACATTTCATACGATGCCTAACTTTGTTGTTCCAAACAATAATAACAAAACATACTGTAAATTTATCATACGGTACATTATTTTGTTGTTTCAAACAACAATAAAATTTATCATTAAGTCTGAATTATAAATATATTTGTATAATATCATATATTATATATTAGAGATCGGACCGGTCGGTTTTTTTTTTCGGTATTTTTCGATTTTCGGTTTCGGTTTTTGACCGAAAAAAACCGACCGAGAAATTTTTGAGTTTTTCGGTTTTTTTCGGTTTCGGTTTTTTTCGGTTTTTTAACCGAAACCGACCGACCGAAATAATCAAAAAACCGAAACAATCGACCGACTTTTATGAAAAATCAATTGGCCATTTTTTAACAAAATTCATTAAAAATTCTTAAAATTTTCCCCCGGCGGCGCCTATCGGCACCGCCGGCTCACCAAAAACCTATCTTTTCTTAAAAAACTTGCCCAAAATTTGGTCATTTTTCACACAAAGTCTGCTAACAAATAGCATTAACATTACAAAAAATTTCCGGCGGCACCTATCGGCATCGCCGGCCGCAACGTTATGCATAGGGCTCACAAAAAAGGCACTAAAATAGGCACGAAAAAATTAAAAAAAAGGCATTAAAAATTTTTTATTAAGGATTTTTAGGAGCAAAACACGTAAAACTTAATCAAAAGACTTAATTTTGCTGATTTAAAAATAATTCAATATTTTATAATGTTTTTCAATTAGGAAACCAAAAAATTTGATCAAGAAAAAATATTAAATTTTGGCGAACAATTTTGAGAAATTTTTCAATTCTAAAGGTATATTTTCTGAAATTTTTTAGACCATTTCTTAGGGGTGCATTTTCTGAAATTTTTTAGACCATTTCTTAGGGGTGTATTTTCTGAAATTTTTTAGACCATTTCTTAGGGATGTATTTTCTGAAATTTTTTAGACCATTTCTTAGGGGTGTATTTTCCCGATTTCATTGAATTTTTAATGGACTTTTTCGGAAAAAACACCAAAAAAGGCACCATATCACTAAAACAAATCTTTGGGGTTTTTTAGAATCAAGTAGAAAACACACGTTTTTTGGTTTGCCTTTTTCAATCATTTTTCCAACATATACACCATTCAATAGAGGTTTCAATAGCTTTACAATTTTACTCAGAGAGATTTTTCGCTTTTTCTATTAATAGAAATAGTTTATTGCTTTTTTGGAAAAAAATTAAAGAATTCAAAAAAAAACCGAAAAATCGAAATAAACCGAAAAATTTTCTTCGGTTTTTTCGATTTCGGTTTTTTTCGGTTTTTTAACCGAAACCGTTCGACCGAGAATTTTTTGAGTTTTTCGGTTTTTTTCGGTTTCGGTTTTTTTTCGGTTTTTAACCGAAACCGTTCGACCGACCCTCTTGTCCGGTCTCTATTATATATGGCATTTCATAATTACAGAATTAATTAACTCCATTGACAATGTGCGTTCAAAGTTAATCTCGGATGGAGTGTTCAAAAACACTTTTAACCGTAATGCCAAAGCCTCGAATGAATTTCAACAAGTCATTAACACGTTGGAGCACAAATTTGTGGAACAAATTGGCCAACAAAATGAAGAGGATGGCCAAGAAACGAAACGCTATGGCCTCGTGGACAAAGTCACTTTTTGGCAAAACAGTGTCCGCGTTTCGGAGAAAGCCGGCACCGAAGTGCTCAACGAATTGGAGGAAATGCGTGCCAAATTTGTACAGAATGCGGACGAATTTGATCAGCAGGAAATGATTTTTTAAGAGCAAAAAAGGCTTTTGGCCGATCTGAGTGTTCTCCCGGAAAATGCGTCAGTGAAAAAAGCATTTTAGAAATTTTTCAAACAAAATTTCAACCATTTTCCTAGCGTTTTTCCCGAAATTTTGAAAAAACTTAGAATTCATCATAAAAATTTTAAAGAAACATTAGAAAAAAATTTTTCTTGAATTTTTATATACCAATTTTTCTAAAAATTTCGGGGGGGGGGGGGGGCGGGGTAGGGGCAACGACCTGTTCCATCAGTAAATTTCTCAAAATCTAGTAAACTTTTAAGTTTTTCAATCTAAATCAATCAAACTTAAATTTTTTAAAACGAAAAAAACAGAAATTCTATAAATCCGAAAGGTTTATGTTTTTGGATTTTAAAAAAAAGATTAATGTTTTGTAAGTTTAGAGCTTAGAAGAATAATGTGTAAACATGAAAATTAAGCCTTATATAGAGGCTAATATTTGATAAAATTTCACTTTCTCCACCAAAAATTTATTTCATGACCCGACCTAAATATATATAATTAACTTTTTGGAACTTTCAAAAAGGTTGAATTGACAAATTCAGAACGAGGCTCTTTTATAGAATTTTCACATTTGTACTATAATACATAATGTTACAGAATTTTATTTTAAAAATTTTTGTATCAATGACGCAATTTCCGGTCACGATTTGTTTTGAGTTTATCGGCTGACACATTGTATTTATTTTTATTTTTTTTAATTTGGACAACGCTTTTTTTTTGCCAAGCAATGCAAAATTTAGCGGGAAATTGGCATAATTATTTTAAAATCTGTAGATGATTCACACAAAATTTGGTAAAAGTGAATTGTTTAGCCACCCGCAAGGGATAAACCGTTTGATAGAATTTTTTTAATTTTCGACTCAAAAACCATCAAAAATTAATTTTTGGCGCAAAATTTGTATTGATAAATTCCAATATTTGTTCACATCGACGCACAATCATCACATCAATCGGCAATAGTGACGTTAATTAAATGATAAACGCCAATATAAAATTGTACTCCGCAACAAAAAAAACAGTACTGTTTCCGCTGTTTTCCTGAACAGAAGTGAAGTTCATCATTGGAAAATATTGATCATATGGCCCAGAGCCGAAAATGTTCGAAATATATACCAATCGATAGCTCTCGGTCTGTAATGGAAGAATCCGAAAGAATTTTTTTGCGGAAACCAATCCCTGAAGAGTTACAGACCCGGGACTGAAATGGCCAAATGCCTTTGGGACTGAACCGTCCATTGACTTAAAACGTGCGACAAAATGCATATCAATCGATTCCTCATCGTCTGTTAATTAAGAATCCGAAGGAATTTTTGGATAAAAAAGAAATTAACAAAAGTTATAGGTCCCCTCAAAATCGGTTCAGTCAAAAAAAAAAAATTCGTCAAATTTGAAAAATTGAATTTGCTTATTGCGCTAAAAAACCGCCGCACACTCGACTACGGCGGCCAGTAGGTGGGGCGAGACTACGGGCTACGGAAGAAGTCCGCGCGTGATCCGCAGGCGGTTGACTGATTGGCGGGGGCCCTTAGGGCCCCCGCAGTCAACCGCCTGTGGCGCTCGTCAGACTTTTTCCTCCGCCCTCCGTCTCGCCCCACTACTTGCTCCGTCTTCGCATGCTCCCTTTTGCGAAGTTCAAAAATCTGAAGTGTTTTACGTTTTTTTGGCTCACCTAAATTAATTTCTTAATCAAAGTCATTTTCTAATATTTTTGAGGACCTATAACTTTTGTTAATTTCTTTTTTATCCAAAAATTCCTTCGGATTCTTAATTAACAGACGATGAGGAATCGATTGATATGCATTTTGTCGCAATTCCACGCGTTTTAAGTCAATGGACGGTTCAGTCCCAAAGCCATTTGGCCATTCAGTCCCGGGTCTGTAACTCTTCAGGGATTGGTTTCCGCAAAAAAATTCTTTCGGATTCTTCCATTACAGACCTAGAGCTATCGATTGGTATATATTTCGACCATTTTCGGCTCTGGGCCATATGATCAATATTTACCTCATCATTTCCGATCAATAGGGGGTGTGCAAAATTTCGTTTTCATGTTTTTGGCACTTTTTGATTTATTCTTTTTTTGTGTTCGCATTTAAAAATTTTCAATTTTCGTTTTTGGATTAAAATTTTTTATATTTCCCTTTTAATTTTGGTTGCTTTTCAAAACACGGTTTTTTGCGGCGCGGTTTTCCAAAAAAAAAAAAAATTCGGGAACAGGGGGCCGGCGATGCCGATAGGCGCCGGCGGGAAAAATTTTGACATTTTTGGTGTTGTTTGTTAACAGATTTTCAGCAAAAATAGCCACTTTTTCCGATTTTGAGACAATTTTTTTAAGAAAAAATGAGATTTTTGTGGGTCCGGTGGCGCCGTTAGAAAAACCTAGTATTTCGAACTTTTTTTGCTCTGATTTTTTTGTGCATGAATAAAAAATTTTGAAAATTTGTAGGCTACTAGCATTTTTCAAATGCTTTAGAATAATGCCAAGAATATTTAATTTGGTTAAGAAAGAAAAAAGTTATGGTCCAAAAATTCGTCCGACGACGTTTCGGCAGACGACGTTTTGTCCTGCTCCGGCCCGAACTACCCTAAAAAAGGTATGCCCCCCCCCCCCCCTCGTTCTTCTAAAAAGGGGGGGGGAAAATTTTGCTCATAAGCATGCAAATTTTAAAATGTTGATACCATTCGGTTGGCCTAAATGTTAGCGATTATATTGCGAAATTTCAAAAGTTTCGCTAAGTTTCAAGAAAGTTATGACCCAAAATGTTAAAAACTTGGTTTTTGAGTTTTTCAGGTCATAACTTTTTTGAACGGAACGAATTTTTTTTTTTTTTTTTTTTTGAAATTTTGAAGGCTAACAGAGAACCCATAAAGGTACCGAATTATATCAAGATTTTAAGGTACTTTCCTGTTTTGGGGCCGCACCCAAAAATTTAAAAAAATCAACAAAAGAGCGCGCAAACTCACATTCTCAGCGCATAAATTAACCATTCGAAAAACGCCGTGGTTTTGGGCCACATCCATACCAAAAATGTTCCTTAATTTTATTTCTATCGGTGCGCCAGGAATCTATATAAAAATCCAAAACAGGAAAGTACCGATTTTAAAAATTTGGTTCATTTTGAGTGAAGTTATGAATAATTTTCTGTCAAAAATTTTCCATTTGATGGTTTCGAGACGACCCCTCCCCACTTCTTACATACACCCTTCCCTTCTGTAGGGGGTCAGTTGCGTCTGGCCAGTTCCGTCTGAGCCAAGCTTAAAGCATTATAACTTTTTTATAGGCCAAATTTTATAAATTTGGCATCGTTCGAAAGCTATGCATGTTTAGGAGCTTTTGATAAGCTATTTCTAAGCGATTGAACAACTTCTAAAAAAGTTGCAACATGAGTATTACCAAAAAGTCAGAATTTTTGTATATTTTAATTTATATCTTTTTTACAAGTCAGTATTTCTTTGTGATTTTTGGGAAGCCGGTAGAGCTTGTTAAGAGCTTTCGAATGATACCAACTTTGTTGGATTTGGTCAACAAAGAAAAAAGTTATGATGATCTAAACTTGGCTCAGACGGAACTGGCCAGACGGAACTGGCCCGTTCCGCTTCCCTTCCCATTTTTTTTGTATGTTTTATTTAAAAATATTTAAAAAACGCATCCGTACATTCCTTGAATTTGCCATTGTTGCGTAGTTTTTTTGCTATATGTTCCGGCACTGATTGTTCACCTAACAATGCTTTCAGTACGCAATCGATTGATGAACGTTGGACAAATTCCGCCACCATTTCAAGCGCATTAATATAACTCGAAGGCTCCCAACTTTCCTGGCCGACATATTCTATAAAAAAAGGACTTTTCAAGTACAATTTGTCCTGGGAATTAGGGGCGCTTTGTAACACTAAAATATTTTCTCAGTAAAACCGTTTCAAGTACAATTGTCCTGGGAATTAGGGGCGCTTTGTAACACTAAAATATTTTCTCAGTAAAACCGTTTTTAAACGCGTTTTCATTTGAACTTTAATGTAAAACCAATAAAAATTTGTTTCTTTTGTTTACATTTTTATTTTTAAATTAGGTAGCCATAATTTTCTCTATTTGCCAGTAAATTAAAAAATATATATATTTTTTTGTTTCAAAAAGTAATGCCAAAATGTTAGAAAAACTAGGGATTTTTAGGAGCACGAACTTAACAATTTTTTTAAATAAAAATAATGAGAAAAGTTAGGTAATTTTTTTGGCGCTATATGGAAAAAATGACCTATTTTGAAAATTTTTTCACTTTTTTTGGTAAATTTTTTTTTTTGTTTATTTACACATAATGAATGATGTATATTAAGCATTACCATCACAATTATGGTGAATAAAAAGTATATTACGATTTTTTATATCAAAAAAATTTTGCAAAACAAAAGGGTCCCTCCCCCTTTTGTTTTTGATAAAATTAAAAATCTGTCACTTTATAACTAGCGCCAAATTTCTTAATAAGCCCAAATAATTGTCATATTGATGATCAGCGACCTCTAAAACCCCCGGGCACTTGTTTTCATGACTTTTAAACAAAACAAAAAAATTTACCAAAAAAAAAAAGTGAAAAATTTTTCAAAATAGGTCACTTTCCATATAGCGCCAAATTTTGTATTAAAAATATTTAAATTATATTGGGTTACCTTCTCCCCAATCAATGTAGAAAAATTGACTTTTGCCTCGGCCGACGAACATTGCCAAAACTTTTGAAACAGTAAAACATTGCGCAGCTTTCTTTTCAATGCCTTCTTTTTTTGCCTCCACCATTTTTCTTTTTCTGCCTTTTGATTGACACATTTTGTTTTCTTAAAAATATAAATTAATAAATTAATTTATTTCTTCTTTTACAGTTTAAGTCAGAGATGTGATCTCAAAATTTTGAAAATCCTCATTTCAGCCATAAAAAATCCTCATTTGCCACTAAAATACCTCAAAAAAATCCTCATTTGGAATGAAAATCCTCATTTTTTAAAACATCATAAAATTGCAAACAAAATCAGTCAACTGTCATTTTTCCGTTTGAAAACAATCACGGCGCCTATCAACGCCGCCGGACCCCAATAATTCCTATTTTTTTCTTAAAAAATTGGTCAAGAATCGCAAAATTAGGCCGCAAAATTGGTAATTTTTGGTAAATATCTATAACTAATCTTATTTAAAACCTCCAAAAAATAAAATAAAATAATTCGATTTCTATTGTTTTATTAATAAATTGACATCTCTTAAATTTTTTTGCTTTTAAATTGTTCTTTTTGTGGCGCGGTTTTCCAAAAAACTTTTGGAAACATTGGGGGAGGGGGTCCGGCAGTGCCGATAGGCGCTGCCGGGAAAAAATTGGAATTTTGAGTGCGATTTGTTAACAAATTTTGTCAAAAAAATGTTTAAAATTTGAAGAAAAAGTTCGAACATTTTGCCAAATATACCTAATTTTCAAAAAATTAGCGTTTTTGTCACTTTTTTATCAAAAGACCACAAAAATCCTCAAATTTCTCAAAAGACCACAAAAATCCGCAAATCCTCATTTTTCAAAAAAATCCTCTTTGACCCTCTAAAAGACCACAAAATGAGTAAAAATACTCAGATATCACATCTCTGGTTTAAGTCGCATAATTATTTTTTTCACATTCAAAATAAAAAATGCCCATTAATAAGCTTTCGGGGTCACTTATAAAGATCCGGCAACGGGTTTCGACTCTATTCGAACATCGAACCCGAATTCGAACAAAACCCAAAAAGATTTGGCTGAACTTTAGTCAAACGCCCAGAAAAAATGGCACAAATGATATGCTAATGACGTACATTTTTTCTTTGGGTTGATTTAAAGTTACCCAAAATTTTTTTTAATTATTTCTTGCTCCAAAAAGCGAATTGAAATGCACTAATTGCCTTTTTTACCGTTGCTCGCCTCCAATTCAAAATCTGCAGGCTTTAGTCTGTTGTGTTTTGGCCTCAATTAAGCGTCATAATATCCTTTTCAACGAATTCCATAATTTATTGCTTCCTATTTATATGCATTTCGTGCATTTCAATCGATTTTGGACAATACCGGGTTACTAATTAGCGACCCCGAAAACCCATTAATTTGCACTTTTTATATTGTGGTTTGAAAAAAATTAAGTGGATTAAACTGTAGAAGAGTCAAATTTAATATATTTAAATTTGTCAACGAAAATCCTATTTTAATTAATTATAAAAAATAAAATGCGTAAAAGAAAATGAAAGAAGTTAAGAGAGAAGGAATCAATTAACCTTAATTGCACTAGGAGAGTACACCCAACATAAAACTAGATTGAGAAATTTTCTGTCTGGCGTGTTGTATGTTCTCTTCAGAGGCCCTGCAATGAATGCGCTCTCTCGTAGGGCAGAGACGCATATGGTCACTCACTGGTCAACCTGCGCATCAGACAGATATCGCGTCCCAGTGTAGCGACTGACCAGTGAGTGACCTTATGCGTCTCTGCCCTACGAGAGAGCGCATTCATTGCAGGGCCTCTGAAGAGAACATACAACACGCCAGACAGAAAATTTCTCAATCTAGTTTTATGTTGGGTGTACTCTCCTAGTGCAATTAAGGTTAATTGATTGTCTGGCGTGTTGTATGTTCTCTTCAGAGGCCCTGCAATGAATGCGCTCTCTCGTAGGGCAGAGACGCATAAGGTCACTCACTAGTCAGTCGCTACACTGGGACGCGATATCGCAGTCTGTTTCAGCAAGTTACCAATGAGTGACCATATGCGTCTCTGCCCTACGAGAGAGCGCATTCATTGCAGGGCCTCTGAAGAAAACATATAATCCTACGAGACAGAAAATTTCTAATTAACTGCTGCTGACTGAAGAGTTAGAACTAGAGCAGAGCGGGACCGGGACCAAAGCACGGACAACTGAGTACCGAGGTCCCGGTTTTGACCGGGACCGGGACCAGTCCCGGGTTTTTTCCCGGTTTTCCCAGCCAAAAATTCCCGGTTTTTCAACCCGAAAAGGTCCCGGTCCCGGTTAAGCCCAAAATTCCCGGTCCCGCTCTACTCTAGTTAGAACTAAATGAATTACAACAATTTGAAAATTTAAATGCTGAAATAGAGCCAAAACAATCGTTGTGAAAAAAGGATAAACAACATATTTATGATACGGTAGGGGTCAACTGCGTCCCAGGCCAACTGCGTCCCGGGCCAACTGCGTCCCAAAATAATTTTATTTATTTATTTTTTGAAATTCCATTATATTTTTAAATAAAAATCGAAAATAATAATAACTAGGACTAGGGCTATGTACTTATACTTTTGTATATTTTTTCTACTCTTTTGCTATGAAGAAAAAGGAGCTGAAAATAGCATTTATATATTTTGATTTGGTGAAGGACTAGTGCATTTGTATGTTTTTTGCAGCCCTAGTAATAACATTGTCCCCATAAGCAGATTGAACCGGGAATAAGTGTTTGAAAAATTCGAAAAGTTCCTCGTTAATGGACACAGAACCAAAATGTTTTCCAGGTCCTTTCGTCCTTTTCCTTTAGGCTGAAGACAACTGTACATTAGAGACCGGAGATATGTAGGTCGGTGGGATCACGAGTCGGGATCCCGAATTTAGTCGCTGGATCCCGATCCCGTCCATACTGTACTGTGTACTCCCTAGAATAGAACCGAATTCCGTAATATTTAGGTGTTTGGTAATCCATTCCGCCGGCTATACACCCCTAGATTTTTGAAAATTCGGGAAAATTAAAAATCCTACTGTTAGAAAATTTTTTTGAGGAAAAACAGAGCTTGGCCTGGGCTTGGAAACGAGGATAGGGCCAACATAGAGTCCAGGTTTTTTTTTTCAAAATTTCGTAATTTTGAAAAAAAGTTAAAATATTTTGGGACGCAGTTGGCTGGGACGCAGTTGGCCCGGGACGCAGTTGGCCTGGGACGCAGTTGGCGGGACGCAGTTGGCCCGTTCCGTTTAATATAAGCATTTTCTTAGCGATTAAGCTACACGTAAAAAAATTAAAACTTGTAAACTGCAAAAAGGTATTTTTTAAAACCTAAATAGAGTTTTAAAAGAGCTTTCGAATGTCGATGGAGTGAAGTGTGTTCCTTTTATGGGATTTTGCGTTTGAAATAGGTCGAAATGAAAAATTCAGCTTAGAGTGGATCGATCGTTTCAATTTTATAAATTTTTTTTTGAAAATTTTTTGTCTCAACTAAATCTGGCGACTCATAATCATTTAAAATAATTTTGCCCAAAGAGAAATTTAAAATTCGTTTAAATCGAAATTAGAAAAACAATTTTTTGTTAATTAACCGGTTGTTAGTGGGTACATGTCAACTCGCCGACGCACGACTCGCCGACGGACTAATCTTTTGTTCGTAACTTTTTTCTTTTTTTACCAATTTTTATAGAATTAATGTTATTCGGAAGCATTAAGTGTTTAGAAACTATCATTAAGCAGATGTTAAGCGATTAAATGATTCTCCAAAGAGTTAGAAAATAAAACTCATGAAATTCACATCTTTTTCAATTTTTTGCATAATAAAAATTCTAACTCTTTGGAGAATTTTTTAATCGCTTAACATCTGCTTAATGATAGTTTCTAAACACTTAAAGCTTCCGAATAACATTAATTTCTATAAAAATTGGTAGAAAAAGAAAAAAGTTACGAACAAAAGATTAGTCCGTCGGCGAGTCGTGCGTCGGCGAGTTGAACTGTTCCCGTTGTTAGTGTGCTGAAGGCTCATTTGCTTCAGTTGTGTTCGATAATGAAAAAGCACTTTCTGTCTGATTGTTTGGGCTCGAGCATGAATCATTTTGTTGTACATTTTCGTCTTCCTCATCTGGTGGAAATTCGTCTGAAAATTATTTTTAAAATAATTTTAAAAGATTTAATAATTTAATTTACTCAAGTCCAAGTGAAAGCGTATCGGATTGGCTTCACAAACATTAGCAGGTGGCAGCTGAACTTCAGCAACATCGGCAGCAGGTGGCAAGCAGCTCATTAACATCAATTAGACTCTAAACGCGTGTTTTCAAAAATATTTTTTCTTAAAATTTAGAAAGATTAATTACCACTTTTATCTTTTATTAAAATATTTATAGAAAACTGAATTACTTGAAAAAGAAATTCTAAGCACTGAAAACCAGAAGAATTCGTTACCAAAAAAAAAAAAAAAAAAAATTTTTTTCGAAGTTCGGATGGGTCAGTTTGGGCGCGAGAGAAGTTTAACATTGCAAATTACATTAAAAAATCTAAAATGTTTCACGGCGCGGCGCCTTTCTTCACCGCCGGTCCCAGAAACTTTATTTTTTTTTTTTCAAAATTCGTTTTTTTTTTTTTTTGGATGGGGGTGTATATTTCTGGTCACTCTCATCCAACTAATTCCCAGCCCTAATTATTATTACCGTGAATATAAAATAATTAACTATATTTATTACAACTGAATATCTCAGCAACTTTTTGTTGATCTTTTGTGCCAAAACAGTATAAAAAAGTTGTTGAAATGAGAAGGAATAAATGCAATATGTTCATCTAAGAAACCGATGTTTTTATATTATTTAAAAAAGCATAAAATTATATATTTAAAATTATTATATAGCAATAAAATGAAGACGATTATTAAATGGTTGTATTTATTTAAGATGGAGGTAATGAATAAATTGTCATAAATCGAGGAATCAATAATTCATTAAAAATTATACACATAGTGACGTATAAAACAACAATTTTCATAAAAAATAATGCCAATATTAATAAAATTAACCAAAAGGTGGAAAAAAATGAAAAAATAAAAATGAAACAATGTTTAAAAAAATAAAATTATTTGTAATTCAACACCAATTAATATAAATTTAAACGAATGATATTTTTTTTAACTTTTCAATTATTTTCCTGAGAAATTCTCAAAATTTTATAGTTTTGTTTATGTTCTAATTTACATTAAAATAAAACTTCCGGAGATTTCATCATTCTTAATTTGAATTTGCCAAAATATTATGGATGTATCATACTTGATTAATTTAATTAAATAAATTTAAATGTTTATTTTTCATATTGACACTGTTCCAAGATCAAATTAATTAATTAAGGTTTCTTTTTTCCTTCCTTCACTGCAATGGCACAACCGCATCAGGGTTATTAACGCAAATTAATTCCAACAAAAATGCAAATTCTTTTTGAAATGCCATGCGATATTCCGAACTAAAAAAATAAATAAATAATAATAATAATAATAAATAGATCGTCGTTTTTGCCTTGTCAAATACAAAATTGGGCCACATGAAGCGGCACTGAAATGGAACAAAATGCCAATAATTTGTTTATAATTCCATAAAAATATTGCATTAATATCATTGCTAATTGATTTCACTATTATTACAGCGAATATTGCAATGATATAACCACCAAAATTGACCAAAACAATTGTGGAAAGTGAACGAAAAATTCTTTTGTTGAATTGTGCCGCGTTTGAATTAGATGGTGCTGAAAAATGGCAAAAAAAATAAAGAGAAAATTAATTTAGATGCTTAAGATATTTTTAAATTTTGCTGAATGACAAAAAATAATGAGTAAATTAGTTTAAATAATAAAGAACACTTTTTATTTTGAAATAAACGAACACTTTTAATTTATATCAAAAAACCTTTCCGACAATGAATTAGTACGGCAATTAATGCATAAATAATTACTATAGATACCATAATAATCGCACCTTCGTAAATTAAAGCTAAGCAGAGTTTCTGTAAAATAATTTGAAATAACCAAACAAACTTTGATTTAAACAAAAACTGACCGAATCAAAAATGAGGCTATTAATTTCATAATAATTACCAATAACTTTAATTGTATTCATTTTATCATCATAAGAACTCAAATAAATAAATGCATTCACAACAGCTTGAATTACAGTAACCACTAGTACAACAGTAAGAAAAAATGATGAATTGAATTTCCTTATTGCAAAAAGAATTAATTTAATTTAATTAATTATTTTTAAATTTAAATTTTTTACTTTAACGGAAAAAGCACAACAAAAAGTCGTTCAATGCCAATGAAAAGCATTAAAATTATGGCACATCCGATGCTGCCGAAAGGAACAGTTTCAAAAAATAGGCCCATTTTAAAAGGAACAAAATATTGGCCAGAAAATGCGGTAAAAATTGACAAAAAATTGCCACACAAATTGATGATTTCGAAAAATGAATAAAATGCCAACAAAATATTCACGGAACCACGAAATGATCTGAAAATTATTGTAAATGATTTATATTAAATATGTAAACTTTGTGCGAATTGTGATGAAAATCACTGCAAAATTTGTCAAAATTCCACTGATTGTCAAAATGAGCAAAAATATGCCATAACCAATCATTGGCCAGCAAGGATTTTGATCAGAACACATCTTTATTAAAATTGGTATAATATTATCAAAAATATTTAATAAATCACCTGCAATATGATCATTTCTTCTTTCTCTTTTATTTGTGTTTCATTCATTTAATTTATAAAATGTTTTTTTTAATCTGTTGATAATTCTTTTGGGTATTTTTGAAGGTAAAAAAGTATTTTTTAATAAAAATTTATTATGAAATGGCTCTTACTTAAATTTGTAAAAGAAAATCACAATTTGAACATTTGCGTCATTCGTGACATGCCATTGAAGAATTTGTATTCTCTGTTTGGCAAATTTTTAATTGTTTTAAAATGCCATGCGACAAATGTTCGGAAATGCTAAATTTTGTCAACAACAGAAAAGGTGAAGGAGCTGTCAAGAGTATATTTGGGAATTAGTGATGAAAAAGAATTTAATGGGCTTTAATGAGGAGATGTCATCACTAGGGTTATAAGTTGTATGCACTAAAAAATACCAAATATGCGTATAAAATATGCACTAAAAATCCCCCAAATATTCCTTGAAAACCCAAAAAAGCCCAAATATGCACTAAAATATGCCTTAAAAAACTGCCAAAAATGGCTTTGAATTCTCAATAAACGCCAAAAATTGTGTATAAATTAAGAACTGACTTTTAAAACACCAAAACATGAGCTAAAGAGCATTTTTAGACAATTGCAAAAATATTGAATTATAAATTTTTATTATATGCTAAAACAAAATTACAGTTTTATATAAATAAATTTTTTTCCAAAAGTTCTTACAAAAAGTTAAAAATTTTTCGGTTTTTAAGGGTGTATTTTTTAAAAATTCCCAAAATTTTTTCGCTTTTTTTTTTGCATTTTTCTTATGAAAATTTGCCAAAAATGGCCGAAATATGGACTAAAAACGCAAAAATGGCCAAATATGCATTTGTTCTCGAAAACCCCCAAAATATGCTTTTATATGCACTAAAACGTTCACTAAATCAAAAAAATTTTAACGTGGAAATGTTATTTTTGAGCCCCTTTCTTCATAGCATATGCGCAAAAAAAAATATGTTAATCCATATAATTTATAACCCTAGTCATCACATTATCAGAAATTGAAAAAAAAAAAATTAAACAAATAATTGAGGAGAAAGCCAAATATTACGAAATTAAATTGCAATTTGGCCATCGTTTGAAAAACTATTCTTTTTTTTTCAGTTGGATGTAGAGTGCCACGGGACCGGGAATTTTGGGCAAACCCGGGACCGGGACCTTTTCGGGTTGAAAACCCAGGAATTTTTGGCTGGGAAAACCGGGAAAAAACCGGGACTAGTCCCGGTCCCGGTTAAAACCGGGAGCTTGGTACTCAGTTGTACTCAGTTGTCCGCTACCAGGTCCCGGTCCCGTGGCACTCTAGTTGGATGGATCAATTTATTTTTTAAAAACTATTAGAGTCTTTGAAGGGCTTTCGAAAGTCGATGGAGTGAAATGCGTTGCTTAGTAATATTTCGTATTTAATAAAAAAAAAAAGGTTTTAAATTTAAAAAAAATGTGTAAATTTAAAAAATGTGTAACGCTTTATCAACAATTTTCCCAAAAAATGCATGTGTGATTTTTTCTATATTTTTTTTGCCTATCAAATTTCCAAAAATCTTCACATCAGAATTTCTTCCAATTCTTCTTCCTTCATTTCTTTCAATGATTCGGCAGACCCTCAAAAAATTGTGCTTCCGTGAAAAAATTTTGGGACTTCAAAAAATCTTTGATTTGTTTTTTGGCCTTTAAAATTTTAAAAAATAGTTAAAAAAAAAGATTTTACGACTTTTTGCTTTTGTCGTGGTGTGATGTCTTCAGCAAACATAATTTTATGTGCTTCTGTTTTGATGTCTATCTTTTCAATCACTAAATTAAACATAATTTTTATTGTCTTAAACATTTTAATTAATTAGTGTTAATAGATATTCGAGAAAGTGTTAAAATGATACAAATAATTATAACTAGAGTATAAAACATTATTGAAAATTTATAAGTTAATTAATGCTAATTTGTCTAATATGTTTGATTTTAAAAATATATATTTTTTAATTATTACTTCATTAGGGCTATTATTTTTTGAATTAATTATTACTTATTTAAAGGCTAATCAATTTTTTGAATAATTAAATATAAAGTTTTTAAATAAATTAATTAAAAAACAGAAATAATTATTTAAATTTTTAAATGTATCCGTACAGTTTTTGTATTTCTCGTCGCGTAATTGTTTGCGCAGTTCTTCTGCAATATGCTCGGGCACAGAATCTTTGCCGGACAATGCATGAACAACGCACATGATCGTAGAATGTTCGATAAAATCTGCCACCAATTCTTGGGAATAAATATTTGCCGACGGTTCCCAACTTTCCTCGTCCGGGTAATCTTAAAAAAAAAACAAATTCAAGTACAACAGTTCTTGAAATCAGATTCAGATTTCCGCTGTGACTTAGGGCACATTTTTTTTAATCACAAAAATGTTTTTTTCTTCATTATTGCCTTGCTCTGCTATCTATTATAATTGGGTTCGAAAAAAGCGGTCCGAAAATATAAATTATTAATATGATAAATTGTGCGAAAAAATCATTATAAATTTAGAAATAAAAGACATAAAATTAGGGTCGACATGGGCCTGGGTCAAAGGTCTGGATTTTTCCTGGACACAGGCCCAGCTCATTTTTGGAAAACCTAGGTTTTTCATGGACCTGATGGACCTGGATTTTTGTCCAGAAATTATGGTCCTAGGTCAAATATTAAAAAATCCATATCAAGGCAAGAGAAAATCCTGGATTTCCTGAATAACATTAGAGATTTGTATTTCATGTGACCAATATTTTATTTTAGGATTTCATAAAATTTTTTAAAATTTGTTACTTTTTTATAATTCCAAAATCCATATCCAGGCCTTGACAAGCCTGCTGGATTCTTTCTTCCATGAACTGGATGGAGTCCTAAAAACAGGTCCATGTCCAACATGGAGCCCAAGGTTCAGAGTAAGAATTTTTATAACATGTTGAATTATTCCATTTTACACGTTTTAGTACCTACTGTTCATCGGTCAATTATGATTTAACAAATACGGTAATTAAAAATTTGGTTACATTGTGTATGTATTCGTTAAATTATAATTATTTCTATGATTGAAAATTTTTAATTTTTTAATCCGACATATTTTTTGTAATAATAAAATTTAAATTTTATTTTAAAAAATAAATTGATCAAATTACTTTCTCCCCAATCAATGTAGAAAAGTCGAGTTTTGTTTCGGTCTTGGCACACGTACATTGCCAAAATTTTTGAAACTTCATAAAATGGAATAGAGCTCTTTTCAATTAATTCAATTTTTGCCTTCTCCTTTAATGGTTTTTTGCCTTTTCTCACGGATTTCTAAAAAAATTTATGGAAAATAAAATATTTTAATCCGTCATCATAAAATTCTAACCGCTTTTTTTTTAAATTAAATTCATATTTATATATAAGGAAAAGTGAAAAAAAAATTTTGCTTATGAGACATGACTTATTGATAAAGTCCTTAGTTTTTCTTTTTTGTGCGAAAAATTATGTGTTTGCAAATCCGTATTTTAATTAATTTCCAAAAAAAAATAAAATTTAAATTTTTTGATCTATCACTTTTTACTTTTTAATTTTCTTGTGCAAAAAATGATGTCTTTGAAAAAACAGAAGAAATTAAACAAAATTCATATTTTATTAATTTCGATTTTTTGGTCCAAGTCTTTTTTCTTTTTAATTTCCATAAGAATATTTTTTCTTAATAATCAGATATTTCCAATAAAATATGGTTCGATCACTCATTGATTTTGAGCATTACATTTTATAAATTAATTAATTTAATTAAATATAAAAAATATTTTTTTAATTACATTTTTACGCCCTTTGACAACAATTTCCTCCAAACTGCTGCTGTCACTGCTGGATGTTGTTAGGTCAACATCAAGACTTGGCATTTTTTGTTTGTTACGAGTGCCAAATGTTGTCACTGATCGGGAAGATGCCGGACTTCCGGTGGCAAATTTTGGCACTTTGTTCTGACTTTGCTGGTCCTCAGCAGACCGTCGGACTGACCGGGAAGGTCCCGCCAGACTTTCAAGCTCATTTATGACCAAATTTGTTGGCTTTTGAATGACAGGTAGTCTGTGTGCATTAGTAAAATTATCATAATTAATATTAAAATTTTTTATTTATTATTAATTAAGGTTTTGTTGCCCAATTAGGTAACTTATACAGTTTAGGCCACATGAATTTTTTTAATGAAAATACATAAAAAGCGCAACTTTAGGGTTTTTCGGGTCGCTGATCACGAATATGACATCCATTTAGACCAATTCCGACTCCTGGAGCCGAATTCGAAAATTCATTTTTCACCAAAATCCATCTTTATTGTCCAAAACCGATTCAAATACGCTGAATTGAATAGAAAACAGAGATGGTGGTCATTCCATGCATTTGAATCTGTTTTGGACAATGAATGTGAATTTTGGTGAAAATGAATTTTCGACTTTTGTTCGAATTCGGGCCCGGCGTTCGAAATGGGCGTAATGTTCGTGATCAGCGACCCCAAAAACCCCCCAAGGTTGCATTTTTATGTCTTTTAACAAAAAAAAATTATGTGGCCTAAACTATATAAGTACCCCCAATTATCCTCCCTTACTTCTAAGATTTGCCCTTGTTTATAAGAATTTTTTTTAAGAAATTCAAGGCTTTGTTAATTCCTAAAATCTTCATTATAATAAAAAAGTGGGCAAAAAAGGTTAGGCCTCGGATGGGAATCGAACCCACGCGTCCACACAACTCGTGGAAAGCTCTGCCACTGAGTTATCGAGGCACACTCGAGCATTCTTTTATGGAAAAGCTTACTTTTGGCGCCGGTATCCGCGCAGAATTTAAGGATTTTTTAAATTTTTTTTAAAATTTTTCCTAATTATACCTTTTATTTTTTAAAAATTTCATTTTTTTACACTGGTGTCCAAAAAGTGGCGGCGCTCAAAAGGGCACGGTCCCCCGTAATTAGTCTGATGAAAATGCCAAAACTTACGAAGCAAATTGTGCTACCCGTTTTTTCGCTTCGATCCACTCTTGTTCCCTTTGTTTCTCGATCCGTTCGCTTTCCTCTTCTTCCGGTGTTCGCCGTTTTCGTTGTAACGGCTCTTCCGTAAATTGTTTTGGCATTGGCATGACAGTGCTGGTGGCGGCGTCCTTTGTTGTACGGCTTGAACTTGATGACGCTTCTCCTCGGCCACTTGCATTGTTTTGGCGTTCTGCCACTTTTTTACTAATTGGCCTTTTTGAACGAGCTTTTCGTGGAATTTTGGGACTTAGATTAGTGTTTATGTCGATTTTGGTGGCAAAATGTTGGTTCAGTTTGTCAATTGAAATCCTTGGTTTTCGCTTTGTTGTCCGTTTTCTCTTTGGGTGGCTAATACCAGCAGCACTTTCGCCATGTTCGTCATCACCTCTTTTTGGAGTGTTGCTATCTGAAAAAATTTATTTAATTTTAAAATTTTTATATAATAACTAGGGATGCAAAAAATATGGAAATCCATATTTTTTTCCTGGACTTTGGGAGGCACGAAATGTACGAAAAACATGTTTTTAGGTTGGTTTGAAGCTTCTAGGATGACTTTCTATATACATATTTTCCATATTTTTCCATATTTCGCCATTTATGTCCACATTTTTAGTAAAATTTTGTCGAAAAAATTGATGATTAAATTTATTAAAAATTGGTTAATTTGTGTCAAAAATAAGCAAAAATGGAATTTTCGATTTTTTGGTCGTTTTTCTCTAGAAATTGCTTGTTTTCTTCTAAAAACGAGTTCTTATACCGTATTTAGCCATTTTAGATCTATTTTACCAGAATTTAATGAATTTGAAAATTTTTTTTGAAAATTTACCCATAAATTCGGAAAATTTATGTCCATATTTTTGCCATTTTAGGTCCATATTTCGCGATTTTTGGTCCATATTTTAAGGGCATATTTCGAGATTTTATATCCATATTTTTTGCATCCCTAATAATAACTTAAATTAAATACTTTTTCATCAATTGATCCGATTCCGACATCCATTTCGACACATTCAAACACCAAACATTTTCGGTATTTGAAATGGGCCGAAATGGATGTTCGGAATCGAATTTAGAGGCATAAAATGTTGAAATTTGCTTGAAAAAATCTCGAAAATAATATTAAGAGTGGAGCGATATTTTTAAAAACATTTTTTTTTGCCAATAACATTTTTTCAACTCAATTCATGCATTTTTTGTTGTTGTAGTTGTGCTTCTGTACACACATCTTCATGCAACTATTGTACAAAAGCAAAAAATTTTTGTATATTTTTATCTCAACTCAATTTGGCGAAATTTTTTTGTATTCTAAATTTCAAGCATTTAAAATTTTGCAAAATGAAAATTTAAAAAATTAAATATCGAAATTAGAAAAACAATTTTTTTTTTTTTTGTTGATTGACCGGTTGTTAGTGTGCTGGTTGATGGCTCATTTGCTTCAGTTGTGTTCGATAATGAACAAGCATTTTCTGTCTGATTGTTTGAGCTCGAGCATGAATCATTTTGTTGTTCATTTTCGTCTTCCTCATCTGCCGGTGGAAGTTCATCTAAAATTATTTTAAAATATTTTAAAAAATTTTATAAATTAATTTACTCAAGTCCAGAGAGCGTATCGGATTAGCTTCACCAACAACAGCAGGTGGCAGCTGAACTTCATCTACATCGTCAACAGGTGGCAGTTCATTAATGTCAATTAGACTCTTAACGCGTGTTTAAAAAAAAAGTTTTTTAAATTAAGTAAAACCATTAACCCTTTTTAATTTTGAAAATTGCAGTCATTTTTCAAAAAAAAAAAAAGGTTGTTGTCAAAATTTTGTCTTTAAAAAATCTGAATTTGTGAAATCGATTCTCTCACTTAATTTCTCGTTTCGAGAGAAGCGAATATACTGTATGCTAATCTATGGCTTTTTGTATATATTATTATTAGGGCTAAGAATTACATGTAAATATATATTTTTTCTATGTACATATTTGACGTTTTTTGTACATTAATTCCCAGCCCTAATTATTATTACCGTGAATATAAAATAATTAAATATATTTATTAAAACTGAAAACCTTAACAACTTTTTGTTGATCTTTTGTGCCAAAACTGAATATAAAAGTTGTTGAAACGAGTAGGAATAAATGAAATATCGTCATTCTAATAAACAATGAATTTTATATATTTAAAAAAGCATATAAAATTGTATATATAAAATAATAATATATCAATCAAAACGAATGAAATATTAAATGCTTGATATTTGAATTTGTATAAGATGGAGCAAATAGCGAATAAAACGTCATAAATCGAAGAATCAATAACTCATTAAAAATTATACGCATAGAGTGACGTATACAAACAACAATTTTTGATGAAGAAAATTAATGCAAATATTAATAAAAATTAATAATAATAATAGATATGTGTATATATTATGCAAAAGGTGGAAAAAACATGGAAAAACAAAAAATGAAATTAAAGATTTGTTTAAAAAATAATAATTATTTGTAATATAACCCTAGTTAAATACCCATTTAAATGAATGACATTTTTTTTAAACTTTTTTCAATTATTTTTCCGAGCCACAAAATTTTATAATTTTATTTATCTTATAATTTAATTAAAATAAAAAAAACTCCCGGAGATTTCATCATTTTAATTAGTGTTTGTCAAAACATATGGAAATAGAATATCATGCTTGCTTTATTAAAAATTAATAAAATAATATTTCTTATTTATATTAAAATTCTTCATTTAAATGAAGTTTTTGGAGATTAAATGAAAAAAATCAAATTTAAATATACAGTAGAAATTTCAAAATATATAATGAAAATGCTGTTCAATGTTCAACTATTAATTATGGTTTCTTTTTCCATCACTGCAGTGGCACAACCGCCGAAGAGTTATTAACGCAAATTAATTTCAACAAAAACGAAAATTCTTTTTGAAATGCCGTGCGATATTCTGAACTAAAAAATAAATAATAATAATAATAATAAATAAATCGTCGTTTTTGCCTTGTCAAATACAAAATTGGGCCACATGAAGCGGCACTGAAATGCACCAAAATGCCAATAATTTGATTGAAGTTCCATAAAAATATGGCATTGATATCACTGTTAATTGTTTTCACTATTATTACAGCGAATATTGCAATGATATAACCACCAAAATTGACCAAAACAATTGTGGAAAGTGAACGAAAAATTCTTTTGTTGAATTGTGCCGCGTTTGAATTTGACGGTTCTGAAAAATCGCAAAAAATAATAATGGGTAAAATAATTTAAATGCTAATATTTTTCAATTTTATTACAAAAATACCTTTCCGACAATGAATTATTATAGCGACTAATGCATAAATAATTACTGTAGATACCATAATAATCGCAGTCTCGAAAACTAAAGCTAAGCAGAGTTTCTGTAAAATAATTAAATAATCTTTCAAACTTTGACTTACAAAAACTGACCGAATAAAAATGAGGCTATTAATTTCATAATTACCAATAACTTTAATCGAATTCATTTTATCATCATAATAATTCAAAAAAACAAATGTCATCATAACAAATTGAATTACAGTAAGCATCAAAACAATAGTAAGAAAAAATGATGAATTGAATTTCCTTATTGCAAAAAGAATTAATTTTATTTTATTAATAATTTTTAAATTTAAATTTTTTATTTTAACGGAAAAAGCACAACAAACAGTCCTTCAGTGCCAATGAAAAACATTAACATTACTGCACATCCGATGCTGCCGAAAGGAACGATTTCAAAAAGTAGGCCCATTTTAAAAGGCACAAAATATTGGCCAGAAAATGCGGTAAAAATTGACAAAAAATTGCCACAAAAATTGATGATTTCGAAAAATGAATAAAATGCCAACAAAATATTCACAGAGCCACGAAATGATCTTAAAATTTAATTGTATTTGCTCGATTTATTGAATATTATAGCAAACTTTGTCCGAATTGTGATGAAAATCACTGAAAATTTTGACAAAATTCCGCTGATTGTCAAAATGAGCAAAAATATGCCATAACAAATCATTGGCCAGCAAGCATTTTGATCAGAACACATCTTTATAAAAAATGTGTTAAATTATCAATAATATTTATTAAATCACCTGCAATATTAGCATTTCTTCTTTCTCTTTTAGTTGGGTTTCATTCATTGTAATTTGTGAAATGCTTTTTTTTAATTTATTGAATATTTTTCTTTTGGGTTTGGGAGTTAAAAAATTATTTAGCAACAAAACTTACGGAGAATTTGCTTATAAAATGAATTCAAAAAATTAGAATTTTTAAACATTTGCGCCTATTCGTGACATGGCAGAGCAGAAATTTGTACTTTTTTATTTAGTAAATTTTTATTTCTTTAAAATGTCATGCGATTTGCAATCTTCTCCTTAGTGTCAAGATTCACTCGAAAAATTTATCGAATTCTTGTAATTTAATAATATTTTTTGACAATGACAAAAAATTTATGAGAAGGAACAGATTTCTGGTGTCGAAAAATCCCTAAAAATGGGAGTAATTAGAGGAAAACAAAATGTAAAAATAAATTCTGCTGGGTCGTTTCGTAAAAACCGCCAATTTTACAGATTTTTCGAAAAAAAATCCGTCATAACTTTTCTCAAACACAACTTTAAAAAATAATTTTCGTATCTTACGATAGCTCTTGGCTTGCTCTATTAGAATAAAAAATTTCAGAAAATTTCATTTAGTTTTAAGAATGTTCTGACCAAAAGACATAACTTTCTGAAAACTGCTATTTTTTATGCTAATAGAGCAAGCCAAGAGCTATTGTACGATACCAAGATTATTTTTTGGTTGTATTTAAGAAAAATTATGACGGATTTTTCTCGAAAAATCTGTAAAAATTGGAAGTTTACGCAACAACGTAGCACCTAAATAAATAACGCTAATTTTAAATTTGTTCTTTATCGAGTTTGATTCCACAATTTTGTTGCCTTCCCAGAAAAGTGAATGAATTTTTTGCCCAGAAAAAAATTCGCAAAATTTTACTGATTTTAAATATAAATTACCAAAATTTAAGCATCCATTGGTTTCATCCCTTTTTAATTCGAATTTGTCCAAATATTATGGAAAAAGCAGCCTGATTAATTAAATATTAAATGTTAAAGATTTATTTTTTGGGATTTATCAATAAATGATTTTCAAAAAATAATTGAAAATGTACATATGCTGAATAAAAAAGTTGTTGAAACGAGAAGGAATAAATGAAATATCGTCATTCTAATAAACCAATGAATTTTATATATTTTAAAAAAACATATAAAATTGTATATATAAAATAATAAAATATAATATCAATTAAAACGAATGAAATATTAAAATGCTTGATATTGAATTTGTATAAGATGGAGCAAATAGTGAATAAAACGTCATAAATCGAAGAATCAATAACTCATTAAAAATTATACACATAGAGTGACGTATACAAACAACAATTTCATGAAGAAAATTAATGCTAATATTAATAAAATTAATAATAATAAAATTGGCATGGATAAATATTATGCAAAAAGTGGAAAAAACATGGAACAATAAAAAACTAAAGATTTGTTTAAAATAATTTAATTATTTATAATATAACCCTATTAAATATACATTTAAATGAATGAAAATTTTTTTAAATTTTCAATTATTTTTCCGGAGAAATTACAAAATTTTATATTTTACATTCAAATAAAACTTCCGGAGATTTCATCATTTTTAATTAGAATTTGCCAAAATATATGGTAGATATAGAATATTTGATTATTTATTAAAATTGGAAATTTTTCCATTTAAATGATGTTTTTGGAGAAAATTTAAAAAATGAAATTAAATTTAGAAATTTCAAAATATATGACGAAATACACATAGATCAATTCATTATTAAGATTTCTTTTTCCTTTCCTTCACTGCAGTGGTACAACCGCATTTGAGTTATTAACGCAAATTAATTTCGACAACAACGAAAATTCTTTTTGAAATGCCGTGCGATATTCCGAACTAAAAAATAAAATTAAAAATTACTAATACAAAAAATTGAATTTTGCCTTGTCAAAAACAAAATTGGGCCACATGAAGCGGCACTGAAATGGAACAAAATGCCAATAATTTGGTTAAAGTCCCAAAAATATGGCATTGATATCGCTGTTAATTGCTTTCATTATAATCATTATGAATGCTGCAATGATATAACCACCAAAATTGACAAAAACAATTGTTAAGAGTGAACGTAACATTCTTTTGTTAAATTGTGCCGCGTTTGAATTTGACGGTGCTAAAAATGGTAAAAAAAGAAAATGGATAAATAATTTAAATGCTAATATTTTTCAATTTTGTTACAAAAATACCTTTCCGACAATGAATTATTATGGCAATTAGTGCATAAATAATTACTGTAGATACCATAATAATCGCACTTTTGTATGAAACAGTTAAGCAGATTTTCTGTAAAATAATTTGAAATAACAAAGCAAACTTCGACTAGACAAAAACTGACTGAATTAAAAATGAGGTTGACAATTTCGTAATAATTGCCAATAACTTTAATTGTATTCAGTTTATCATCATAACAATTCAAATATATAAATACCAGCACAATAATTTGAATTACAGTAACCGTCAGTACAACAGTAAGAAAAAATGACGAATTGAATTTCCTTATTAAAAAACGAAATAATTTTATTTAATTAATGATTTAAATTTTTTACTTTAAAGGAAAAAGCACAACAAACAGTCGTTCAATGCCAATGAAAAGCATTAAAATTATGGCACATCCGATGCTGCCGAAAGGAACAATTTCAAAAAATAGGCCCATTTTAAAAGGCACAAAATATTGGCCAGAAAATGCGGTAAAAATTGACAAAAAATTGCCACAAAAATTGATAATTTCGAAAAATGAATAAAATGCCAACAAAATATTCACAGAGCCACGAAATGATCTTAAAATTTAATTGTATTTGCTCGATTTATTGAATATTATAGCAAACTTTGTCCGAATTGTGATGAAAATCACTGAAAATTTTGACAAAATTCCGCTGATTGTCAAAATGAGCAAAAATATGCCATAACAAATCATTGGCCAGCAAGCATTTTGATCAGAACACATCTTTATAAAAAATGTGTTAAATTATCAATAATATTTATTAAATCACCTGCAATATTAGCATTTCTTCTTTCTCTTTTAGTTGGGTTTCATTCATTTTAATGCAATAAAAAAGCTTCTTTTTTTTTGAATAATTTAAATATTTCTTTTGAATATATGAATGAATGAATTTTTATTCTAAAAATTTTTTTGCAGTAAAATGGCAATTTAATGAAATTAATTACAGTAAATTACATTTTTTTTTTCATCAGCGTATTTGGCAAACAGATATCAGGGCAACAATTTGTGAAATTTAATGAATATTTAAAATGTTTGCGCAGACGAAAAACGGCGCGGGACAAATGCCAACCGTTAAATTAATTAATTAAAAATGGGTAACAATTTTCATAAAACTATACATTTCAAAAAGCTCTGATTATCTTATAAAAATGGTTAGAAAAAGTAAAATATCAAAAAAAAAATTTAAATGCAGCTGGGGAAGGGATAAATTAAACTAATATTTTAAATTTCTTAAATGAAATTTAAAGTTATAGGTATCATCCCTATTAACACTAGGGGAAATGGAGAATTGATAAAAAATTAAAATAAATTTTAAATTCATCAATATTTTATTAATTTAATTTTAAACTTAAGAAAAAAAATGAAGTGTTAGATTGTTATAACAAATAAAATTATTCAAAATTCATCTTCCAGAGATCTCATTATTCTAATTAGAAACATGGTGGACACGGTGCTATGACGGTTAGTCAAAAACCATTAAATGAAAAGAATTTTTGCTAAAACTTTGATCAAAAGCAACCTTATTGAGTTTCTCAGGTCATAACTTTTTTGAAACTTAATGAATTTTTTTGAAATTATGCTAGATAATTGAAAACACAAAGTGCTATCGAAAAATATCAAGACTTTAAATGGTACAGTTTAGGCGAAGTTATGAATAAATTATCTGTCAAATATTTTGATAAATTAGTAAATCTTAGGTTTCTTTTTTTTTAAATGACCAATGTTTGCGATCTTGAGCTATTTTAAGAAAAAATAGGAGTTTTGGGGTGCCGATAGGTGCTGCCGAGGGAAATTTTAAGAATTTTTAATGAATTTTGTTAGGAATTAGCCAATTTTTCAGAAATTTCTCGCTTTTATATGAAACTAAGGCACATTCCTCAAATCAGAAAATTTCTTAGAAATAAGAACATATAGAAACCTGCGTAAAACCCCTAAATATGGGCTTAATTAGGGATAAAAATGGAAAAATTATTGCTCTCTTCATTCAACATAGAAAAATTATATGTTTAAAAAAGTAATTTAAATGAATGAAATTTTTTTACTTTTCAATTATTTCCAATTATACCACAAAATTTATAATTTATTTCTTTTTTATTTTATTGTAAATTGCTCCATTTAAATGATATTTTTGTTGAAAATTAAATAGAATAATCAAAGTTGATAAAAATACATAAATGGAAGTTTGAAAATATATGAGGAAATACTAATCAAAGATCAAACTAATCATTATTAAGATTTCTTTTTCCTTCACTGCAGTGGCACAACCGCATTAGAGTTATTAACGCAAATTAATTTGAACAAAATCGAAAATTCTTTTTTAAATGCTGCGCGATATTCCGAACTTAAAAAAATAAAAATAAATTAATAAAACAAAAAAAAGAAGTTTGCCTTGTCAAAAACAGAATGGGGCCACATGAGGCGGCACTGAAATGCAACAAAATGCCAATAATTTGATAAAAATTCCATAAAAAGATGGCATTGATTTCACTATTAATTGATTTCTGTATTATAACAGCGAATATTGCAATGATATAACCACCAAAATTGACCAAAACAATTATGGAAAGTGAACGAAAAATTCTTTTGTTGAATTGTGCCGCGTTTGAATTTGACGGTGCTAAAAAATGGCAAAAAATAAAATGGTTAAATAATTTAAATATTAAAGCGTTTTTCTAATTTTTAAAATAATGAAATTTTTAATTTGGTCATAAAAAACCTTTTCGACGATGAATTATTATTGCGATTAATGCATAAATAATTACTGTAGATACCATAATAATCGCACCTTCCAAAGAAAAAGTTAAGCAGAGTTTCTGTAAAATAATTAAATAATCTTCAAACTTTGACTTCACAAAAACTGACTGAATCATAAATGCGGTTGGTAATTTCATAATAATTACCAATAATTTTAAGCGGATTCATTTTATCATCATAACAATTCAAAAAAATAAATGCCGTCACAATAATTTGAATTACAGTAACCAACAGTACAACAGTAAGAAAAAAAGATGAATTAAATTTCCTTGTAGAGAAATGAAAATTAATTTTAATTTTATGAATTATTCAAATTTTTATACTTGAACGGAAAAAGCACAACAAACAGTCGTTCAATGCCAATGAAAAGCATTAAAATTACTGCAATACAGATGCTTGTTAAAGGAATGGTTGTTATGTAAAACCCAATTTTAAATGGTATAAAATATTGGCCAGAAAATGCGGTAAAAATTGACAAAAAATTGCCACAAAAATTGACTATTTCAGAAAATGAATAAAATGCCAACAAAATATTCGCAGAGCCACGAAATGACCTGAAAATTTCATTGTAATTGCTTGTTTAAATATTGATAAACTTTGTCCGAATTGTGATGTAAATCACTGAAAAATTAAACAAAATTCCAATAATTGTCAAAATTAGCAAAAATATGCCATAACAAATCATTGGCCAGCAAGGCTTTTGATCAGAACATATCTTTATTAAAAATAGGTTTAATTATCAAAAATATTTAATAAATCACCTGCAATATGACCATTTCTTCTTTCTCTTTTATCTGGGATTCATTCATTGTAATTTGTGAAATGCTTTTTTTAATTTGTTTGAATATTTTTTTTGGGTTTGGGAGTTAAAAAATTATTTATCAATGAAAACTTACGGAGAATTTGTTTATGAAATGAATTCAGAAAATTAGATTTTTAAACATTTGCGTATATTCGTGACATGGCAGAGCAGAAATTTGTACTCTTTTATTTGGCAAATTTTTAATTGTTTAAATGTCGTGCGGTTTGCATTCTTCTCATTAGCACCTTTCAAGACACACTCGAAAAATTTATAGAATTCTTGGAATATAATTTTTTTTGTCAATTGTAAATGTTATGAGAAGGAACAGATTTCTGGTGGGCAAAAATCGCCAAAAATTGGATTAATTAGAGGAAAACAAAATGTAAAAATAAATTGTGCTGGGTCGTTTCGTAAAAACTGTCAATTTTACAGATTTAAAAAAAAAAAATCCGTCAAACTTTTCTTAAACACAACTTAAAAAATAATTTTGGTATCGTACGATAGCTCTTGGCTTGCTTTTAGAAAATTTCATTGACTTTTAAGAACGCTTTGACTAAAAATGTTAAAAATGAACATAACTTTTGAAAACTGTTATTTTTTATGCTAATAGAGCAAGCCAAGAGCTATCGTACGATACCAAGATTATTATTTTTTTGGTTGTATTTAAGAAAAATTATGACGGATTTTTCTTAGAAAATCTGTAAAAATTGGCAGTTTTACGAAACAACCTAGCACCAAAATAAATTTTGAATTTTTAAATACACCCTTAAAAATTGAAAAATTTGAACTTTTTGTGAAACTTTTGGAAAAAAATTTATTTATATAAAAATATAATTTGTTTTAGCATATAATAAAATGTAAAAATTTTGAAATTCAATATTTTTGCAATTGTCAAAAAATGCTCCTTAGTCCTTGTTTTGGTGTTTTCAAAGTCAATTCTTAATTTATACACAATTTTTGGCATTTTTTTTTGAGAGTTAAAAGCCACTTTTTGGCAGTTTTTAAGGCATATTTGGGCATTTTTCGGGTTTTAGGGCATATTTGGCGGATTTTAGTGCATATAACTTCGAAACCTAGTTATAATAGATGGAATACGGTGTATCATTAATAAATATTTACAGTACCCTATTGCCGACGTGTTGTTATCACCGATGAATGGTTGTTTAAAATTCCCTTCTCAGAACTCATGTTTTAAGTACACCCTTGAATTCCTTTGGCCTATTAATTTGCACCGCTACCATTGGAAGATTATTCCAGTATTTATTTTCACTAGACTTACTAGTTGTTTCCAGCTGCTCACAATCAGATGTAGATCGTTTGATTTTATTCATGGATTCTTAAGTGTAACTCATCAAGAGCTTTCAAATGCTGCCAATTTTGTCAGTGTTTTACCGCTGTTTTTAAAAGATTGAAAGTGTCGCATTTTGCTCATTTTCCCGCATTTTTGACCGGTTCAGAAACGGGGTAAACGCGATGCCACAGAATTTTTTGGGTTTTCAATCGTTCTTAGCACTTAAGAAAATCTATAATAGTGGTTTTGTGAGTTATTGGCCTCCTTCAAATTACATGTTTGCCAAAATTTACTATTAAAAATATACAAAACCGCCGCAAAATCATTAATTTTTTCATTGTAAAATAAAAAAGATGCAATTTTTATTTTTTAATGATCAAGAACAGATTAATACATAAACAAGAAATGTGGTCATATTATAATTCTAGCTTCTACGGAAAGAGGAAAGAATTTTAGAAAATTTTTTTGGAAATATTTAAAAATTTTCTGCCTAAAAAAGGTATGGCGAATCGTGTACGCCTCCGCCCGCGTGAATGCCGCCTTCGGTGTCATCCTCGCGCTTGCTGCGCAACATGTACCCGTCACGTTCGTTGCGCAACACGGCCATGTTGCTGGAGTTGCCCAACAAATAGCCGTAGATGCTCAGCTCACTGACAATGTTGGACAGTTGAGGAACCTCTTTTACGTATGGGCGGACCATGTAATTCTAAAAAATAATATTTTCAATTATTAATCAAATTAAGTTAAAAATTTTGATAATATCCCATTAACGGGGAGGTGAGAACTGGAGATCGATAAAATTGAACTAATATTTTATATTTTTTAAATTAAAATTTAAAAATATTGGCACCAGCGGAAATGGAGGATAATAAAAAAAATTAAAATAATATTAAAATTAATAAATTAAATTTTAAACTTATTAATACCAGCCAATTAAGGGGGAGGGTGAAGTGGAATTCGATGAAAAATTAAAATAACATTTTAATATTTATTAAATTTTTTTCGATTCTCAATCCCCCACCCGTTAATAATAGAAATATAATTTAATAAATTTAATATATTACTTTGGAGGGGAAAGTAGAAAATAGATCAAAAATTATATAATAATATTTCAAATTAATTAAATTAAATTTTCACACGCTCTCTAGTCCGTCTCTCGTTTTCTTTCATTATCACCGCCCACCGTTAATTGGATAATTAATAATTAATTGTACCCGCGCACCTTCACAACAAGTGGTCGAAGTCGTTCCATTAAAATATGTGCTGCTCGCTCTTTGGGTTTGAAAGTGCGTAATTTTTTAGCAATTTCTTCATTCCAAAAATTGTTGCCGCCTCCTTCTTGGCTTGGTTTTAGCACGTAATTACCAGGATTTTCAATGGCATCCTTCAAATTTTGGGACTTGTAGATTAAGCGATTTAAAATTGGATTTAAGCATTATAGTAAGAAACGTAAAATGGAAAAAATCTTTTTGTCCATGGGTTTCAAAATTATTTTAAAAAATCTTATTAATTAATGGTTATTGTGTTAATTACATACGCTAATGATTTTCATGATTTCATCATTCTCTTGGTCAAGGCTCCACATTTTTGCAAATGTTTTTCGTATATCGTTGACCATTTGTGCATATTCTGGTTCCGGGAAAAAGTGTTCCAACACACCAGGTTCAGAAAGGGCCTAAAAAATTAATTTCTATAATTAATTTAAACAAATTTTATGAAAAACGATAATTTTTTGAATTGTCACCTGTTGAACTTTTTTGGCACATGCCAACTCGAGACTAATAGTCGGGCTTTTCTTAATAATTAAAGCAATTAAATTTATATTTACGTTTCATCTAAAGGTGAAATAATTAATTTAATTTTAATATTATTATTTATGTATTTTATTAATACAATTGCCGTCGATTTTTCGATTTTGAGCCGTGCATTATATGATTTTAGTGCTGGGTTCACAATAATTGTTTTGTAATACACAACAGCGACCAACTGACCATTGTATCGCAATGAATTGTCTTTTGGATCAAGAAATAATCTGAAACATTAAATAATTGAATTAATTAATATTTAACGAAAAATTATTATTCAATATCCCAAATCTATAAATGTTTACCGTTGAGATTCGTATTAAAATTTAAATTTAAAAAAGATCACTGATCATCGCATTCGTCGATTGAAAGTTTGACAATTTGGATTTTGTTTCCCGACAATTGTTCCAGCCGCACTTCCAATTGGAACTGTTCAATGTTGCGGGCAGCGCGTCTAGCGACGACAACAACAATTGCGTCATCAACACCAAATGCCATCCTTAAATTGTATTTTATTGGACAATCGGTGGTGTCTGGTTGGAAGGATATCCTGGATATCTGTGATTCATAAATTTGTTTTCAAAAAAAAATTCGTGACCAGGAACAAGACTTAAAAGTCGAGCCGGGAAGAAATGAAAAAGTGGGATCAGGATCAGGATTTAGGAGTAGGGCCGGGAAAAGATTTCCTGGGTATCTTTGATCCTTATATGTTTAAACAAAAAATTCGGGAATAGAACCAGGACTTAGGAGTAGAGCCTAGGAGCCGGGCCTGGAACATAGTTCTGGGTATCGGCAATTTAAAATGGTAGGGCAACTAGATTAGTAAACCTGAACAAAAACATTATTTTTTGCGCAAATTATTGAACCGATAAAATTTTATTTTTTAATTGGCGCCAAAATTGGTCTTACCAAGCCTGGTACAGTCCCTTGGCCACAATGCCTTCCGCATCATTGTCCGGCAAATTGGCCGCTTCGTAGCCCACCTTTGCCAACATTTGACGGTGAATGATTGTTGTACGGTTTGCAATTGCTGGGCCTCCCATTTGACCAATGTTCACTTCCACCTTTTTGGGATATTTTATTTATTTAATTATTTAAAAATTTTTTAATTTTTAAATGCCTGTTTCAATTGGTATTCTTCTTCATCTGTTCCATTGCTTTTGCTCAAATGACACATATAATCCTTGAACAATTAAATCAAAAGATATATAAATTATAATTATTACTCATGGAAATAAAAAAGGGAATTTTAAAAAATAAAAAATTATTTATTTAAATTTTAAACAAACCGATCGAGTCAACACCAAAGTGAGCGGCTGACTGATGATTGGCAGACTGTGAACCTCACGATACAGTTTCAACCAGCTTCGGATCGTAACATCTGTGGCGGCAACCGGCTCCAATGTTTTGGTTAAAAAATCGAAATCATTTGAGACCCGAAAGTACAGTAATTGCATTGCCTTAATTCAAAAAAAAACTTAATTAATTTCGAAAAAAACGGGCGCTATTTGAAAAATGGTCCATGAATTTTATTAAAAACTAAAGGTGAAGAAGGGATTCTTGTGTTTTGCAAATGTGCTAAAAACTCGTGAAAACTTGTTTTCAGGGGTTTTTTTTAGGGTCCTTGACCACGAATGTGTGGCTTTTGATTTTACCAATTTCTAATCCCTACCCGAAAACTAACTCGAACAAAAATCGAAAATTCAAATTTTCGCTTTATGGCTTTATTTTTTATTTATTTTTTGAAGTCTTTGTTAGAAAGTCAGAAGAATTAGTCAAAATAGGTGTTAGATAGCCAAAAACCTCAGGAACAAATTTTAATTATTAGACAATTATTTTACAAAAAAAAAAATTTATCATCCAAAAGGGTCCCGGATTTTAATAAAATTCCAAATATACCTATTTTTAAATAGCGCAAAAGTTTATGTACCTATTAAAATTTGAAAAAAATTTCAACTTAATGAATAAATTGTTAAAATTAAATTAACTTTTTGAATTTCTAGCGCCTCGTTGTATATTTTGCGCGGGAAAGGTGATGGAAACAATGTGAAAGGCACAAAAACGCAGGTGTCACTTCTGCGAAAAAATGCCAAAAAAACGATAAAAATTTTTTATTTAAATCACCGTGGAAATTTTTTGTCGGCTCGCCATGCCAAGCCAATGTGATGGGCCCAATTGATGGCATCTTCCACCAAATCCTGCAGACTTATTTCCACTAAACAATAAATTTTGTGAAAATTTTTTTTAAAATCTTTCCCCGTTAATTATTTATTTTTTTGTTAATCGAATGAAAAACGATGCCTTTTTGTCCAACAATATAAGTATGGACTTTGCAAAAATTTAGACAATACCATGGACTAATTTAAAAAATTTAATTTACATTTTTATTTATAAATTTTACCTCTTTTCACTTCGTCAGTTCCATTGCTAATTGCACTTCCAATTATCAACAGAAATGAAATTGTCCAAAAGATTTGACTCATTGTAATAATAGGTGTAATTTATTTGGAGAAAACAGTTAATTAATTTGAATTATATTTATGGCGCCTAATTAAAATTTCACTGCTTTTTATAAGGCAAAAATTTCGTCAGCTATTACTAATTGACATTTTTTTATTTTTCAAAATCCAAAAAAAAATCATTATTTTCATATGAACGTAAAATCTGTAGACGAATTGATTAAATGCCATAAGCGCACATCCAGAATTCATCTACTGCTCCGCAATTGTATGTAATAAATCTAATAGCCGGAAATTGGTCATGAATGAAACATGGCTAAAAATATGAATAAATAAATAAACAAACAGTAATTCACATAATAATGAGTAATTTATTAAATTACTTTATGATTAAATATGATGAAAATAAAATGTTGAAGAATTATTATGAAATTTATACTTTTTAATAGAGCCTGGATAGGAGCAGATCCTGTCAGGATTTTTCCAGACTCTTGATCCTGATCAGGGTATTTTGAAAAATTGTCATGGATTAGGAGTACTTGAAAAAGTAATTTTAATTCTAAATCCACTCCGAGTCCATCTGGGAAATTCTGATCCTGATAATTTTGGCCAGGATCAACCAGATTTTTTTTTTGCAGAGAAACTGCTGAGAACCCTACAAATGTTTATAAATTTTTTTAGAATTTTTTGCCTGGAGGAACACAGTTCTTCACACTTACCACACCAGGATTATTTTTTTTAAATTTTTTTTTTCATTTGATCACCCAACGTTCTAGACTGATCGAAAGCTCACCAAATTTTGCAGGGAAACTGCTGAGAACCCTACAAATGTTTATAAATTTTCTTAGAATTTTTTGCCTGGAGGAACACATTGTCTCACACTTACCAGACCAGCATTATTTTTTCGAAAATTTTTTTTTCGTTTGATCACCCAACATTCTAGACTCATCGAAAGCTCACCAATTTTGCAGAGAAACTGCTGAGAACATTTCAAGTGTTTATAAATTTTCTTAGAATTTTTTGTTAAATTGATTTATGCATAAATATGATGAAAATAAAATGTTGAAGAATTATTATGAAATTTATACTTTTTAATAGAGCCTGGATAGGAGCAGATCCTATCAGGATTTTCCAGACTCTTGATCCTGATCAGGGTATATTTTGAAAAATTACCATGGATTAGGAGTCCTGAAAAAGAGGATTTTTAATTCTAAATCCGGTCCGAGTGCATCTGGGAAATTCTGATCCTGATAATTTTGGCCAGGATCAACAGATTTTTTTTTTGTTTAATTCTTCTAAAATAATCTTTAATATATTATATTTAACCATTTTGAGAATTTTACTTTGCATTTATTTGTCCAAAAATTGTCTAACTTTTGTGATTCTAAGGCGATTTTTAAGCAAATAATAATTTTAGGGTCCGGCGTTGCCGACAGGCGCCGCCTAGAAATTTTTTGAATTTTGGCCAGGTTATTAAGTGATTTTTGTAGCTAAAATAACTAAGTTTTGCTTTAAATTTTCAAATACTAGAAATATTGACATATACCCAAAATTTAAAAGTTTTTGTGTTAATTTTTAGGAAGTTTTAACAAAAATTAGTCACTATGGCAAACCACGGTATTTGTGAAAATCAGAACATAAAATCCAGTAAAATATCCGGCGTATTAGAAAGAGTTGTAATTAAAATTCATTGTTCGTAATGTCTTTTTCCCTACTCATTTATTATTTTTTCAACTTGACTAATTTCTGAAAATTTAATTATCTTTTCTCATTTTTTGAAATTTTACCTTTTTCTAACATTTTTATAAGACAATCTAATGGGATTTTGGAAATACATAGTTTTATGAAAATTGTTACTCATTTTTTAATTAGTTAATTTCACGGTTGGCATTTGTCCCGCGCCGTTTTTCGTCTGCGCAAATATGTTAAATATTCATTAAATTACAACAAATTGTTGGCCTGATAAATGTTTACCAAATGCGCAGCGCAGATGAAAAAAAAAACGTAATTTACTGTCATTACTTTCATTAATTGCCATTTACCGCAAAAAAATTTTCATAAAACAAAAATTCATTCATTCATATTCAAAAAAAAACTCATTCAAATATTTTTTTGAAAAAGAGCTTTTTTCTTGCATTAAAATGAATGAATCCCAGATAAAAGAGAATGAAGAAATCGTCATATTGAAGGTGATTTATTAAATATTTTTGATAATATTATACCATTTTTAATAAAGATGTGTTCTGATCAAATTCCTTGCTGGCCAATGATTGGTTATGGCATATTTTTGCTCATTTTGACAATTATTGGAATTTTGTTCAATTTTTCAGTGATTTTCATCACAATTCGGACAAAGTTGGCTATAATCATTAATAAATTATTTAATTACAATTAATTTTTCCGATCATTTCGTGGATCCTCGAATATATTGTTAGCATTTTATTCATTCTTTGAAATCATCAATTTTTGTGGCAATTTTTTGTCAATTTTTACGGCATTTTCTGGCAAATACTTTAGGCCATTTCAAATTGGTCTTTATTTTGCTGTGGTTCCTTTAACAAGCATCGGCTGCGCCCTCCTTATAATGCTTTTCATTGGCGTTGAACGACTGTTTATTTTGATTTTTCCACTAAAGTAAAAATTTATTAAAAAATATTTTAATAATCCTTTTTTTACGTAAGGAAATTCAAATCGTCACTTTTTCTTACTGTTGTCCTGATGGCTACTGTAACCCAAATTATTGTGCCGGCATTTGTTTTTTTACGTTCTTATGATGACAAAATGAAAGTGCTTAATGTTATTGGCAATTATTACGAAATTAACAGCCTCATTTTTGATTCAGTCAGTTTTTTGTTTAGTAAGATTTGCTTAATCATTTCAAATTATTTTACAGAAACTCAGCTTAACTGTTACTTTTGAGAACGAAACAATTATGGTATCTACAGTAATTATTTATGCAGTAATTGCTGTAATAATTCATTGTCGGAAAGGTTATTTATGACAGCAATTAAAAATTTTCATTTTATTTATCAGTTCAAAAGTTTTTTTGCTCATTGTCTTTTTCTTGTTGTCATTTTTCAGAACCGTCAAATTCAAACGCGGCACAATTCAACAAAAAGATTATCCGTTCACTCTTAACAATTGTTTTGGTCAATTTTGGTGGTTATATCATTGCAATATTCGCTGTAATAACAGTGAAATCAATTAGCAATGATATTAATGCCATGTTTTTTTGGAATTCTAATCAAATTATTGGCATTTGGTTCCATCTCAGTGCCGCTTCATGTGCCCCAATTTTGTATTTGACAAGGCAAAAAATAATTTTTATATTATTTTAATGAATTATTTTTTTTAAGTTACGAATATCGCACGGCTTTTCAAAAAGAATTTGCACTTTTGTTAAAATTAATTTGCGTTCAAAATAACTCTAATGCGGTTGTGTCACTGCAGTGAAGGAAAAAGAAGCTTAATGAATTAGATTGAGTATGACAATATTTTTTTTTTTGATATTTTCAAACTTCCAAATATTTATCTTTTATCAAATATATATTTTTCTTCAAAAAACATTATTTAAATGGATAAATCCTATCAAATATCGTGCCGTTCTTCGTCTGCGCAAACATTTCCTTAAAATTGCCTTTTTAACGCAAAATTTTTTTCATAATTCATTAAAAGAAATACTATTTAAATATTAAAAAAAAAGCCTTTTTATTTTATTAAAATGAATGAAACCCAAATAAAAGAGAAAGAAGAAATGATAATATTGCAAGGGATATATTAAATTTTAAATTTTAAAATTTAACTTATTTTAAGTTTTGTTCTGATCAAAATCCTTGGTGGCCAATGATTTGTTATGGCATATTTAGATGAATTTATCATAAGAGCACATCCAGAATTAATCTTTCGCTGCCGGAATTAAATGCAATAAAGCTAATAGCCGGAAATTGGTCCTGAATGAAACATGGCTAAAAATGTGAATGAATAAATAAATAAATAATTAAACAATTTTTTATTTCCAATATTAAAGTCCGGGTCCTAAAACAGGATTTTGAATTAATCCTGAAATCCAGTCCGGATCCATCTGGGAAATCCTGACCCTGGTCCTTAGGAGATTAGCCAGATTTTTTTCTCATTAGTATTTTATTATTTTATGAATTGGCACAATTTCTTCACATATTCGTTTTTCTCTTATTTCATATCAAATAATCGGTCTGACTTGAGAAAATTCCAACATTACTCAAGATTAGGAATGTCCAAGATATCTGTGATTCTTAAATTTGTTTTTCAAAAGATTCGAAACCTAAACCAAGATTTAGGAGTCAAGCCGGGAAGGAATGAAAAAGTGGGATAAGGATTTATGAGACCGGCTTGGAAAAGATCCTAGCTAGCCTACCTACGTACAATTGCTTACAGAATGCCACATCAAAACAAACGAGGATATTTTAAAGAAATTTAAAATGTTCACTATCTTTCTCTCTCTCGCTCTCTCTCTCTCTCTTGGTCTCTCTCTGTTTCTCTCTCTCTCGATCGCTCTCACTCTATTCTTCCTCTCTCTCTTGGTTCTCTCTCTCATCTCTCTCTCTCTCTTGCTCTCTCTCTCTCTGTTTCTCTCTCTCTCTCTCTCTCTCTCTTTTCAATTTCATTAGAACCGCGCATAATTAGTGAATATAAAAATGAAAGAATTACCATTTGGATAAAATAAAAAATGATGAAATATCAAGAATTGATTAAAGGTCACTAATTCATGAAATTTTCTTTTCCATCACTGCAGTGGCACAACCGCAGAAGAGTAATGAACGCAAATTAATTTCAACAAAAGTACAAATTCTTTTTGAAATGCCGTACGATATTCCGAACTAAAAAAAATTAAAATTAATAATAAATAAATTAGAACTATGCCTTGTCAAATACAAAATTGGGCCACATGAAGCGGCACTGAAATGCACCAAAATGCCAAGAAATTGTCTACAATTCCAAAAAGATATTGAATTGGTATCAATATTAAATGATTTTAGTATGATCGTTGTGAATGCTGTAATGATATAACCACCAATATTGATCAAAACAATTGTTAAGAGTGAATGGAAAATTCTTTTGTTGAATTGTGCCGCGTTTGAATTTGACAGTACTGAAAAATGGCAAAAAAAAAAAAATGATAATGAGCAATATTTAATTAAATCAACATAACATTATGCCATCAACGCAAATATCAACGTAAAATTTTAAAATTGCGATAATTTTTTAAAATTTATTTGAACGGTTTATAATTTTATGTTGAGAGATAGTGTAAAATTAGAGAGTGCTGAATTTCAGTCCCAGTCATACAAAACATTTTTGATGAAGGAGGGTAGAGAAAATAATTTCAATAGAGAGTGCTATGGAAAGAGAATTCTCTTCCCTTCTTCGCTGAATCTTTTGGTAAGAGACGCAGATTCCTCACTATGTTCTCTGTTCTCTCTCTGTCTTAAATCTCTTCCCATAACACTCTCTTTTTAATTAATTTTTCTTTATTCTTCATCAAAATATTTTGTCTGACCAGTACTGAAAGTACAGCAACTCTCTCATTTTGCCTTATCTCTCTCCCAAATGATATTTCCCGCTAAAAGTCATTTTTTAAAAATTGCTTTAAATTTTCAAAAAATGATACACATTTTAAAAATAGCGTTGTTATTAAGGTGAAGGCATATTGTTATGTTGATTTAATTAAATATCAACATCAATGTTGATATTTATTAAAACAATGTTCGCTAAGAGAAAAATGTTGATTTGCCTTTCTCTACTCACGACCCCCTGATCCCTGATATCCGTACTGTGATAGAATTTATATCTAAGTGGATCTATGAATATTTATTGGTATATATTTGCTGTTATGAAACAAATGAAGTGTAAAATTTTCGTAATTTTTACCCATTTTGTGGACAATATTAAATAACATGTTAAAAATATTTAAAATTAATTTTTTAAAAGTTTTTTGAGATTTTAATTCAAATATTTTTTTCTATTTTTTGCAAAAAAAAAAAAAAACATTTCCGACTGAATTATTACGACGATTAATGCATAAATAAGTACTGTTGATATCATAATAATCGCACCTTCATAAGAAACAATTAAGTTGAGTCTCTGTAAAATAATTGAAATGACCAAGCAAATATGTAATGAAAACAAACTGACTTAATGAAAAATAAAATAAATTTTATTTCATTTATCATTTAATTTTATACTTTAGCGGAAGTATCACAACAAACAGTCGTTCAATGCCAATGAAAAACATTAACTTTACGGCACAACCGGTGAAAATTATAGGAATGATTGCAAAATATCGACCCAATTTAAAAGGCACAAAATATTGACCAGACAATGCTGTAAAAATTGACAAAAAAATTGCCACACAAATTGATCATTTCAAAGAATGAATAAAATGGCAATAAAATATTTGAAGCCACGAAATGACCTGAACATTTAATTTATAATTGCTTGATTAATTAATTATTTGTGTTGTGTAAACTTTGTTCGAATTGTGATGAAAATCACTGAAAAATAAAAAAAAAATTCCACTGATTGTCAAAATGAGCCAAAATATTCCATAACAAATCATTGGCCAGCAAGAATTTTGATCATTAAAAAAAGTGGTTATATTATCAAAATATTTAACAAATTACCTGCAATATGACCATTTGTTCATTCTCTTTTATTTGTGTTTCATTCATTGTAATTTAGGAAATGCTTATTCAAAATTTGTTGAATTTTTTTCTTTTGCTATTAAATATAATGAAGATTTACGGGTGAAATTGCTTTACTCAAATTAATTGCTGAAATTTTAAATTTGAAAAGCTTTGATCCTATTCGTGACATGGCAGAGCACAAATTTGTACTCTTTTGTTAGGAAAATTTTAATTTAAAGAAAGTTTACGGTGAATAGACTTAAGAGAATTTATTCAAAAATTATAATTTTTAAAACTTTCATGCCTATTCGTGATCTTACATTTTTTTTCAAATTTTCTTTAAAATGTCACGCAACAATTGATGGGAAAATTTAATGATTTAATATACAATTAAATTATCAAAAAATTATGACAAATTGAAAAAATAGATGAGAGCAGAACAAGACATTATGAAATATGAAAATTTTAAATTCCAACTTGTTCCAACAATTATTCGTTTTTCGCTTATTTCATATCAAAAAATCTATCTGACTTAAATCCAAAATTTATCTATATTAGTAAAAAAAATTAAAATTAATAATAAATAAATTAGAACTATGCCTTGTCAAATACAAAATTGGGCCACATGAAGCGGCACTGAAATGCACCAAAATGCCAAGAAATTGTCTACAATTCCAAAAAGATATTGAATTGGTATCAATATTAAATGATTTTAGTATGATCGTTGTGAATGCTGTAATGATATAACCACCAATATTGATCAAAACAATTGTTAAGAGTGAATGGAAAATTCTTTTGTTGAATTGTGCCGCGTTTGAATTTGACAGTACTGAAAAATGGCAAAAAAAAAAAAATGATAATGAGCAATATTTAATTAAATCAACATAACATTATGCCATCAACGCAAATATCAACGTAAAATTTTAAAATTGCGATAATTTTTTAAAATTTATTTGAACGGTTTATAATTTTATGTTGAGAGATAGTGTAAAATTAGAGAGTGCTGAATTTCAGTCCCAGTCATACAAAACATTTTTGATGAAGGAGGGTAGAGAAAATAATTTCAATAGAGAGTGCTATGGAAAGAGAATTCTCTTCCCTTCTTCGCTGAATCTTTTGGTAAGAGACGCAGATTCCTCACTATGTTCTCTGTTCTCTCTCTGTCTTAAATCTCTTCCCATAACACTCTCTTTTTAATTAATTTTTCTTTATTCTTCATCAAAATATTTTGTCTGACCAGTACTGAAAGTACAGCAACTCTCTCATTTTGCCTTATCTCTCTCCCAAATGATATTTCCCGCTAAAAGTCATTTTTTAAAAATTGCTTTAAATTTTCAAAAAATGATACACATTTTAAAAATAGCGTTGTTATTAAGGTGAAGGCATATTGTTATGTTGATTTAATTAAATATCAACATCAATGTTGATATTTATTAAAACAATGTTCGCTAAGAGAAAAATGTTGATTTGCCTTTCTCTACTCACGACCCCCTGATCCCTGATATCCGTACTGTGATAGAATTTATATCTAAGTGGATCTATGAATATTTATTGGTATATATTTGCTGTTATGAAACAAATGAAGTGTAAAATTTTCGTAATTTTTACCCATTTTGTGGACAATATTAAATAACATGTTAAAAATATTTAAAATTAATTTTTTAAAAGTTTTTTGAGATTTTAATTCAAATATTTTTTTCTATTTTTTGCAAAAAAAAAAAAAAACATTTCCGACTGAATTATTACGACGATTAATGCATAAATAAGTACTGTTGATATCATAATAATCGCACCTTCATAAGAAACAATTAAGTTGAGTCTCTGTAAAATAATTGAAATGACCAAGCAAATATGTAATGAAAACAAACTGACTTAATGAAAAATAAAATAAATTTTATTTCATTTATCATTTAATTTTATACTTTAGCGGAAATATCACAACAAACAGTCGTTCAATGCCAATGAAAAACATTAACTTTACGGCACAACCGGTGAAAATTATAGGAATGATTGCAAAATATCGACCCAATTTAAAAGGCACAAAATATTGACCAGACAATGCTGTAAAAATTGACAAAAAATTGCCACACAAATTGATCATTTCAAAGAATGAATAAAATGGCAATAAAATATTTGAAGCCACGAAATGACCTGAACATTTAATTTATAATTGCTTGATTAATTAATTATTTGTGTTGTGTAAACTTTGTTCGAATTGTGATGAAAATCACTGAAAAATAAAAAAAAATTCCACTGATTGTCAAAATGAGCCAAAATATTCCATAACAAATCATTGGCCAGCAAGAATTTTGATCATTAAAAAAAGTGGTTATATTATCAAAATATTTAACAAATTACCTGCAATATGACCATTTGTTCATTCTCTTTTATTTGTGTTTCATTCATTGTAATTTAGGAAATGCTTCTTCAAAATTTGTTGAATTTTTTTCTTTTGCTATTAAATATAATGAAGATTTACGGGTGAAATGACTTTACTCAAATTAATTGCTGAAATTTTAAATTTGAAAAGCTTTGATCCTATTCGTGACATGGCAGAGCACAAATTTGTACTCTTTTGTTAGGAAAATTTTAATTTAAAGAAAGTTTACGGTGAATAGACTTAAGAGAATTTATTCAAAAATTATAATTTTTAAAACTTTCATGCCTATTCGTGATCTTACATTTTTTTTCAAATTTTCTTTAAAATGTCACGCAACAATTGATGGGAAAATTTAATGATTTAATATACAATTAAATTATCAAAAAATTATGACAAATTGAAAAAATAGATGAGAGCAGAACAAGACATTATGAAATATGAAAATTTTAAATTCCAACTTGTTCCAACAATTATTCGTTTTTCGCTTATTTCATATCAAAAAATCTATCTGATTTAAATCCAAAATTTATCTATATTAGTAATTAATCATTAATCGCCCAGAAATAGTTGTAAAATTTATTTGCTAATATCATTTGTCTCTAACATTCTGTCCTCTTATATGTTCATTTATTTTCACACTCTCTCGCCGTCTCTCTTCTCTTCAATTTCTTTATCACGCACCATCCACCGTTAATTGGATAATTATTAATTAATTGTACCGCGTACCAGGGATGGGCCGAGGTTTCGCTTTCGCATTTCGCCTTTCGCATTATTCGCATTTTTGGCGTTTCGCTTTTCTCTTTTCGCTTTTTGGCGCAAAATGCAATATTTGAAAATTTAAATTTTTAAAACGAATGCATCAGTTTACTATTTTTTTTTGGGCTGCAATGAATAATTATCTTTTTTTGTTGACTTGCTACGGCCAAAATTACGAACGTAAAACGAGTTTTTAACTTGGTTTTAAGGTTCTATCTTGAACTTTTTGGTGCATTTTTTTGCTTTTTTTTTGCGATTTTAGTGCCTTATGCCGGGCACGTAATTTTGGTGCCTTTTTCATGCCTTTTTCGGTATTTTCATTTTTTGTGGTCTGAGTAAACGATTTAACCGGAAAATGCTGAGATATGGTTGTTTTTGCATCACAACCTCAAAATCTATGTTGACTATTGGTAAAATTTTGGAGAATTTTCATGGAATTTTTCAGGAAAAACGCCAAAAAAAAAACGAAAACGGCAAAATGCCAAAAAGGCATCGTTACTAAAATTTTTGGAAATTTTTAAGTTAATATAGAACACTGCAGTCGAATGATATTAATAATTAAAAATAGTTTTACTATTGAGAAAAATTATTTCATTTTGGTGGTTTTACGATCCAGCAACTTTTTTAATTAAATTATTATATCTATAAATATTGTTCATTATTTATTAGAGTCCGGTAAAAAAATTTTCCTGGAACGTGAGATATATACATATACATATATGTTGCTCAATATGAAATGAATTTATTTTCTCCCCAAATTCTATCATAATTTTTCACTCAGGCCCCCATTATTATGGTGCTGGGTCGTTTCTAAAAAACTGCCACTATGGGCATTTCTTAAATACTGCCACGTTGTAGAAAAATAAAAAATGTAAGACATATAAATTTGTATGTTGGCCCAATTTCAACCAAATTAATAAATCTTGGTATCATTCAATAGCTTTAAGTGTTATCTATCAGAATATTAATTTAGAAAATTTTTATATGAAATTATAAAAAAGTTATAATGCCAAAGTTTCAAAAAATCTTGAGTCAGAATTTTTTGGCTATAACCTGTTTAAAACTCAATGAAATTTTTCCAAAATTTTAAAGATAAATTGAGAAATATTAGGGCTATCGAATGATATTAATTAAGTTTGGCTCAATTGCGTTTTATGACTAGAAAATTTTAAATGTCTATAATTATATTCGCATGACCATTGCAAAAAGCATAGGCTGTTCAATGCGTTATAATTTTTTTCAAAAGCAATTAGATTAAATTTTATTTTTAGAATTTTAATTCCTCTATTTCATCTTTTTTCTTTAAAATTTCAAAAAATTTCATTGAGTTTCAAAAAAGTTCTGGACAAAAATTCCGACTTAAGGTTTTGTGGAATTTAATAACAATAACTTTTTTTTATACATACTTAAGTAAAAAAAATTTTAAATTAATTTTCTGATAGACAACACTTAACGCGATTGAATGATACCAAGAATTATTAATTTGGTTGAATGTGAGCCAATTTCAATGGTTTTAATTCAGCACCTAAGAAAATCTACATTAGTGGTTTTGTGAGTTTTTGGCTCTGTGTCTTCCTTCAATTATGTAATTGCCAAAAATTAAAACAGCCGCAAAAAATTATTAATTTTTTCATTGTAAAACAAAAAGAAGCATTTTTTTTTCTTTATTAATGATCAAGAACAGATTAATACATAAACAAGAATTGTGGCCAAATTATGAGTCTGGCTTCTACGGAAAGAGGAAAGAATTTTAGAAAAATTTTTTGGAAATGTTTAGAAATTTTCTGCCTAAAAAAGGTATGGCGAATCGTGTACGCCTCCGCCCGCGTGAATGCCGCCTTCGGTGGCATCCTCGCGCTTGCTGCGCAACATGTACCCGTCACGTTCGTTGCGCAACACGGCCATGTTGTTGGAGTTGCCCAACAAATAGCCGTAGATGCTCAGCTCACTGACAATGTTGGACAGTTGAGGAACCTCTTTTACGTATGGGCGGACCATGAAATTCTAATAAATAATATTTTCAATTATTAATCAAATTAAGTTAAAAATTTGGATAATATCCCATTAACGGGGAGGTGAGAACTGGAGATCGATAAAATTGAACTAATATTTTATATTTTTTAAATTAAAATTTAAAATTATTGGCACCAGGGAAATGGAGGAATAAAAAATTAAATAATATTAAAATTAATAAATTAAATTTTAAACTTATTAATACCAGCCAATTAAGGGGGAGGGTGAAGTGGAATTCGATGAAAAATTAAAATAACATTTTAATATTTATTAAATTTTTTTCGATTCTCAATCCCCCACCCGTTAATAATAGAAATATAATTTAATAAATTTAATATATTACTTTGGAGGGTAAAGTGGAAAATAGATCAAAAATTATATAATAATATTTCAAATTAATTAAATTAAATTTTCACACGCTCTCTAGTCCGTCTCTCGTTTTCTTTCATTATCACCGCCCACCGTTAATTGGATAATTAATAATTAATTGTACCCGCGCACCTTCACAACAAGTGGTCGAAGTCGTTCCATTAAAATATGTGCTGCTCGCTCTTTGGGTTTGAAAGTGCGTAATTTTTTAGCAATTTCTTCATTCCAAAAATTGTTGCCGCCTCCTTCTTGGCTTGGTTTTAGCACGTAATTACCAGGATTTTCAATGGCATCCTTCAAATTTTGGGACTTGTAGATTAAGCGATTTAAAATTGGATTTAAGCATTATAGTAAGAAACGTAAAATGGAAAAAATCTTTTTGTCCATGGGTTTCAAAATTATTTTAAAAAATCTTATTAATTAATGGTTATTATGTTAATTACATACGCTAATGATTTTCATGATTTCATCATTCTCTTGGTCAAGGCTCCACATTTTTGCAAATGTTTTTCGTATATCGTTGACCATTTGTGCATATTCTGGTTCCGGGAAAAAGTGTTCCAACACACCAGGTTCAGAAAGGGCCTAAAAAATTAATTTCTATAATTAATTTAAACAAATTTTATGAAAAAACGATAATTTTTTGAATTGTCACCTGTTGAACTTTTTTGGCACATGCCAACTCGAGACTAATAGTCGGGCTTTTCTTAATAATTAAAGCAATTAAATTTATATTTACGTTTCATCTAAAGGTGAAATAATTAATTTAATTTTAATATTATTATTTATGTATTTTATTAATACAATTGCCGTCGATTTTTCAATTTTGAGCCGTGCATTATATGATTTTAGTGCTGGGTTCACAATAATTGTTTTGTAATACACAACAGCGACCAACTGACCATTGTATCGCAATGAATTGTCTTTTGGATCAAGAAATAATCTAAAATATTGAATAATTAAATAATTTGGGGGAAATAATTTATTTATTTAATGTCCAAATCTATAAATGTTTATCGTTATTAATTGGATAAATTAAAAAAAAAATTCACTGATCATCGCATTCGAAGATTGAAAGTTTGACAATTTGGATTTTGTTTCCCGACAATTGTTCCAGCCGCAGTTCCAATTGGAACTGTTCAATGTTGCGATCAGCGCGACCAGCGACGACAACAACAATTGCGTCATTAACGCGAAATGCCATCCTTAAATTGTGTTTTATTGGAAAAATCGATAGCATGATCAGGATTTAAGAGTCTGGCTTGGAAGGATGTCCTGGATATCTGTGATTCTCAAATTTTTTTTCAAAAATTTCGTGTCCAGTACCAGGATTTAGGAGTAAAGCCGGGAAAAGATGTTCTGGGTATCTGTGATCCTAATACGTTTTCGAATTTCGGGATCAGAACCAGGATTTAGGAGTAAAGCCGGGAAAAGATATCCTTGAAAAAAGTAGGCAGACCAGGATTAGGAGTCAGGCCTGGAAAAGATTTCCTGGGTATCTGTGATCCTAAAATTTGTTTTTCAAAAAAACTCGTTAGGAGTCGGGCCTATAAAAGATGTCCTGGGTATCTGTGATCCTTATATATTTTTTAAAAAAATTCGGGAATAGAACCAGGATTTAGGAGCCGGGCCTGGAATGTTGTCTTGGATATTGGCAATTTAAAATGGTAGGGCAACTAGATTAGTAAACCTGAACAAAAACATTATTTTTTGCGCAAATTATTGAACCGATAAAATTTTATTTTTTAATTGGCGCCAAAATTGGTCTTACCAAGCCTGGTACAGCCCCTTGGCCACAATGCCTTCCGCATCATTGTCCGGCAAATTGGCCGCTTCGTAGCCCACCTTTGCCAACATTTGACGGTGAATGATTGTTGTACGGTTTGCAATTGCTGGGCCTCCCATTTGACCAATGTTCAATTCCACCTTTTTTGGAATATTTTATTTATTTAATTAAATTTAATTTAAAAAATAAAAATAAAATTATTTAATTTTTAAATGCCTGTTTCAATTGGTATTCTTCTTCATCTGTTCCATTGCTTTTGCTCAAGTGACACATATAATCCTGTGAACAATTAAATGAAAAATATTAAATTTTAATTACCCAAGAAAATAAAAAAGGGCATTTTAAAAAATAAAAAATTATTTATTAATTTTTAACAAACCGATCGAGTCAAAACCAAAGTGAGCGGCTGACTGATGATTGGCAGATTGTGAACCTCACTGATACAGTTTCAACCAGCTTCGGATCGTAACATCTGTGGCGGCAACCGGCTCCAATGTTTTGGTTAAAAAATCGAAATCATTTGAGACCCGAAAGTACAGTAATTGCATTGCCTTAATTCAAAAAAAAAAAGTAAAAAAATTAATTAATTTCGAAAAATTGGGCGCTTTTTGAAAAATGGTGCATGAATTTTATTAAAAACTAAATGGGAAGGGATTCTTGTGGTTTGCAAATTTTTTTTTGTGATAAAAGGGATTTTATGATCCTTGATCACGAATAAAATTCAAAATATACCCATTTTTAATAGCCCCAAATTTTGTATTTATTTAAAATCTTCAAATTTCATTTTTTAAATGAATAAATTCATAATAAAATAAATTAACTTTTTGAATTTCTAGCGCCTCGTTGTAAATTTTGCGCGGGAAAGGTGACGGAAACAAAGTGAAAGGCACAAAAACGCAGGTATCACTTCTGCAAAAAATGCCAAAAAATTTTTTAAAATTTTAATTTAAATCACCGTGGAAATTTTTTGTCCGCTCGCCATGCCATGCCAATGTGGTGGGCCCAATTGATGGCATCTTCCACCAAATCCCGTAGACTTATTTCCACTAAACAATAAATTTTGTGAAAATTTTTCTTTTAGAAATCTTTTCCATTTTTTCATTAATTATTTTTTTGTAATCGAATGAAAAAACAGTGCATTTTTTGGCCAACAAAATAAGTATGGATTTTGTAAAAATTTGGACAAAATCCTGGGTTAATTTGCAAATAAATTAAATTAAATTTACATTTTATATTTATAAATTTTACCTCTTTTCACTTCATCAGTTCCATTGCTAATTGCACTTCCAATTATCAACAGAAATGAAATTGTCAAAAAGATTTGAAGCATTGTAATAATAGGTGTAATTATTTGGAGAAAGCAGTTAATTAATTTGAATTATATTTATGGCGCCTAATTAAAATTTCAATGCTTTTTTATAAGGCAAAGCTTTCGTCAGCTTAGTGAAAATCTATAACTAATTATTATGACATTTTTTATTTTTCAAAATCCCAATTAAAAATAATTATTATTTTCATGTGAATGTAAAATCTGTAGACGAATTGATTAAATGCCATAAGAGCACATCCGGAATTAATCGATCGCTGCCGGAATTTAAATGAAATAAAGGCTAATATCCGGAAATTGGTCATGAATGAAACATGGCTAAAAATGTGAATAAATAAATAAACAAACAGTATTTCACATAATGATGAATAATTTATTAAATTGATTTATGATTAAATATAATGAAAATAAAATGTTGAAGAATTATTATGAAATTTATACTTTTTAATAGAGCCTGGATAGGAGCAGATCCTGTCAGGATTTTTCCAGACTCTTGATCCTGATCAGGGTATATTTGGAAAAATTACCATGGATTAGGAGTCCTGAAAAAGAGGACTTTTAATTCTAAATCTGGTCCGAGTCCATCTGGGAAATTCTGATCCTGATAATTTTGGCCGGGATCAACCAGATTTTTTTTTTGTTCTCATTAATAATAATTTTGACTCTTGATCCTGATCAGTGTATATTTTGAAAAATTACCATGGATTAGGAGTAATGAAAAAGAGTAATTTTAATTCTAAATCCGGTCCGAGTCGTCCATCTGAGAAATTCTGATCCTGATAATTTTGGACGTGATCAACCAGATTTTTTTTTTGTTTCTCATTAATAATAATTTTGACTCTTGATCCTGACAGGGTTGGAAAAATTACCATACATTACAAGTCAAGAATAAGAGGATTTTTAATTCTAAATCCGGTCCGAGTCCATCTGGGAAATCCTGATCCTGATAATTTTGGCCAGGCTCAACCAGATTTTTTCTTTCTCATTAATAATAATTAGACTCTTGATCCTGATCAGTGTATATTTTGAAAAATTACCATGGATTAGGAGTAATGAAAAAGAGTAATTTTAATTCTAAATCCGGTCCGAGTCGTCCATCTGAGAAATTCTGATCCTGATAATTTTGGCCGGGATCAACCAGATTTTTGTTTTGTTTCTCATTAATAATAATTTTTTGTTAATTTGAAAAGGATTTTTAGGCATGAAATCCGGCTGGGTCGTTATTTATTCCTGATGAGGAATTTTTCAAAAGTCCGGACCTAATTTTACTTAATTCTTTGATAATTCATTTATGTGCTATTTTAATTATATTCATTTTTTAAATATTTTTTTAAAAAATTATTTTTTTTTTAAATTTCGTCAAAAATTTTGTTTTCCGTATACTAATAGCTAAATTAGCTTTGAAATAAAAATTAAAATAATATCATTGAAATTTTTTCTGTTCGCCCCATCAGTTTTTTTTTCTAAAATATTATAAGAAATTTAAAAAAATTGGCATAAAAGAATGAAATTTTTACATAACCACCACCCACCTAAAAAAAAAAATCAATTTTCTATCAGGAAGACAAATTTTTTTAAACGATAATTTATTAAAAACTATTAACCATTTTAAAATTGTTTAATCATTTTTAAATATTTGACGAATAAAAATGAATTTATGACAAATTTAAAAACATTTTTAATGTCCCTTTATTCGGTTTTCATTGACCGTTAGATAAATCTAAGCAATTAAATAAAACCAATTATTGAAAAACATTTCATTAATGATCCGTTGGGTGAACAATGAATGTGCTGTCGCATTTTTCGGAGATGAATTGACCCGTTAACCGAGATCCATTCACAAAACACAAAGAAGCATTCAACCGATTGCTGCTGAATGTGTGCAGTTTTCCTTTATAATTACATCTTTTTATTAATATAAATTAACAAAATTTTAATTAGAATATAATTTAAGTTTTTTTTCCTTTCATTTTGGCGGTTCTTCCACTAAAGCCAATTTTTTAATTTTTTTTTGTTTTTTTTTATCATATTACATAATTTTTATTGTACCTAGCACTCGCCTATTAAACAGAATGCTAAAATAAGAAAAAAAATAATAAGAATAACTAATTTCGACGGGCACAGGGGGAGATAACGAAATTCGAAAAATTTCGATCAAAAACTCAGATCACTCTTCACAATAATTGCCGATCACAAATACACCTTTTTGAAGGGGAGCTCTAGGGAGACATGAATTATATTTTTTTAAATTTCGATCAAAAATTTATGAAAAATGAATTTTTCCTTTACTTACAAAATTCAAAAATTTATGAAAAATGAATTTTTCCTTTTATTCATTCAATTAAAAAAAAAATCTGGTTTTGAGTTCTCTGATCATTCTGCACAATAACTGCCGATCACAAATACACATTTTTGTGGATGAGATCTCTCTCCCTGTGTTGATCAGCTTGATCATTAATCTCGCCATGCAAAAATTGCACACAAAACGCGCACCCAAACACAGCACAGCCCCTATTGTGTTGTGATGATTTGATTTGCGAATAAAAACATTAATTATTTATTCATAAAAAAAAGGCTTTTTCCGCTTCATTTGCCTTGGGCAACAAATAAATTCCCCCCCCCCCCCCATTAGCCTTATCAATGAAAAATGATTGCGCGATTTTTTGGCGCGTTTAAAGGACCTCCCAATGTTAAAAAACAATGCGAGCGGAAAGCTTGTTGATCAGCCAGCCAGTGATGCTTCTTCTGCTTCTTCCTGTTCCCGACCAATGATTTGATCAATGAATAATGATAATAATACTTGTGGTTCTGCTTCAGATTCAAGTCTTGCACAAATGATCACTTTTTTCTATGCAAATAAAAACGAATTATAATTTTATTTATATTTTAATTTTTACTTTTGTAGTTCCATATGCATATTCAGCATATTTCGTGCTTTATGCTTTATACGCAAGCGGTCCTTTTAACCTCTAAGAAACGAAAAATTAAAAAAAAACTACATTTTTGAGCAGCGCCTTAGTCCTAGCTCCCATTCGAAAAACCGAAGCTTTCATCAAAAATAAAAAATAAACTAAAATAAAGAATTGATTGCAAAAAACGACAATTTTTTGATTCATTTTTTTTCTCGTCTAATTGTTAATTAGCGAAAATCGGTGATTGACCGAATTCACTTTTCCTATTCAAGCAGTACACCCAACGACCGCTTTCTTCGGCGCGCAAAAAATCCTCCATTGCACAATTTCATTTACACTAATGACCTGGAATTTTAATTGGGTGCTGCAAAAAATTGTTTTAATTCAATTTAAAAATAAATTACAATTATAATATTTAGAAAATGTATCATACAGTAATTTTACTGATCATTTGCTGCCAGCTTCCTACAGTAATCCCTCTGGCTTCTGTGCTCGTTTCATCGCCGTTTGATAATTTCCGAATTGAGTGCCCACAGTCATCGGGCGCACAACGGTTGTCAATTCGTATGGTCGAATCACAGGGCCAGAAGCGACAGGATACTGTATTCGTGCTCAGTTGCCAGCACATTGTTGAGGTATTGTGCAGAGTATGGTACATATTGTGTAGTACGGTGGATTACAGTAAGAATGGGTGGCAGTTTTTCAAAAAAAAAATTATTCAATTAATTTATTTTTAATTTCTTAATAATTGCAAATCTCTGTGAATTGTACAAATCAGGAGTGGGTTTGAGGCTTACTGCACCATCCTTCTTACGAAAATAAAACATTTTTTAAAATTAAGCATTTTTGCTAAACAAATTTAGAAATAAAAGATGAAAAGTGCAAATAATTTTAATTGATAATGATTAAGTCCCGCTTTACATTTGAAATCATTTAATTCTTAATGCCATCATTTTCAAATCTATTAAACCAAAAAAGTAATTAGCCAATTATACAATATTTTAAATTCATGAAAATAAAATCAATTATATTTTGAAAAATTTGTAAGCTTTATCCATGGCTGCTTTGTCTTCCACAAGAAAGAAAAAAAGGAAATATACAAATATTTTTAATTAATAATGAATAAGTCCATTTTTTTTATTAAAATCATTTAAACAGTTAATGTTTATCATTTATCAAACCAATTAATAAACAGTCCCCAAAAACAATTAGCCGTTTCCATAAAATGATTGAAAATAACCAAAAAAAATTTTTAAATTTACAGCTTTATCCATGGCTTGATCTTCCGCAAGAAATTGCTGATCAGGAACGCGAAGATTGTCGTTACACCAAACAGTTTGACATTTTGTTGGAGCAAAAATTTGATTTGACGTGCAAAGAGCATGAATATTTGGCAGGAATTGCTCGACTGGCCGATACCAGGTCAATTTAATTGGCTTAATTATTAGTTTAAACCCAGTGGCTTCCATATATGCTAAGTTTAAAGATTAAAAAAAAATTGCAAATAAAAAAAGCGCCTAAATTGCCTTTTTCAAACTAAAATTTGAAAAATGGTGGAAATAACAAATAACTAGAAAACTATTATATAAATTAAAGTTAAAGAGCATTTTTCCACAATTTTTGTACCTAATTATAGTATATTTTTTATTTTTCTGTTTATAATACTTTTTTTTTTTTTTTTTAAATTTTTTTTTTTAAATTAATTATTATTTTTATGGTTTAGAATTCAATTGGAATGCTGCAGGATGAGAACTCGTACAGAAGCAAACTGTGTACAACTTGAATATGACAAGCCGTTGAGTAGCGGAGCAAGAACAGAAATTGAGTCGGTATTTGGCACATAATTAAATATTTCATTAATATAAAAATAATAATTAATAATTTTTAAATAAATTTTAATTAATTTGCATCATTTTGAAGGTATCAAGCAAAATTAATTAACACAATTTCAATCGAAGGCCAAATGATTCGTGTACGTTTTTGTGATTTGTCACCACGTCCTATTGGTGATTTTTAATTATTTATTTATTTTATTATTATTAATTTATTAGTAATATTTTTATAGGATTAATTATAATCATATATGTTTTTAGGGATTCGGTTTATATGTAAAAAAAAATTAAATTAAATTAAATCTCAGATAGATAACTCGAAAAATGTCGATTTGATAAATACGTCATTCATTTCAAAATTATTCTATTCTTTTCAGAAATGATTGTTTTTAGGCATTCAAAAATGCACCCCAATATCTGAAACTTTGAAAAATCAAAAAAAAAAAAAACGGTTTTGGCATTTTGACGGAAACGGGTCAATAATTAATTTTCTCGGCACTTTTGAAGGTTGGCCAAAAAATTTTTAATGCCACTTGTAGAGGACCAATGGGGCTAGTAAAATGACACGAACCAGATTTTCCAATTTTATGGGACGTGACACCCAATAATGTCTTAAATGGGTCTTTGGGCTTTTCAAATTTTTAAAATTTAATTTTAGATAATTTGAAATTTCAAAATTTCGTAACAAAACTTTAAATAAAATTTTTAAAATAATTATTATTCAGATGATATTATGGATGAAATGGCAAAGACAACAACTCGACTAACCACAACGGCACAGACGACCACTTTTGGCTGGTGGCTAACCAAAAATGATGAAGGTGAAATTGATTTTTTTTATTTATGGCGATTTTTGAACAAAAATATATGTGTATTAGTGTTATTTTTCATTTAGGATTTATAAACATAAAAAATAATCCAAAAAATAAGGGCTTAATAACTCGAAAATGGCTTTAAAGTAGCACCTAAAAAAATTTTAATTGTTTAATTATTTTTTCAAGAAATTCCTGGCCATCCGATATTGAACCATCCAAAACTGCGCAAAAAATACCAATGGCCAAACGATGATCAGTTGAACACAATTGGCCCAGTTGCACACGTGCCAATTCCAATACAAACGGCAAACCCAACATTGGCACCTCCGTTGCATCCAACACTTCAAACCGGAGCAATAATTTTTTAAAATTAATTATTAAAAATTAATTAATAAAAAAGAAAACCCCAAAAAATATATAAAATAGCTGGAAATTAATTTATCATTAGTTAAAGCGAATAATTAATTTAATAAAAAATTATACCCTTATACTTATTTTTAACAAAATATAATGATGACGAATAATTTATCCGAAAATAAATTAAAAAAATTGTTTTTTTAATGAATATAAAAATTAATATTAAAAAAAATCCAAAAATACAGTGCTGAAAAATATGAAAAATTAGTTTAATAATAAGTTAGCTAATTATTGATGCCAAAAAATTCATTTGTTGATTTTCAAAAAAAAAAAACTTTGTTTTTTAATTGAAAAATAAACCAGAATTTTAATTCAATAAAATTAGGATATATTTATATTTTTATAATTATTTTTAACAAAATATTATGATGACAAATAATTTATCCGAAAATAAATTTAAAGAATTCTTTTTTTAATGAATTATAAAATCACTTTTAAACAAGAAAAATCCAAAAAATATACTGCTGAAAAATAATTTCTCTTTAATTAAGCGAATAATTAGTTTAATAATAAGTGAGCTAATTTTGATGCCAAAAAATTCACATTTTTATTCCAAAATTTTTTATTTCAATTGAAAAATAAACCAGAATTTTAATTCAATTAAAATTAGGATATATTTATATTTTTATATAACAAAAAATAATCTTGCCGAATAATTTTTCCTAAATTAAATTTAAAAAATCTAATGAATTTCACTATTCAGCACACATCAGCGGAGGAATATGATGAAGAATTGATTGTTCCTGTTGAAATTTTGCATGTTGATGAGATTGGTCCTACCCATCGAACATTTGTGCCACGTCCAATTGCGCAACAACAGCAACAGCAACAACATGGCGGCGTTCCGCAACAAGTTGTTTCACTGCAACCGTTGCCATTGACTCCGTTGCAATGGCAATTTGGGCACAATGCCACAATAACACAAATTGGTGATGACAAACATCGTCAATCGGAGGAGGGCACTGGAGTTGATCCATTTCACCGTGGAAATGGTGGTCAACAACACCAAGCAGTACATGATAAACAACCGCAACAACAAGCCCAAGTGCTACAAAATCGTGATGAAACTCAAAAGTTTTGGGTACAATCTGGGCAACAAAAGTCAAGAAATGTTGGGCCTGGTCAACAATCAAAACAACAAATTGGAAGTAATCAAAATCATGAAAATGAAGCAGTACAAAGAACGGAAAACCAAAATCCAAGAAAAGCTGGAGTTGATCATCAAGCATCACAACAACTTGGGAGTGATCGAAATCATGAAAATGAAGCAGTACAAAATGATGGACCTGATCATCAAGCGTCACAACAACTTGGGAGTGATCAGATTCATCAAACAGTGCCAAAAACCGAGAAGCGGAACGCAACAAAAGTTGAAGCCGATTATCAAGCAACTCATCAGAACCAAGATGTACCAAGTACTGAAAAGCAGAACACAAGAAATATTATAGCTGATCATCAAGCATCACAACAACTTGGGAGTGATCAGATTCATAAAGCAGTGCCAAGAACTGAAAAACAGAAGCCAGAAAGTGTTGGACATCATCAACAAGAAATAATACAAGAAACACACCCGAATGATCAAAATCATCAAAATCAAGCAGTACAAAGAGCGGAAAAACCTGATATACAACCAGTTGAACAACAGCAGAAAACGGAAAATCAAGGACAAAAAACTGTACAAAAAAGTGTTCATGTTGTAAAAGCAGATCAACAAAATGGAAATCAATTGATTCATCGAGGCCAATCAGTACCTACAACGCAACCACAAACTAAAAACAGCACCGTGAAAATTTTGAAAGAACAGCGAATGCAAAAACAAGGTCAAACAGAACAACATGAGAACATGGACGATCCATTTCACCATGGACAACCCGTGACAGCAGCACAAGAACAAAAAAATACAAATGCACATGAAAGACAACAAGAAAAAACGGAAATGCATAAAAGTTTGACAAATAATGACAAAAATGGCAAAAATTCAAATGAAAAAGTCAAGGATGATCAATCAAATGAAGATAATGCTAGTGAAGAAGAAGAGGATGATGAAACTGATGATCAATCTGATCAGGAAAAAGCTTCATCAAATCACACTGATCAGAGAAGTGATCAGAAACTCGACAAAAAGGAGTTGAATGAAAATGATCAAAAGGTTCATCAAGAAGAACAACGATCAACAGCAAATGAACAGAAAATTGAAGAGAAAACACAACGCACTGATCAGCAGGATATGAAAGAACGGAAAAGTGATCAACGTGATCAAATTGATGAGAAGCTGACAACAAACAATCAGATGACTGATCTGCATAAAGAAAGGACTTATCACAAAAGTGATCAACGAGAGCAATCTTATGAGCAGATAACGGATCAGCCGAATCGAGAATCAGATCAGAATATGGAAGAACGTAAAAATGATCTACAGGAGAAAGTTGAAGAGAATCGGACAGCAAACAATCAGACGACGGATCAGCATAAAGAATCGACTGATCAGAAAAGTGAACACCGAGAGCAATCTGATGAGCAGCGATCAGCAAACAATCAAATAACAGATCAGCCGAAACGAGAAATTGATCAGAATATGCAAGAACAGAAAATTGATCTACTGGAGAAAGTTGAAGTGGAAGGACCGGTAAACAAAGAGACAACCGATCAAAAGAATAACGGTCCTGATCATAAACGTGATCAGAAGAAAAATGTTGAAGTTAATCAACAACCAAAACAAAGAAATGATCAGAAAAATAACCAAGAAGATCAAACTGAAGAGCAGCGAGCTACGAATGAAAAAGTGTTGGAAGAAAGGAACAATGAAAATGATCAGAAAATTGATCAAAATGCTAATGAAAAACATGAACATGCTGATGATCATGCGGAAGGACAGGGACCAATCGCGGCAGAACAATTACAGAAAATAACAACCGCTCCACAAATTCAAGACGTACAACCACAACAGCATCAACGACAAGAGCTACAGCATGTGGTTACTGTAAAGCCGTTTGCTACAACTGGCTACAGTAGTCAACCTGTTCAAATTGTACATGAACAAAACTGGGACAAAAAGCAACCGCGTGGCCGGAATGACCTATCTTTCCATGTTATAAAAGGTGCAAACACAATCAAGAATCTCTAACTTTCTTTAAGCTACTTTTATTAAGGTGACCGTAAAATGCGATTGTAGGCTTACAGTAAACTCATTTACAATATGTTTATTTTTTACGATATTTTTTAAAAATTTTTTTATTAGTCTTTGATTGTTTCTAAATTTTTAGGCTTTTCCACGCGTGGATCCAAATTGACAATGCCACACAGCACATTGCTGATTCGGCGCAAAGGCTTACGCGAAATGACGGTCACTTTGTTGCCACCAAAAGTTGGCGAACCAATTGGGCCACAGATCAATGCTGATCGAGAACGCCAAATGGCCGAAATTGCAATTCAGGAACGGGTGGATTTGATCAGGAAAATTGAGAAAGGGATACAGGTGGTGAATTTTGATTAATATTCATCAATAAATTAATTTGAATTTTGTACAGTAATTAAAAGAATTAAATCAAAATTTGCAGACAGTTCAAAACAAAAAAAAATTTTTGGCATAAAATAAAAAACAATATGAATTAGAAAATTTGTTTCTTCCCTTACAAAATGCCAATTTTTTGGGATTATCTTAACTCCAATCCCAAATCGGGATGGGGGTTTATCAAGATAATTAAAATAAATTTAATGTTAAATTTAAATGTATTATATTTTAATGTTTTGTGATTCATTAAAAAAAAATTTTAATGTGAAAGAAAAAGAAAAAAAATTTCATTTTAATAAAAAAAAAAAAAATCATTTTTAGGTTGATACAAACACTGAAGCTCCACTACCACAATGGGTTCTCCCCCTAATGTCTGGGAAAATGGTAACATTAAATGAAACTGAGAACAACAGTGAAATGCAACAAAATTTCACTGATTTTGCTGCAAAAAATCAAACTGAAGCACAAAAAACAGCTGAAAATGAGCAGCAAACGCAACATGTTCAAGCTGTAACTGAACAAGCAACAAAAAAACAACAGAAAAGTGAAAAAATTGTGGACAAAAAGGGTGAACAAAAAATAGAAAACCAGCAGCACAATGAGACGGAGCAGCACAACAACCAGCCACTAAAAATTCAAGCAGTACAGCAACAACAATCTGTCGATGAACACGCAGCAACAATTGTTGAAGGACGGCAAGAAAATGGTGGTGACATCATCAGCAATGATCCTATGCATCAAATTCTGTTTGGAGAGCCCGTAACAGAAAACCCAGTGGTAGTGGCAAAGCCGAAAATCAAGGGCAGAACAGGACAAAATGGACATAAACCGGCACCAAATTTCCATGTTGTGCACTCATTGTTGTGGCCAACCCAAGTGAATGAGGAGGAAGAAATTGGCGAAAAATTGGACAGGGAAGGAGGACAACAGCAACAAATTGGAGCAGTACAGCAAGGACAGGGCAATGCCAATCAAAATGCCATCCAAATGGGCCAATTTATTCAAGAAATCCAGCAAAATAATGGGTCAGAAAATGACGAAAATGTGACAATTGAAGGACGGCATGATAATCAAACCAAAATCCATGAAAATGGAGCAGTAGTTGTAGAACAACAACAGGAAAATGCCATTGAACAAAGTGTCAAACTTCAAAAAGAACGGAATGTTGATGAACAGAAGAAGCTTAATGATCAGTTTGGAAAACAAAATGGGACTGATCAAGAAGCGCTGGGAGATCAGACAGATCAATTGCAATTGGTGATGAGCATGAGCAGGGTGATCAGAAAGCCAATACGCCAATTAAACATTAAGCCGATTGAAAATGGCACAGAATTACAACATGGACCAGGTGTGATTTAATACCATTCCTGTTGAACAGATTGATGACATTTAAGTGGATCAGGGCTGCACGTAACTGGGTTTTCAATTACGGAAATCCGTAATCCGCCGTAATTAGACGATTTTTTCAAGTACGGAAACCCGTAAAAACTGGGTCCAAAAAGGCCGTAATCCGTAATTGAGTGCAGCCTGGAGCTAATACAAAAAATAAATAAACAAATTTAAAATAATGGCACACTTCAAAAATTTTTAACCTAATTCTATGTAATGCAAAATTCAAAAATTTCGTCATTTTTAAAAAATATTTAGGCTATCAAATTTATTTCAAAAAAAGAATTTTATTAAACAAAATACACATGATGGCACTTTATAAAATGTCAGATCACGAATTAATTTCTGACATTTAAATTAAATTCAATTCAAAACCCAATTAAGAAAGCAAAAATGCCATCGTTGATGCGCATATTTCGAATGGTTCAATTGTCAATATTCCTCGACCACCATCTCGGCACAGTAATGCCGTGGCACATGGTGTTAAAATCGCTCAAGGAAATGACGGGCCTACAGAAGAAAAGTTCAATGTTGAAACAATGATGTTCCCAATAACAGACGAGAATGGAAAAGTGAGAAATTAAATTAAATTCTTTAAATTAATCTTTATTATTTTTTTTTGAAATTAATTTTTTTTTCCAAATTAAGCCTTTGTCAAGCATCAAAAAATCAGAAGAAAATTTTGACAAAAACAGCAGAGAATTTGCTGAGAGCATGATGAGGTAGGTATTTATTTGAAATAAAAATTAAATTTTCAAATGCATTTTTTAAATAATTAAGTGCAATTGAAAAACATATGGCCGAGTCACAAAATGGAATTGACATAAACCTGGAAAGAAATGATCAAATTAAAATGCCAATTAAAATTTTGACCGAAAAATCGGGTAAATTAAATATAAAGAAATTGAAATTTTATTTATTTTATTTTTTAGGAAGAGGACCTGAGAAAATGGATTTCCAAAAAAATGTATAAAATTTAAATGTTTAAAATCATAAAAAAATTATTGCTTGGGTCTGGGCTGAATAGAATATTAATTATTTAAACCACATAGCCAACCTACCTACCATATGGCTACTGGAGTAAAATAAAATTAATATTTCTAAATTAGTTCATAATTAAAATAAATTAACTTTAAGCAATTTAATTTAGGATAGTTTTACTGTCGATAAAAATGAGGCATTTTTCACAAAATTAAACAACATGACAGCAACCGATGAAGCAGAAATACCGGAAAAACCACGACAAAGTGAAAATGAAGAAAGGGTAAATGCGAGAGAAATTCTAATTTGATTTGTCATTAGTTAATTAATTAGTTAATTATTATGTAATACCAAAATGAATCAAAATTAATTTTTTATGATATTTTTTTAAAGTTGAATTAATTAAGAATGCCACAAAGTCAGCCGAGTGGAATGTGACCGAAAGTCAAAAATCACTCCGACAAATTCAAATTGGCGCAAGTCGCAGATTGGTCATGTTGAGGGATGATGTTGGCGAAGCGCCAAAACGGAGGAAAAATGACAAAAAACGCCGAGGACGAAAGAAAAACAAAGTGTGAACTTTAAAAGAAAAATTATTAAAACTACTATAAAACTGAAACAAAGAGTCAAATTAGCGATTGAAATCTGGTAGAGGTACCGTATACATACATCCTGTAAAAGTTTCGGAATTTTGACACCGGTAACAGTAACTGGTTTTACCGTTATTCTTTTCGGACATTTGTCATTTTACCGAACTGGGAATTTGTATTTCGGCACATACCGTATGTATGTCGTGTGTCCTGAAATATAGTCCCCCCCCCCTGGGGTTCTATTTCTCAACCCTTCAAATAGGGGGGCTCTAATACAGGGGGGGGAGTGTATATTATAGGAAATACGGTAAATAAAATAAATAAATTTTTCAGAAAAATGATGGCACACAAAATCATCAACCGCTTACAACAGAGGACATTTTCGGCACAGGAGCAGTGAATTTGCCAAAAACTGAACATTCCCAGCCTGCAAAAGAGCTGTCGGAAGAAACAATTCTTGACGAGGAAGTAAAAATCAAATTAATTTTTAAATATTTAAAATTATTTTTTAATTTTAAGTTACCCCCGGCCCCAGCCGATTTGCCACCATTTGATGCTTTCCCATCGCCACCACCTTCATCATCCAAACGACGGAACACAACAATTGGCACCCAATTACCACAATTGCCTGATTATGGAAAATGTAAAATGATTTTTCGGGATTTCCCCAATGCCCAGTCCCGAATCCAAGATTTTGGTGGTGTTCAAGAGTTAAATTTTAAAGTTTCGTGAACCGACTGACGAGTTAATCTCGGCACAAATACAAGTGAATTTATCTACTTGAAAACGAGAATCTCGAGCTGGGCCCTTGAAACTTAAACATTCGTGTTTCATTTGAAAAATTTTCATTTATCTTTTCGAATAGTCAAAAAATTTCGAATTTTCCCTAAAATAATTAAAAAATTCCTGTCCTTCCCACCCTGACAATTCCGAAAAACTTCAGTCTGTTTATGTGATTCGGGACCACAAAAATGTTGGGGTTTCGGGACTCGTGAATTGGTCGGAACTCCGATGTAATTATTAAATATAGAATTTTATTTTAGCCCTCATTAAAAATTCAAATAAAAATTCAACATCAAAAACTTTAAAAATGACAACAGCAACAACATCATTACCAAGCTCAGCAGATGAGGATGAACACACAGAAGAGGCAAATGAAGTGCCAGAAATTACGACGGAAGTGCCGAGGCCAACTTCGGCACCTTCGGGGGGACGACGAGTGCTAACCTCGACTAGGTAATGCTAATCAATGAGCAGGTGGCATATTAATAATTTTAAAATCCCAATTTAATACGCCCACGTTGAAATGCCAGAAGATATTTCAATTTATTTTTAATTTTTAAACTAAACTGTAAGGATATTCAGCACTATTATTTCAGAAATAAATAAACGATTAAATTTTTAATTGCAGAAAGTTTTATGTAGTTTGTAGTTTCATATATATCGATATTAATTTTTTATCAATTCTTGAACAAACTTTTTTAATAAAAAAAAATTTTTTTTTATGAAATTATATATATATATATTTTTTATTTACTTTTTTAAAAATTTAAAAAGTTTTTTATTTTATTTTTTTAATTTATGTTTTACTTTAGAGTTTCTTCTTTTTTCTTCAAAAATTTATCTTTTTTTTTTTAAATCTTAGTTCTTTTTTAAAATAATAATTATAAGTTATTTATTAACTTTATTAAAGACAAAATTAAACAATGAAGAAAACAGAAAAATTTTGAATAGAAAAAACTGAAAATTATTATTTTTGCCGCAATTTCAGAAGGCGCAAAAAACTCGAAAAGGCACACCAACCCAAACATGGTGAAGAGCAACATTACGCGCCACCGCGTCGCGTTTTTCCCTTACGACGTGGCCAAGTGCCATCATTAGCAATTGGACAAGTAGGTGGTTTATTGCCAGATGAGGAGACCGATGCTTCACCTTTTGATGCGGAAAGAGCAGAGCGTTTGTGGCACCCGAAACAGGCAAAAATGGCATTTAAAAAATACTATTTTTTTAATTATTGAAAGGTATGGCGGCAATTTAGACTACATCCGAAAGGCACCGTCTTGGAATCTTGAAATTTTATTAAGATTTAAATCAAATTTTGTCAAAAAAAGCAGATGAAAAATAAGAGACCGACAGGCAGCGCCGTAAGGAAAAAACTTTTCCAAAATATTTACGCATTTTTAATAAAAAAATTTTTATTTTTTTTTTGGAATTTTTCTATGAAGTCAGACAAATTTTTATAATTTATAAAAATAAATATAAATTATTTCCAAAATAGGAATCAAGGAGACGAGTTAATAATGTTGAAAGTGAACCAGCAGAACAACAACAACAACAACCACAAACAGAGGAAGAAACAACAACTGAGCAAATAATTACAACAACAACTCCCATTGGTGAAAGAAATTAATTAATTAATTAATTAGCAAAGCTAATTTGGCATTAATCATAATTAATTATGTTTAACTAATTAATAACATATATTATTTATACAAGAAATTATTACATATAAATTTGTTTTCTAATAATAAATACAATTATTAATTTAATTAATAATTTCTACGCCCATTTAATATTTTAATTTCATAAAAAATTAATTATATATTTTTAATTATATTAATTTGTATAACAATTAATATTAGTAATAATGTCTACACCCATTTGATTATCTAATGTAATAAAAAATTAGGAAATAAAGTTTCAAATTTTATCTTTGTTTTTAAGCAATTAATGCTCGTCAAAATAAAGCTGAAAGAATTGAAAGTCGTTTTGATGCAAAGAGTCCATTTGAAAAAGAAATTCGACGAAAGCCAAGTGAATTTTAATTAATTAATTTTTAAAATTTAATTTGGCTAATAATTTTCATAGTCGTTGATGCATCATTTCCAAAACAACAACAGTCCAGCGACGATGAAGAAAATGTTAGAAATGAAAAGCAGCACGATGAAGGTGAAAAAGTAGCAAAAGGTAAAGCCACAAATTTTTATATTAAAATATTTTTAGTTAATTTTATTTTTATTTGATTACCGTATTTCATAAAAAGAGCCCCCGAGGGCGTTTTGGTTTCCGGGGATGGCTCTAATATAGGGGGTGGGTTATATTTTAAGAAATACGCAATTAGATATTTTCAAAAACTCCAAAAAAGCAGACAAATTATATATAATATTTTTTTAATTTCTCAAAAAAAATTTCCTTTTTTTTTGCTCAATTCGAGAATTTTTTCTAGTGTTTTTTTGGGTCTCATTATTGTTTTTTGCTGGAGTTTTAAAAATTTCTACTCACGGAAGCCCCAAACGAGGATTTAAATAATTTTTAAATTAGACCGTGACATCATGCAAAAGGATGGCCAGCCTTTGTATTTGCCGCCATTCAATCGACCAATGCTAATGCCAGGCAAAATTCACGAAATTTTTTAAATTTTATAATGCCAAATATATTTGGGGCATTCAGATGGGAGAGAAAGTGACACAATGCCATACATTGGGGAGACAAATGATTTCAAATTTGAGCAAAAGGATGTTGAACAATCGTTGGTGCTGATGGACGATGGGGCCACAGATGTGGCCAAATCTTCGTCCTTTGATGTGGAGGATGATAAAAGTGCAATTTAATTTTAAATATTTTAATTAAAATTAATATTTATTTTTAAAAGAAATTGAAAGTGAAAATTTGGCATCATTGACATCAACAGAAAGCAGTACAATGGAAACATCTTCAGTTGAAATGCTTGCGACATCACAGAATGGTAAAAATTGGGTGAAATTAATTGAATATTCAAAATGTTTAATTTTCCATTTCAATTTTGATTTTTTGTTGGGTAATTTTGCAGAATTTTTCTATAAAAGTGCGCAAAATTTAATAAATCCTTTAAAAGATTTATAAAAACCAATGTTTTAAAAATTTTAATAATCCAAAATCATTTTATTTAAAAAAAATGTTTTTTTGAAGATACAAGGCCAAAGAGTCCGAAAAAGTTTAAAAATTTAATAAATACTTTAAAATACATTTCAAAACATCATGTGCTTTTTAAATTTTTAAAAAATATTTTAATAATCCAAAATAATTTTATTCATTTTTTCAAATAAAAAATGTTTTTTTTACAGCACAAGGCCAAAGAGTACGATCAAACCGAAGAAGAATTAGTACATTTACAACTCCATCGACGACAACATCATTATCATCATTTCCAACAAGTACAAGTCCAGAACTCAGCAGTACAACTAATAGCGAAGAGTTTTGGATGACAACAAGGAGTACGGTAGTGCCACCGTACCAACGCGTGGCCACAACACCGTATGACATTGCCAAGTTTTACCGGATGCCAAATGGGAACTCAAGACAGCGTGAAACAGGTAAATTTTATAGGCATACACGCCGGTACAGGACTAACTTAACCTGAAAATATTTCAATGCTTATTTGATTTAAAAGATTTTTTCAAAATTCTGAATTTTCCATTATTTTATTTATTTTTTTTTGCAGAATTAATTACATAAATATTTTTAAAGAAAGTGTCTCTAATTTCTGACAAAATTAAGCTAATAAGCCAAAAAAAAAAGAACGACCAATAATAGCGAATTTGAATTTTTCCTCTTTTTATAAGAGTTTTAAAATAAAATTGAACTTCTATGAGAATTTTAATTTATCCCAATTTATAAAAGTTATTTTTTTTAATATAAAATTGAAGTGCTAACATTTTGCTCAAAACGTGCCGCCATCCGTGACTCGGCCAACATGGTGATTGCATGTGCCGGCGAAGACGGCGAAGTTTGGACACCGTTGCGCTGTCCGCCCGGCACCGACTGTTTGCCGGCCGCCGATTCGACATTCAGAATTTGTTGTCCAGTCGCAGTGGGAAAAAGATAAAAAAGAATAAGATATTTTTTTATTATTATTAATTTATGTCATTCAATAAATTAATTTTTTTTTTTTTTTGTCATTTATTTTTTTGAAGATTCGTTTTTCTTTTACTGAAGGCACAATTAATTTATTTTTACTTCATAAATTGAGACGGATTTTTATGTGCTAAAAACCTGAAATATGTATTAGGCAAAATAAATGCTAAAAAATGCTGAAATATGTGATAAAAACCCAAAAAATGCCAAAAAATGTGCAAAAATATGTGCTCCAAATTTGAAAATCCGGTTGGTCTTTTTTTTGATTAAATTGTTTTGTAATTTATGATCGTCGTCCGACAAATTTATTCCATAAAAAGTACGGCTTTGATTTCCGTTTTGTTTAGGTTGACACTTTCATTCCCGCGGGGAATTATTGACGGAGTGAAAGAGAAATGTGAAGTTTATATCGTGTCGGAGAGGCATAAATAACAAAGAGAGACGGATTGATAAAAAAAATGGAATAATGATAAATTAGTGAGGGGATGGAATGGGTGGACCCGGGGGCGAGGAGGGCATTCCGTCGAAGACATCCCCGCCTGGGGGAAACTGTGCCGAGAATTAATCTCGGCACCAAATACAAGGGAAATTTATCAACTGGAAAACGAAAATCTCGAGCTCCGCTCTAGAAACTTAAACACATTTGAAAAAATTCTCATTTATCTTTTTCGAATAGCTAAAAAATATGAATTAGTACCGGAAAAATGATTAAAAAAGTCGGATCGGGATACTCAAAAAGAATTCGGATTTGGGACGGCGATCCGGGAACTCTAGCGTGAATTATGCAATTTAAAAATATTTTATTTTAGCCCACATGAAAAGTTCAAACAAAAACTCAACAACAAAAACTTTGTTAACAAAACCAGCAAAAATGACATGACAATAATAACATCATAATGAAGATACAATTAATTTATTTTCACTTCATAAAAGAGATGGTGGCAAAAAGATTCACCAAATTAAAAGATACCTAATTGGCACTACTATTCTCGTGATTGAACATCATACAAGTTTTATCGATCAATTTTATTGATCTGTTCAATAGGTCAAGCTTAGACAAGTTATTCCTTGGTACCCTTAGTAAAAAAATAAAGTGAAAAGAGTACATAACTCAATAATGTTGCCAACCAATTGTTTTTGTGTAGTTCAAGATGAATATGTTGTGTATGCACTACAACAATAAAATGTTTGGCCGAAGACCAAATCCAAATGTTGTCAAATAATAAATAAATAATTTATTTAACAAATAAATATGGAGGAGGACAGCAGGAATAAATAATGAAATGGTGGAATGAATGGGAGAATGCCCTGAGTGGGGGAAAGGGAGACATATTTATGGGGCTGGTCAAGAGGGCAGAGGGAGAGACAATGGGAGAAGGAAAGAAGGGAAAAATATAATCGATAATTGGTGGTCCATTATCCAACAGAATAAATTAACAACACTGAGCATGTATAACCGTGACGTTTTTAGGCCAAAAGTCCCGAGTAACCTGTTTTTTCAATTCCATTATTAACGATTAAAATATGTCTTTTCACGATTGACTAAGTGAATTTAATTAAAAAAATGATAAAAATTTTAAATCTAAAATCAGATAATATGAATATTCATTTCATTTATGAATTGAGCTCCTTCAATGACGCATATCATACTCTTCCATCGAATAGCAACTTAACATTCCTTCTCCATCGTCAGTATAATAGAAGCGATCATCACGCATTTGGCTTGATGAGGGCTGGTTTCGTTGATCACTTTTCTTTTTCTGTCCAACGACTTTACGACAGACTGGACATGAATCTTTCGTTGTTAACCTTTGTAAAAGAAAATGTAAAAGTTATGAAGCAAACAATTGAATTTTCGTAAAAATAATGTTAATTTATTTAAGCTATCTATTTTTTGTCTTGTAATATTTTCCTTATTTTTCTCAGTGTCATGGCAATTCATATTCAAAATGAACTTGAAAAAAACAGAAAACATAACAAATTTTTTTTGGGTTTTTCGAGTAAGTAATTCTTCAAATTTTTTGTAAAAATTTTAAATTTTAATGAAAAATTAAAAAATAAATTCTGATGAAACTTCATTGTACGAATCCATTGATCCATTTTTTTAATGTATTTCACTAGTATTTCATGACTTCTTATAATTTTATAAATTATTTTACCACTTAGTCAAACAGTGCTGATGAAACACGTGCTAAAATATTGGAATGAATTAGTGAAGATACAAAATTGCCTATTAAAAAGATTCTCACGGCACAAGGCAATGCTTCAGACTGATTGCCTTCATTAAGTTTCTCAAGACAAATTGGACATGCCGGCGAACTCTGTGCTTCATCAATTTCTTTTCCTTTGATTGACGCAGAATTTTGCTGAACTGTACCACTTGAAGTAGAAGCTGGAACATCAGCATTTGAAGCTGGAACTGCAGCAGTTGAAGCTAATATAGCATTAGGAGCTGGAGCTGAAACTGCTGCATTTGAATCTTGGTCTGGAAGTGCATCACTTGAAATTGGACTGGGAACTTGAGCTAAAGAAATTGAAGTTGGGACTGAAAATTCAGCATTTGAAATCGGTGTTGATGATTGACCTTAAGAAATACGTAAAATAAAAATATTCCTAAATTATTTTGTTTCTAGAAGGAGGTTGATTGACTAAAGCCATGTTCTTCGGCATAAAATGAATTAAATTTTAACACTCACTTCCATTTTTTTCGTGACTGAATAATTGCGAAAGAAATTTTATTAAGCGCCGAGGAGTTGCCGACGGACTTCGGTCACTCGTCGAAGGAAAACCTTAAAAACAAAATTGACACCCAAATAAGTCTAATTTTAATCGGTTTTGACTTAATTAACAATTAGTAAAAACATTTACATTAATTGTAAAGGTGCATTAAATATTTAATTTTTAACTGTACCACTAACTTTGAATGTGTTGGATAAAAATAATAAGAATAAAAGCAAATAAAGCTGTTGAATAATACATTGAAATAATAAATGAATAAAAAACTGAAATTTTCTGGAAAATAACAAATATTTATATTATTTTTACATATAGAATAATATTTTGTTTATTTCTACTTTAGACAGGTTAAATTGATAATAAATGAATAAAAAACTGAAATTTTCCTAGAAAATAACAAATATTTATATTATTTTTACATATAGAATAATATTTTGTTTATTTCTACTTTAGACAGGTTAAATTGATTGCATTATTCCAATTTTCATATAAAAAATAAAAAATAATAATTATATATGCTATTTTTTTATCCATCTATTTTTTAAAATTATTATTTCGATAGAGGCGGAAGCGTTAATCAATAAAATGCAATTAAAATATTCTTGAAATATTCCATTAAAAATTGTCCAAAATTTTTGTTGCTTAAATATTTGATGGAAATGTTTATGTAAATGGGTTGTTTTGAAGCTATTGCAAAAAGGTTTTTTCTTTCACAAATATAATAATTTTATGATATAATGCAATGATATTTTAGTCAGGCTAATAAGCAAAACGGTGTTCAATGATAATAGGTTATTTTTTAGCATTTTTTGATCTTGTTTTTTGAAAAAATATATTTGATCACTAATTACGTGAGCTGTGCATTTAAGTCACGACAAAACACCAAAAGTAATAAAACCAAACATTTTTTAAACAATTAATTTTAACACAAAAAGATACATTTCAGTAACTATGCCACAAGGTCTGTATTTTATCTTTCATTCCCGCCATTTCAGTCCCGGTGGTATAAGAAATTTCGCTTATATGCATTTCCGACTCACCGTTCTATATGCTCCATTGTAAGTGAATTTACTTAAAAAATCCAATGATGATGAGTAGGGCATAAAATTATATGGAAATCCATATTTTTTTCCTGACTGAGGGAGGCCTGAAACACACGAAAAAGATATTTTTAGCTTGGTTTGAAGCTTCTAGGATGGATTTCTATATCCATATTTTCCATATTTTTCCATATTTCGCGATTTATGTCCATATTTCCATATTTGTCCATATTTTGGCATTTTTATCCATATTTTAATAAAATGAAAAATTTCAACAAAAAACTACACATATCTTTTGTCTAAGTCAACCAAATTAAACATTCTTGATATCATTAGATAGCCCTAAGAGTTCTCTATTAGTTCACCTAAATTTCAAAAAATTTCGTCAAGTTTGAACAAAGTTATGCCCAAAAGTACACAAGGAACCAGGTTTTCGGGCATTTTTTAGTCATTACTTTTTTGAAACTTAGCCTAATTTTTTGAAATTTTGCAGGCTAATAGAAAAAACTTAGGGCTATAGAAAGATATCAAGAATTCCTAATTTTCTTGGTTCTAAGAAAGTTTTCGTCAGAATTTTTGAAGGTCAAAATTATTTTTGTCTAATGCAAAACTTTTCGTTATAAATTGTTTAGATTTTTTATTTCCTCATATGAGAGAATGCATTTGAGTTATTATTGCACTAATTTATTAACAAAAACGAAAACAATTGAAAATAATGGGCAAAAAAATTTGTTGTTTTATTACTTTTTTTATATTCAAAAATCAATATACAAAAAATAAAAATAAATATATGTAAAAATTCTGTTCTTTCTGGGTATTGCACTTTTCGACTTTGAGAATTCGAAAATTGAATGAAAGAGAGCAAAGAAAAAAGAAAAAAAAACACAAAATGAAGGCATTGGCATTTTAGGAAAGAAAAGTGGGCGAAAAGATGCTGACCATCAGAAAGGTTTGAGTGAAAATGGCCGGCGAAAGAAATGCGGGGGAAAACACGGCACCGCCGAGCACTTGCGGAGACAGTATATCCGGGGACAATGCTTAAGGGGACAAAGGCGAATTTGGCACGGGGTAACGCGGAGGGAGATGAGACCGACCGGCGGTTGGTCGGGTCATTAGTCAAAAATCATCAAAAATGGGCGTTAGTCAAAAAACCATCAATGAAAATTTTCAACCAAAAACTGCCCATAACTTTGGTCAGGGTCAACCAAATTAAACATTATTGTATCATACGGTAGCCATAAGAATTTTCTATTAGCTCACCTAAATTTCAAAAAATTTGGTCAAGTTCGAGCAAAGTTATGGCCAAAAGTACCCGAGGAACCGGGTTTTCAAACATTTTTGGCCATAACTTTTTTGAAAGCTAACGAAATTTTGCAGACTAATAGAGGACACATAGGGCTATCGAATAATAGCAAGAAAATTAAAAATAAAATAATTTCTAAGTAAAAAATTTTAATTAAAAAGAAAATTATTTTGATCATCAAAAATTCTGATCAAAACATTCTTAGAACGAATAAAAAAAAGGTGATCTTGCTACCTTATTTGTCCTCTATTAGATTGCAAAATTTCAAAAAATTCGTTAGGTTTCAAAAATGTTATGGCCAAAAATATTTCAAAACCCTGTTCCTTGGGTACTTTTGGCCATAACTTTGCTCAAACTTGACCAAATTTTTTAAAATTTAGGTGAGCAAATAGAGAACTGTTAGGGCTATCAAATTACACCAAGAATGTTTAATTTGGTTGACTTTGACAAAAGTTATTGGCAGTTTTTTTAGTTGAAGGTTTTATATAACAACTCATCACCGACCGATCGGATTGAGAATGATTGGAGACAGCGCGTAAGGGTTGAGAACGTTGGGAGAGAGCACCTGAAAGGGGGAGGGTCAGAATTGGAGAGTGAGTGAGGGGTGAGGGAACGGACGCACATAAGGGGAGAGAATGAACGGATGGAAGATGAGAGGGCTGAGGATGAACGGCGAGAACACGTAGGGACTGAAAGGCAAAAAAAGTAGAGTTGCACGAAACCGGGAATTTTGACAAAAACCGGGACCAGGAATTTTCGGGTTATAAACCGGGACTTTTTGGCTGGGAAAACCGGGACTAGTCCAGGTCCCGGTCAAAACCGGGACTAGGTACTCAGTTGTACGTTTTTTTTCAGTACCAGTCCCGGTCCCGTGCAACTCTAAAAAAAGCATTGAACTACACGACACGTGCCTGATTATGTAGGGATTGAAGAGACCGGGCGTAAGAACCCATGGAGATAAACTGAAAAATTGAGGCGAGAATTTAGAGGGACGGGGGAAAAAAAGGGGGGGGGGGGAAGCGGAAACTCACACGGAAGGGGAGAGAACAAGAGGGCTGAAAAAGTGGACAAATGGACGAACAAATTTAGGACATATATGGAAAAAGGGACCACTCACCTGAACCCAAGCGGGGAAAGAACAAGCGGGGACAAACTGAAAAAGACCGATTAGAGAGGATTGAGTTGGATTGATCAGTTAGTTAATCATCGATCGGTTGGGCCGATCAATCGCCCATCACTCACACGCTTGGAGCAAGAATATAAGGGCTAAAAATGGAAATTTGAATCAATGGTTTTGAATGGCGCGCTATAATCAATCAATCATGCAAATGACCTGAAAATGCTGGGCGAAAGAACGGCTGGGCCCATAACGACAAGGCCATAAATGGGCGCGAAATGGAAAGGCGAAAGAATCACCGATTCGTACAGATGGACAGCGAAAGTGCGCTTAACGCGCCGATGATTCCCCCAGCGGGCGAAGGAGGACGAATTGTGCTAAATTTGAAGGGGGGAGGGGGGATGAAGCATTTGGACGGACTGATCGGTCGACACCGGAGGCACTCGTTGTCTTTTGGGCTCAAGTACAGTTTATGCGTCCAATGGACTTTTATGCGTCCAATCAATTTTTATGCGTCCATTCAATTTTTATGCGTCCATTCAATTTTTATGCGTCCATTCAATTTTTATGCGTCCATTCAATTTTTATGCGTCCAATCAAAATTTTTATCAGGTGGCCATGTTTCGGGTAGCTCTATTTCCGTTGACCTGCATTTTAACTCAACATGTGGGATGCCACGGCTTAATCATTGACAAAATGGGATATTTAGGATCAAAGCCTTGGCATTTTTGCGGATGCTCTAACACAACAAAAACTGCGATAAAGATGATTGTATTAAGAATATAGCTATGAAAAGGAAAACAATTTACGTGATAACAAGTAATTCTGAGAAAATATTCAAAATTTTGGGAAATTCTAGCAAATCTTGGTGTGATATTGTCAATGTGATAATTGATTGGACGCATAAAAGTCGATTGGACGCACAAAAGTCCATTGGACGCATAAACTGTACTTGAGCCGTCTTTTGTGGCCACATTTATCCATTACTTTTTGTACGGGCGGCTCATCCAACGCAATGCTTTCAATGGTCGCCCAAAGGGCCATTTCCTTCTCCTCGGCACTCATCCTGTCGTACGTGTCAAACTTGGCCATGTCCGGCATTTGCTGCACATCAATCGCTGAAACAGCCAACATTTTCCGCCACTGATCGCTCATCCGATCATTTCCTTCCCCCACCCCCCCCCCCCCCCCCCCCGGTGCTAGGTCGTTTCCTAAAAACCGCCACCATGGGCGTTTTCTAAATCCGCCAAGGTGTATGAAAATAAAAAATGTTAAACAAATAAATTCGAATTTGGCTCAATTTCAACCAAATTTGACCAGAAATTTTTTGAAAGCCAGTGAAATTTTTTTAAATTTTAAAGATAAATAGAGAATTCTTAGGGCTATCGAATATATAAATTCATTTTTGCTCAATTGTCATTTAAGGACGTTAAAATTTAAATTTTTATAAATATATGTGCATGACCATGGCAAAAAACATAGCATGCTCAATGCTTTATAATTTTTTTTGCAAACAAATAAATTAAATTTTCTTTTTAGAATTCTCCTCTGTATAATCTATTAAATATTAAAATTTCTCAAAAAGGTTATTGCAAAAAATTCTGACTTAAGGTTTTTGAAATTTTATGAGCATAACTTTTTTTATAATTTTGTAAAAAAAAAATTCTTTTTTTTATATTGATAGAAAACCTCCAGAACTATTGAATGATACTACAAAATATTAATATATCTAAAATTGAGCCAAGTTATGAATTTATATCTCTTACATTTTTTTTTGTTTTCCTACCCCTTGGCGGTTTTTAGGAAATGCCCATGGTGGCGGTTTTTAGTAGGGTAGGTCGGGACCAGGAATTTTGGGCAAAACCGGGACCGGGATTTTTTCGGGTTGAAAAACCGGGACTTTTTGGCTAGGAAAACCGGAAAAACCCGGGAATTTCCCGATCCCGGTCAAAACTGGTCAAAACCGGGACTTCGGCACTCAGTTGTACTCAGTTGTCCGTGTTTTTTTTTTGGTACCCGGTCCCGACCTACCCTAGTTTTTTGGAAACGACCCAGCACGCTCCCCCCCCCCCCCTTTCCCCCTTTTTACACTGATCCCTCAGCAGTTTCGCAATTTGTTCTTTGCGCGCGAAAGTGTATCCATTTTGTGTGCATTGCTTCCTTTGAACTTTGTCCAAAGAGTCTTCCAAGGCGAAAAAAGCGCCCACAGTTCGTTTGATGGCTTTCAAAATTGGTCCACCGACGCCTGTGAGAAGAGACAAACCGGACAATTGTTGACACGGCGAATGTATGGGGAGGGCTCCCGGACTTTTCGAGAGTGGACATTTCGACAGGAGGAGAGGACATTTCGACAGCAAAGGACATTTCGACAGCAAAGGACATTTCGACGGCAAAGGACATTTCGACAGCAAAGGACATTTCGACAGCAAAACAAAAAACAATGAATTTTTCGACAGTAAATATAAAAACAAATAATTCTTATTAAAATAAATTATATTGCTTGTCAGTTTTTTACTAAATTTCTTCTAAGTTTAACATACTAATATGTATTGCTAAATCATTATTACTAGGGATACGATTTTTACGTTTTTTATCTAGAAAAATTAAAAATTTCAAAAATATACGCATAAGAAGAATGAAAAATTTTCTCAAAAATTCATCTCCAAAATTTATTTATTTATTTTCTTGGTAAGAATTTTAGATTTTAAAAATTATGTATGTATCTCAATAATGATTTGGCTTAATTTTTGCTTTTTGGATAAAATTATACGATTTTACACCCCATAAATTGAAAACTTAATTACTTTTTACTGTCGAAAAGTCCCCTCCTAAAATTTATAAAATTTCTGTCGAAATGTCCTTAGCTGTCGAAAATTCCGGCGCCCATGGGGGGGGATTGCCCCCCCCCCCCCCCCTCCTCTTGGCTCATTCTTCCCAATTTACCCTCTTCGAAAAAGTCGACGTTCTTCAGCAACTGAAGCGCTTTCTCCGCCGTATTGGTGGACCCGGTCAGCTCCATCAGTCCGGCAATTAGCTTTTGTCTGTCCTTTTCTCCGATGCCAGCGCTTCTCAGCATCTGAATGGCTTTTGTGCCGTGGCGTTTTGTCCCTTTCAAATGCAAATTGCCTCTGGCACATTCACAATGGAATTGTTGTCCTTTTCCTCGTACATGGCGAACAGCGTGGGCGACAGAATCGACTTGGGGTTGACCGGGCCGCCCTTGTCGGGTGCAAGTGGCATAAAGCGTGGGCTGAACATCCGGTAGTTCTGTGAAGTGGAAGCATTCCGCGCCACGGTCGCTTTGTCTGGCATCGAATCGAACAGTTTCATGCCCTCGTGGATCAGTCCCAATTGGCTTCTCTAATGGGCGGATGAGAAGAAAGATTAGCGAATTATTCAAAGGAAGAGATTGAATTGGGACTGTGAATCGAATCGATAAATGATCAAATAAATATAGACGGCATTTGGGGTGATCGAAATCGGAATGAATTTAAAAAAAAGAGAGACAAAAGCAAGTGCTGAGAGGTCGGCCGAAACGTCGCCGGAAGACTTTTTGAACCATAACTTTGTTCATTGTCAATCAAATTAAGCATTGTTGGTGTTGTCCGAAAGCTCAGTGTGTTATTATTATTAATTTTCAAAATTTTCGTTAAGTTTCAAAAAAGTTATTGCCAGAAGGAACCCAAAAACCTAGTATTTCGAACCTTTTTTTTTTGCGCATGCATAAAATTTTTTTAAAAAATTGCAGTTTTATAGCGTTTTTCAAATGCTTTCGAATAATACCAAGAATGTTTAATTTGGTTGACAAAAAAAAAGTTATAGTCCAAAAATTCGTCCGGCGACGTTTTGTCCTGCTCCGGCTGGGAGACCAACCTTTTCCTTGGGACTCAGAGAAGGCTCTTCCCGGTCCAAAACAATGTCATACCTAAAGAATGCAAAACGAATGAAAAGTTTCTAATTTGACCGTGCCGTACATTCGCTTCTCAAATATTTTTGTGCCGGGAAATTTTTTGCGTCGTTCCGTTTCTTCCGAAAGTCGTGCCAACAATCCGTGCACTTTTGTCCATTTGTTTTCCGCCTTTTCTCCCCTTTCGCCCATCATTTTAACCAGCAAATTGGACACCTTTTTCGGGATTTCTTTTGTCAGTAAATTGTACGAATTTCAATTGGTTCCGCGTTTCCGGCACTTACGCGTGATCCGATGGATTTGTCGGCGTCGGTGCTCAGCGGAAGCGAAGAGCTCATCGATTTGATCGGAAATAATCGAATATTGTAATTAAGGAATGAGTGATCGTTTCATTTCTTCATTTGCAAACCCCCACCTTAAACCGTTCTTCCGCGTTTCCTTGCGCTTCTTCCGCACTTTCCCATCGCCCCATTCGTCCATTGGTCAGCCATTTTTCGCGCTCCTTTCGCGTCTGTTCAATTTATGCCAATTGTTTTTTGCCATTGCCATTTTCATTTTTTGCTCCCTCCCCTTCCATTCCCTCAATCCTTCCTTTTCTTAAATGATTCCAATTGGCACCTTCAGCAACTGCTCAAATCCGTCATCCACCCTTCTCGGCACCCTCCGTCTGCCCTTTTTGCCGTACCGAATCAGCCGCGCCGACTCTGTCCGTTTTCGTCCCTTTTCAACTTTTCCCAGCAGGTGACCGTTCCGTTGCTGAACTGATTGAATTTGTTGTTTTTTCTGTCCTGCATTCTGTGGTTCAATATCTGTTGAATTAGTCCATTTTTCGTCCAAATACCGTACCGTTTTGTGAGTGCCTTCTACCGTAACTCCATCACTGTCTCGCATAAATGGCACTTCGACACGATGACTGTCGCTTTGGTGCTTTTCTAAACGGCCATTTCCGCTCATTTCCCTACCGTATCAAACTCCTCCCACCTATCGTACCCTCTTCCTGGACAAATGCCAACAATTCGTCGCTCTTCGTCCGTTGCGTCTCCATTAATCGCCGTTTGCTTTCCACCAGGCAAATTGCCGGCGACTTTAGGTCGAATCGGTTCTCAATTCGGTCCAAACATTTGGCCAATCGCCGCTGCTCCCCTAAAGAATGGTTCGACCATTTTGCCAAATGCCATTGTTTTCTTTGCCTTTGGACAGTCTCTTGTACATATTCTTCCCCAGCTGTCCCATCAGTGCTTTCACCGCCCCATAATACAAATTTTCGTGAGTCCTTTTCAATTTGTCATAACTTTCTGGCATCACTCGCAACTTTTTGAACTTGGCCATTTCTGTGTCCATTTGATGGCCATCATCACTCGGAGAAGCCTCTAAGAAACAGGGAAAGTGGTGCCAAATCCAATTCAAAAATGCACACTGTAAATACCAATTTCTGTAATGAACACACCGCGAAAAAGTAAGAAACAAAATGCCAACAGGCGCCAACTTAAAATCCATTGGGTTAGCCCTGGGGAATGCCAAAACAAATCCATTGCTGAAAAATGAAAGTAAATAAATATACATAGGTAGTCAAATTAATATTTGAAACAATTTTCTAACAGCCAATGGGAATGCGATCGAAGCGATCATCGCCCCTTCCGCGATCGGTCAGTCAGTTTCCCCCAGGCGGGGATGTCTTCGACGGAATGCCCTCCTCGCCCCCCGGGTCCACCCATTCCATCCACTCACTAATTAATCATTTATTCCATTTCTTATCAATCCGTCTCTCTTTTTTATGCCTCTCCGACACTCACATAAACTTCACATTTTTCTTTCACTCCGTCAATATATTCCCCCCGCGGGAATGATAAAGTGTCAACCTAAACAAAACGGAAATCAAAGCCGTACTTTTTATGGAATAAATTTGTCGGACGACGGTCATTCATTTGTTGAACCGGTTAAGAAAAAAAAGGAGGGGGGGGGGGCGGCGTACTTAAACAATGAGGTTGAATAAAAACCCATTCTCATTAATTGGTGACAACACTCCAAACGGTGCCGGGACCGTTAGTCAAAAAAACCACCAAATGGAAAAATTTTTGAAAGAAAATTATTCATAACTTCGCCTTAAATGTATACAAATTTTAATTATTGATATCATTAGATAAGCTATAAGTGTTTTCTATTATCCTGCAAAATCAAAAAAAAAATTCGTTTAGTTTCAAAAAATTAAGACCTCAGAAACTCAAAAAACCAAGTTTTTTTTTTGTGCAACATTTCTAGTCATAACTTTCTTGAAACGTAACCAAATTTTCTGAAATTTTACATGATTATAGAAAACATTTAGTGCTATCAAATGTGATATCAAGAATTAAAAGTTGGTTGCTTTTGAGCAAAGTTATATCAAAAAATATTTTAAATTTGATGGTTTTTTGACAAACGCCCATTTTAATGGTTTTTGACTAACGTCATAGCACACTCCAAACGGTGAAAAAGAGCTCAAATTAAAAATGGCATACAATGGCTGAAAGGAAACCATTACAAAACTAACATTCAAGCATTAAATCAAGCATTAATTTTAAGTTTAACAAGGCCGTTAGCCCTTTGAGGCTTAACTCGTCCATCGAATGGAAATCTAACGGTGAGAAAGAAACCCGAAAAATCATCCAACTGTGTGAACGCATAGCGAAACAGCCATTTAAATTTAAACAACAAAATAAAATTCAAAAATAAAAATCAACAGAAAAAATAACATAATTCGATGTCATAGGCAGGGTTCCCGGTAAATTGGACACAAACGGAACATTAGACACTATTGTACATCAAATAAATAAACAAAAATTTTAATTGAAATAAATAATGTTATTATTATTATTTGTAGCATCAGCAGCAGAAAGCCATCATACATTCATAACGAAAAAAAGTTTTCATTTTGATGGGGTTCCCATTTTTTGCGCATTTTTTGGCACATTGAACAATCATCGCCCAATTTTCTACATTTTTTCGCATCTTGATCAATCATCGTGCATATTTAATGTTTGATCCACTCTAAATGCCTTAATCCATTTATCCACACAAATTATTTTTCAACCTAATTCCTGGGTTTGTTTTTTAAAAGAGGAATTTGGTGTCCAATTTTCCTTTGGTGTCAAAGTTCCGACGGTGTCCAGTTTTACGCTTGGTGTCCAATTTTCCGGTGTCCAATTTACCGGTCCCCCATAACCCATTAATTCACTGTTATTTTGATGTGTTTCCATTTTTCAGGTCGATTTTGGTGATCAGTTCGTTGATCAGTTTGTCGGTATGCAAAACCAATCCTTCTGGCGATTTTGCAGCCTCATGCAATTCAGTTTTTTCGGGTGCAAATCGATTAAATTTTTATTATTTAAATAATTTTCAAATTTTATTAAAAAAAATCCAATAAACCTTTGATTATTTTCTTGAGAAGAATTTTTGATTTAAAAATTATTTATCTCAATACTCATTTGGCTTAATTCTATTATTTTTTTTATCATTTTACGATTTTATATCCCTAAATTTGAAAGTTTTTGGCACCCATTTTCCCATTTATAGCAACTATTTTCGGGGTTTTTAGACAGGATGCCAAATGGGAACTCACGACAGCGTGAAACAGGTAAATATTGGACAGCAAAATTTAAAAATTTAACAATTATTATAAAAAAAACTTTTTTATTTTTTTAGATAAATTTGGGGTAAAATGAATTAAAATTTATTGTTTATTTTTTAAGTCCATATAAAATTTTTCAAAATTGATCGGAAACGCACAAATTTTAAATGTTCCCCAATAACTATTCTAAAAATGGTTGGAACGTGACCGAAAAATGCGTCAGTGATACAAATATTTTAAAATAAAGTTCTATGGCATTAATATTGTAATATAGAAGTAAACTTCAGTAAGAACATTGTTCTGAATCCAACCCCGGACCCGAATTCAAACAAAAAGTCGAAAATTCCAAATTCTCGAAATTAGTATTTTTCTTAAAAATCGGTTTAAATACACGGAAACAAACTGAAAGCCATTAATCCTTCAATAAGAGATCATTTACTCTGTTTTTGATCCAAAAATGCTAAAATCGAATTTGGACTTTCGACTTTTTGTTCGAATTCGGGCCCGGGGTTCGGAATTGGCCGAAATGGTTACCGAATTCGTGGACAATGAATGACCTTGAAAACCCAGGGACTTGTTTTATGACAATAAAATTTTCTACTGACGCTTTTACCACTGACGCATTTTCCATTGACGCATTTTCCGGGCGCCGTTGGAAAGAAGCGTGTATAAATTTTAGACAAAAATAGTGAATCAATAACAAACAAAAAAAAGTAAAATGAGCCCAAAGATAGCGAATTTGAATTTTTCAATTTTTTGAATTAAATTATTTTTAGGAGATTTGAAAGAAATTGATCACCCGATCACTTAATAGTGATCAGAAGCACAGCTAATTTTTTCAGCAATAATAGACAGACCTTTCTATAATTAATAAAAGCCCACCCAATTTTATATGCATGCTATTAAAGAACTCGAATGATTATTTTCTGAAAATGATTCACGAATTCTTTTTTAAAAATTTTTATGAAAATTATTTTAGGCCTATCTTTTAAAAAGTTATATCGAACTTAGCTCTTTAAATATATTTAATAAAATCGCACCAAATTTTATTAGGTATTCTCCCCGGTACAGCAGGACTAACTTAACTTAACCTGAAAACATTTCAATGCTTATTGGTTTTAAAAAATTTAGCAGAGTGTAATATGAATGAATAATAAACGTTCATCTTTGTTTTGAATCACTCAATGATGGTGAGTTTGGCTTGATGAGGATTGATAACTTTTCTTTTTCGGTCCAACTTCATTACGACACATTGGACAAGAACCTTGCACTGATAACCTTTGCGAAAAAAATGTAAAATTATAAAAAAAAACATATTTTTTCGAAACAAAAAACCTAAAATTTATTAAATTTATCAAATTTATATTGTTTTCATAGTTCATCATTTAATTATCTTCTCAATGTATTTCATTAGGCGTTTTGTTTCCTCAAATTTTTTTAAATCATTATTTGGCAATATTCTGTAATTAAATTGCACTAAAAATTGTGGTGTCATGGCAACTCGTACAAAAGGCAACTCGTACAAAGGCAACTCGTACAATTGGCAACTCGTACAATTGGCAACTCGTACACAGGGCAACTCGTACAAAAAAAATTTCTAAGAATTTTCAATTAATACTTAGAATTTTTAGATTAAAAAAATCTAAATGGATATTTTAGCCTAGAAAAACTAAAAAAAAATTTTTTAAAGTTTTTTACTAAATTTTTCAGCTGATTTTTAAATTTCTTAAATTTTTTGAAAATTTAAGTATTTTAAAAAGTTGGCTAAAAAATCCATTTAGATTTTTTTAATCTAAAAATTCTAAGTTTTAATTGAAAATTCTTAGAAATTTTTTTTGTACGAGTTGCCCTGTGTACGAGTTGCCAATTGTACGAGTTGCCCTGTGTACGAGTTGCCTATTGTACGAGTTGCCTATTGTACGAGTTGCCATTGACCCAAAATTGTATTCTCGGGTGGAGTGTATGTGCACCCGAGAACAGGGTCCATGTGAATGGCGTGCAGCTCATTTGGCCAAATGGTTTTCACGCCATTCACAAACTCGTGAAGCTAAGCGACGCTAAATACCATTTTGACAAACAGTGCTGATGAAATACATGCTAAAAGATGCAATTAATTAGTGAAGATACAATTATTTATTAAAAATACTCACGGAACATGGCAATGCTTCAGACTGACCGCCTTCATTAAGATTCTCAAGACAAATTGGACATTCCGGCGGATGCTGTGCTCCTTCAATTTCCTTTCCATTGATTGACGCAGAATTTTGCTGAACATTTTCTAAATTTACTTAGAATAAGTTAAAATTCCTAAAAAGTATGTGAGTGATTAAATTCAGGTTATTTATTGGGCTGAAATGATTTACACTTTTTAAGACTCACTTCCATCTTTTTTGGGACTGAATGATTGCGAAAGAAATTTTATTAAGCGCCAAGGAGAAGCTGACGACGGACTTCGGTCATTTGTCGGATGGAAAACCTTAATAACAAAATTAACACACAAATGAGATAATTTTTTTTAATTGGTTTTATAATTACCATAGTAAGAACATTTAAAATAATTTTAAAATGAGCATTTAATTTTTTAACTTTCTCCACTAACATTGAATATGTTGGATAAAAATAATAAAAATAAAAGCAAATAAAGCTGTTGAATAATACATTGAAATAAATTAATAAAAAAACTGAAATTTTACAGGAAAATAAAAATATTAATACTGCTTTTTGCAAGTAGAATTGCATAAATTTTCACGTAAATTTTGATGTAAATGGATTGTTTTGAAGCGATTAATAAAAATGTTTTTTAACAATTATAATTTTAATGATATGGTGCAATGATATTTTCATCAGGCTAATAAGCAAAACGGGGTGAACGATAATGAGATTGAATTTTCAGATTGTTTGAAAGCAATTAATTTGGGCTTTTTTTTTGAAATTTAAAATATTAGCACTTGAATTTTTCTTTCTTAAATTGGATTTATTTTTGAGAAATTTTTTAGAATTATTCTATAAAAATGCTAAAATTAAATAAATTCATTAAAAATTCAAAAAAACATGCTTTTTAAAATATTGTAATAATCCAAAGTAATTTTATTTCGTTTTTCAAATAAAAAATTTTTATTTTTTAAGCACAATTCCAGAGTACGATAAAATAGAAGAAGAATTATTACAATTTGGACTTCATCGACGATAACATCATTATAATCATATCCAACAAGTAAAAGTCCACAATTCAGCAGCACAATGAATGGAGACGAGTTTTGGATGACAACAAGGAGTACGGTAGGGACACCGTACCAATGAGTGGCCACAACACCGTATGATGTTGCCAAATTTACCGGATGCCAAATTGGAACTCAAGATAGTGTGATTCGGGCGAAAATAATTAAATTTTAAATGCTTTTTAGACATATATAATAAAATTGTACGGTAGGTATGTAATATAGCTCTTATTTTGTTTATTTCTACTTTAGAAGGCGGAATTAAATAATCACTAAAATTAAGGATAACATAGTTAATCAATAAAACTTCTTGAATAGACTGTATATTTGATTAAATATTATTTATATACCTATATTAGCGGAAGTATAAATCGTTTAAAAATGATTGTATTTGTTCGACAAATAGTTTAATAACAAATAGCAAATATTCATTGTAATAGACGAATTATTTATGCATTTATTTTGTCTATATCCATAGATTAGAATAAATAAATCAATAAAAAATATTAAACTATTCTCGAAAATATTTAATTAAAAATTAGCCAACAATAAGTTTTTGGCGCTTAAATATTTCCCAGAAAATTGTTTATGTAATTAAGCAATTAGTAAAAATGTTTTGTTTCACAAACATAAGTTTATTGATATGGTGCAATGATATTTAGTCAGGCTAATAGCCAAAAGGGGTACAACGATAATGAGCTTGGATTTTTCGATTCGACAAAGTAATAAATCAAATTTTCAAAATTATTGAAGGAGTGATCTGGTCAAACTGGTGTAAAAGACTTTTTTGATCATCATCAAAAGTTAGCTTAGCAGGAATTTTTTCAGAATTTTGGGCCTACAAAATATTGATTTTTTTGGGGTGTAGATAAACTTTTGACCAGTCAAAATTTGAGCAAAATTCGTTTAGATAAACTTTTGACCAGTCAAAATTTGAGCATAATTCGTTTAGTAAAATATAGTGTTTATGCACAACATTCTTTTGAGTATTGATATATACCATTCGAAAACCCATAAAAAATTCTACAAATACCACCATATATTTAGGATTTAATTGAAATTTACAGTTGAAATGACGACAAAAACAAAATAAAATGGGGTGTAGATAAACATTTGACCATGACTGTATGTAATTGACTAAATCCAGGTTATTTATTGGCTTAAAATGAATTATTTTTTAACACTTACTTCCATGTTTTTTGTGACTGAATGCTCGCGAAAGAAATTTTATTAAGCGCCTATAAGATCATTTTTCTGTCTCAAATTTTTAATTAAAATGATTTTTAATCAGGCACAGATTTCCAACAAAATATGTAATTTTAACAAATCAAGACAATCTGGCTTTTTGAATTTTTAATTTTTCAAATATGTTTTCAAAGTGAAGAATTTAAAAATTTCGAATTATATATTAATATTTATTTATTGTAACATAAGGTTTAAATTATTTTTTCAAAATACAATTATTAAATAAAATTTATTTTGCAAAGATCAATCCAGATAAAATTTTGTTAGATCATTCTAATTAATCACTTATCAGTGTTTTCGATCATATTATCCTCATAATCGCTTCTTTCATTAACTTCCTTCTTTTGCCGTTTCGATCCGATCAACTCAATCAAAGCCCATCTTCGGAGCTCGATTCTTCCAAATGTCATACTGATCATCGTCCCGATCAGTTGGCCCATTCTTGGCAGTGTCGGCCTCATGGTTTTTGCGCTTCCATTTCAGTGCCGATGATTCCTGATCAGTGCCGCTCCATTTCAATGCCGATGATTCCTGATCAGTGCCGCGCCATTTCAATGCCGATGATTCCTGATCAGTGCCGCTCCATTTCAATGCCGATGATTCCTGATCAGTGCCGCGCCATTTCAATGCCGATGATTCCTGATCAGTGCCGCTCCATTTCAATGCCGATGATTCATGATCAGTGCCGCTTCGGTTTGGTCCATCTTCTTCCTTAAATAAGGAATGCTGTATCATTTTTTGTAAAAAGTCTCTCAAATGGGGTCTGATCAATGAATTTTTGAAAATTATTTTGACCAATGATCTTTTTTTTTGATTTTTAGGAGTCAAGAGGAATTTTGATAAATTTAGTAGTATTTGGCATAAAACTTTAAAAAATTTATCAAACTTGCCTAGGCCCATATGACCCATATAAGCCTATTTTTCCATACTATTGTGTGCTACCATTTTCTGTTCGACATTTTTCGGCGATTTCTCAGCAGTGCCTTTGCGTTTGCGTCCGATTCGGCGACGAGCGACTCTCGGCTTCTTGATCTTTTTTACCCGAGCGGTGCCATTCCGTTTCTTTCCAACCCTCGGTCCGATGGCACGCTGTGTGACAATTTAAATTCCGTATGCTGATTGTTCACCATTGTCCTTACCTGATCAGAATTGCCGATCAGCTTTGATTCCGATTCCTGATCAGTGCCGTTTTGCTTGGGCACAGCTCCCTGGTCAAGGTTGTTTTGCATCTTTTCATGTCCATGTTCAGCGCCTCTCATCTTCGGTCCAGCAGAGCTTTGATCAGTGCCATGCTCAATGGCACCCCGCTTAGCTTCAGTTCCCTGTTGAACATTCCGATCATTTACTTTTAATTATTATGATTCTTTTGCCTGATCAGTGCCGTTTTGCTTGGGCACAACTCCCTGGTCAATGTTGTTTTGCATCTTTTCAGGTCCCTGTTCAGTGCCGCTCAGCTTAGGTCCAGAGCCTTGATCAGTGTCATGATCAATAGCAGCTTGCTTAGCTTCAGTTCCCTGTTTAGTCATTCCGATAATTGTTTTATTTTTTATGGTTCTTTTGCCTGATCAGTGCCGTTTTGATTGGGCACAGCTCCCTGATCAATGTTGTTTTGCATCTTTTCATGTCCATGTTCAGCGCCTCTCAGCTTCTGTTCAGAGCCTTGATCAGTGCCATGCTCAATGGCACCCCGCTTAGCTTCAGTTCCCTGTTGAACATTCGGATCATTTAGTTTTAATTATTATGGTTCTTTTGCCTGATCAGTGCCGTTTTGATTGGGCACAGCTCCCTGATCAATGTTGTTTTGCATCTTTTCATGTCCATGTTCGGTGCCTCTCATCTTCGGTCCAGCAGAGCCTTGATCAGTGCCATGCTCAATGGCACCCCGCTTAGCTTCAGTTCCCTGTTGAACATTCAGATCATTTACTTTTTATTATTGAATCTTTTGCCTGATCTGTGCCATTCTTCGTAGCCACAAGACCTTCACCAGAATTGTTTTGCATCTTTTCAGGTCCATGTTCAGCGCCTTTCAGCTTCGGTTCAGAGCCTTGATCAGTGCCATGATCAATGGCACCCCGTTTAGTTCCAGTTCCCTATTGAAAACTCCGATTATTAATTTTAATTATGATTCTTTTGCCTGGTCAGTGCCGTTCAGCTTGGGCACAGCTCCCTGATCAACTTGCTTAGCTCCAGTTCCCTATTCAACAATCGAATCATTTATTTTCAGTATTATGTTTTTGCCTGATCAGTGCCGTTTTGATTGGGCGCAGCTCCCTGATCAGTGTTGTTTTGCATCGGTGCCGGTCCATTTTCAGCGACAGTTTGCTTCGGTTTCTGATCATTACCCTCCTCCTTTTTCCCAACCTCCTGCTGGCCGGTGGCAATAAGCTGTTTGAAATGAATAAGTTATTGTATGAATATTTTCTTTTCTTCGTGTATGACCTGATCAGTATTGTCGTTCGGCTTAGGCACAAATACCTGATCTTTAGCCTGGCCAATGGCATCCGACTTAGCTCCGGTTGACTGCTACAAAGTCTTGATCATTTACTTAATTAAGGTTTCTTTTGCCTGATCGATCCCGTTTTGCTTCTGCACAGCTCCCTGATCATTGTTGTTTTGCATTGATTCATGTTCATGTTCAGCGCCTTGCTGCTGCTCATGTTGCTGATCAGTGCCAGTTCCGTTCGGCTCATCCGCAGCACGTTCTTGGACATTCCCAAATATTTCATATTTTTTAATCAATCTTACTTTTTCGCTTTGGTTGAGAAGCATCCGGAGACGTGTTGTTGCTCTGATCAGTCTTAAATGGTGGATTTTTGGATTTCTAACGAAAATTTATTGCCTACTTCGTTAAGGTGGTTAGGTTCTTCTTTAACAGTCGATGAAATTGTGATGCTTTCCGGTGTAGAAGTTGTGCTAGTTTCTGTCCCATCCGTCCCATTTGTGCCGTGTTCGGTTGTGCCTTCATCGGTTGTGCCGTCATTGGTTGTGCCGTTTTGTCCTCCCACCTATCAAAATTTGTATAGTGCCAATAATGCCTTTTCCATTTGCGCAAACATTTGCCCACTCACAATGCCATTCTCATCTTTTGCCGGTTCAACATCTTTTACCGACTCATCAATCAGCCATGAAGAAAAATTCTTTCGGTTCGTTCTGTTTTCCTGTCCATGGCATATTGTCTCATTTGGGAAGAAATTTGCATTGCATTTGTCCGTGCCCTTGCAAATCATGCACTGGCAGCGCCATTTCAGCCCCGTTTCACTGCTAATCCACCTAAAATAAGCAATCGGATTTTAAAAGTTTAAAAATACAATGTGTATTTTTGCCTAAAAATCAATTAAATTATTTTTTATTTATTCGTTAAAAAATGGATCTTTGAAATTAACAAAAAAAATTTTATTGGATGGAATTAAAGTTTTTCCCAACTTTTAAATTTCATTAAAATTTTTGATGAAGCTTTTTAATCGTTCTTTTTTCCTAGTACTTTTATTTTAATTAATAAAAGAAAATAATTATTTTCACGAAAATTTACGTTTCAATTCCGTTGGGCAAATGGCACGGATTACGATCAGCCTCACAATCGAACACGTAAATGGTGGCATTGTTCTCCTGTCCATACTTGTCTTAAAATTTAAAAATTAATAATAATCTTTTATTTAAATATATTTTTTCATCATAGAATTTGTTTATTAATTTTGATCATTAAATTCAATATATTTATATTTATTTTCATTAAAAATTAATAATTTATATCAATTTTTATTAAAACAATTTTTACCTTCAACACATTTGGCACCGTAGCACACATTTTCCCCCTTTTCTTGCGAGCAGTTGATCGCCTGAAGCTGACGCGGTGGCACACCAGGATGACGGCTGATCAATCCTTTCATGCATTCGATGCCTTGGAAAAAAATTGAAATTTTTAATATTAAAATTTTATTGTTTTTTTTTGTTTTTGAAAATAAAAGGCAAATACCGTTGACAGGTTCGGTGAATTTGATCAGCAAAAAGAAAAGGATGACAACCAAAATTTTGAGTTTGGTGAATGACATTTTTTCTTCTGAATTTGAAATTTTTAAAGATTGAATGGGATTTCTGCTGGTTTTCTGAGAAGGGGTTTTTGGCATAAATTAAAAAAAAATTTCAGTGAAAAAACTGAAAAATTTTCAAAAAATCGCAGAAACTTTGCGCAAAATTTTGTTTTGTTCGGAAAGCTTTAATGATAATAAAAAAATAGATATTTTGAGATATACTTCAAAAAATTTTCATAAGGATTTTTTTTAGCTAAAGCGAAAATCCCGGTCCGATCACTAGAAATTTTTGTTTGAATATTATATAAACAATTTTAAATGTTATTTTATTTAAAATAAATAAATAATAATAAAATGTGAATATCTTTTCGCCTTTTATATGCATTTTCAACCGTTTATTGACAACGCAGCGAAAGATGAATAAGCATCGGATTCGCTTAACATTATGCCTAAAAAACAAATGTAACAACGGAAATTCTCATCATAAAGCAAAAAAGAGACCGAAATGATTCACTTTTTGGTGAACATTTTGTCCATCTTCAATGTTTTTTTGTGTCGACATTGTTGATTATTCATCATTTTTGGTTGGAAAATGATGGAAAAACGGGAGACAAAATTATTCATCAAAAAAAGATGGAATTTTGTGTTACGAAAGAAATATGAAAAATAATAATAATTTTATTCAAAAATAATATGCATAAAATTGCATTCAAAAAAATATACAAATATATGAATATGAAGAATAAAAAACAAAATTATCGAAACATAAAAATAATATAATTTGCTTCATTATTTGTCGCTCGTTTAAAAGTCGCTAATTGTGAATTTTATTAATAACCAGGGGGGGGGGGGCTTTTAGTTTGATTTTTTTTTTTTTGTAAAATATTTCTAGAAATCGGCGGGTTGGGGATATCTGATCACGAATCTGACATCTATTTAACATACCGACTTCCTAACCTAAATTTGAACAAAAAAAAAAAACTATAAACCGATAAATTGAATTGTTAATGCTTTAAAATACATTTAATTGAATTGAAATAAAAAAAATTTTAATTATAAATTTGTTTGTAAAAATTGAATTAATTTTATTTAATTTAGAATTTATTCGTTTCTGAGCGGGAAACTCACTTATTGATAACTTTAATTTGGGCTAAGGACTTCACTGTTTCCACCTTAGATTTTTTGCTATATTTTTTACACAAATTTCCATGGGTGGAGGGGGACGTCAGACGATAGACGCTGACGAAGAAAATTTTTTAAATTTTTATTTCGGTTTTTTTTCAATATTTTGAGCAAATAATGAAATTTTTGACTTTTTACGCCTTGTAAACACATTTTGATCAATTAATGCGATTGATCGAGGTTTTTTTTTTTTGTTGAAAAAACCACAAAAACCTTAGAAAATTTTCTATAAAAACAAAAAAAAAAAGCCTCATTTTGAAAATTTTCTTCATCCATTTTTCAAAAAAATCCCAAAATGAGGAGCTCGTTTAATAATGCTTTAATGATTATTATTAATTTTTTTGTGTTTTCAGGGTTTATTGTTTAAAGCATGGTCCAAATATCAATCTGATAATAATATTAATCAACTTAATCAAAAATTTGGAAGCCTTCAACTTTTTAAATATTTTTTTGAAAAATTGAATGAATTATTTACGCCTTTTTATGAGGATCAATTTTTGAACGGTATTGAACAATTTCGAGAATCAATTCAAAGCCTTCGAGTTTTTTTGAATTTGGCAATCGAAGAATTAAAAAAAATTATTTTTCAAGAAATTGGCAAACGTAAAGAATAGTGATCAAAGCTTGAGAAAAGAACAGAGTGATGATAAGGATATTTGCTATTTGAACCTTTAATCTTTCTAATTGGTATCCCTATTTTCCTATTTTAAAGTCTTTTCATATTATGGGATATTTTATTTTCATATTTCAGGATTAAATTCAAGAACAATTCCTGACTTTTTTTGATTATGTAAATTATTATTTAAAGGATAAATATTGAAAAAATGATATAGACTATTACATAATTGACTCATATTTAAAATTGAAAATATTTTTTATAAAAATATTATATATTTTTTATTTGAAAAATATTTGCTTAATGTTAAAAGTGACAAACATTCTTTTCAAAATACTTTTTTCCAACAATTGTGCCTACTTTCTTAAAAATTTCAATAACGGTGCCTTTCGGCAACCTCCAGCAGCCTTACATAAAATTAAAAAAATTAAGCCTATCATAAAAAAAAAACTGTGTCGAAGAGTAAAAGTAAATTGCATTAGCTCCAATTTTAATGCTCGGATTTGCAATGATTTTCATTTAATTCAAAAAAATAAATTAATTAAATCTTCACATTTATTTCATGCTTATTTGTTTTGGCACATATCCTCTCAAAAACGATTAATTTATAAACATTGATTTTTAGTTGCTAAATTTGTGGCGGAAGTTAAAATTAATACCAACTTGCAAATATCTTTGTAAATCATATAAAAACTGAATGAATAATTATTGTAAAATTAATTTATTCAGAATTTTTTAATTCAATTTGCTTATACATATGAAATAGCAATTTATTTTTTAATTTAATTAAAAATTATGAATATTAATTAATTATGTAAAAAAGAAAAAGTTTGTAAGCATTCTCCATTTAAATATTACTCCTAATAAATGAAAATGATTAAATTTTTCTTTGCCATTTCATTTTTATTGGTTGTTGGATATTACTGACATTTTGTGATTTAAATTATGTTGGCGTTCTGTTGGCGTCCTTTCTTTATTGTTTTGTTAATTAATTTCCCTCAGTTCATAGTTATTGTTAGTTTTTATTCTGTTAATAAATATCTGTGTCCTTTCTTTTCCGACTATTTTTGTGGTCTTCGAATTGTGTTTGAGTTCGATCTTAGTTAGTGTGGTCCAACAGTCCCAGCCCTGTCCCTAAAGTCCGTGCCCCTTCTTTTTATTTCCAACATGGCGCTCCTGGAACAGAGCAGCAACAATCTCATCGGTTCCCTCCCAAAGTTTTAAGAAAGCGGAGAAATTTGTTATCGATTCGGCTTGAACGATAAAAGAGGAATCTTACCTGCTGAAATTTGAGGAAAGATTCGGGCTGAACTTTTCTTTTCAAAAAGCGTGGAATTTGGAAAATTCGGTTGAATTTCCAAAGTAAAAGAAGCGAAAAGGAAAGTAAAAGGAAAGATCCGGTTGGACTTTGCCTAGAAAGATCCGATTGGACTTTCATTCGACTGCGGTTTGGAAAGTTCGGGTTGAACTCCACTCTCGCCACGCCAACCGCCTCAAAATCTTCAAATTTTTGCTGAACGTTGGAAAGCAGAAATCGACGAATTTTTTTTTTCGACGAAAGAAAATGGCATTTGTGCGGAGCCCTTACTTGACCCGCCGACAAGCAGCAAACGCTGGAATTGTGGTGAATAATGACGGCATTGCACTTCCAGCTCACCCACCACTCACCGCACCGAATTTGAACCAACGCCGCAGTTATTCAGTCCAGGAAAACGACCCGCCGTTCTTTCATTTCAACAGAAATGCTTCCATCTCTTCTGTGGCCTCGCAAAACCCCAATAACAACAGATTGGCTTTAGAAAACGAGATGAGCGAACACGAGTTGCGACGTCGTTTGTTGAATGTGGACATTGGGCGCCCGGACAACAATCAGCGGAACGGAAATGCGCAGAACAACGACCAACCGCACAGAGGCGAACTGGTGGAAAACGAAGAACGATATGGCGACGAACAATTGGAAATTGGACAACAATTGCATGGAGGTTTGCGAGAGTTTGAAAATTTGGAGCATCAAATAGGAGGTCAAGCAGATTTTCGGGTTACTGATAACCGCGAATTTGGAGAACAGCGACCGTTGGTGAAGCATCTACCGCTGCCACAGTCCTTTCTATATGCGAACGAACGCATCACACATGCCCCGACTTATCCGCAGCCAAATTTTGAGCAGCAGAGTTATCAGCCGCAACAAAATTCACCCGACCCCAACCAAAATTGCGATGTTTTGCAAGGCCTCGAATTCCATCTTGTATTGGAAAAAATCCCGGATTTGAATGGTTCGGAGGGCACCGACGCAGTGAAACGATTTTTCAAGAAATTTGATGTCTACACAGCGGAGTGGCCCGACAAAAAGCGCATCAATGCGCTGGAAACAAAAGTGTATGGCCGCGCAGAACGTGCATTTGAGGCTGCAAAAGCCACTCAGCCGTTCCACTACGCGCTGATTCGCCGCGACATGCTGAACCAACTGGAGGAAACGGACGCATCACAGCTAGGCGCGTTTGACGAATTGATGGTTGGAGTAAAACGGGGCCAAAACGAAACTATCGATTCGCTGGCTAACCGAATTTCGGCACTTGTTCAAAAGGCCTACGCGGGACTGACGCAGCACTTTTGCGATGAGTACGCGATCAAATTTTTGATCCGCGCAATGGGCAACCCTGAGTTGGCACTCAACCTTGAGCTTGCTCGCACACCAGGCATGAGCCTCGACCATTTCGTCTTACTCGCAGCGCGTGCGGAGTCCACTCAAAAAGCCGCAAGACGTTTTACGGCCACGAATTCGAGAAATGCTGATCGGATGAACAGCTATGACGACCATGGCCTAACTTTTCACCAAAATCGGAATTTTTCGTCGCGTCCAGCCAATGCTTACCAGCGTCCTAATTCCAACATTAGATGCTACAATTGCGATGAGTACGGTCATATTTCTCGCAACTGTTTGCGACTGCGACCAAGCCAAAACATAATTTTGCCGGAAACAAATGAAGAGTCGAGGCAAATCGCGCCGAGAAATTTTCGCCAAAATTGTGTTGTATTTCAAAGAAATGCAGTGCACCGTTCAAACAATTACATCCGGGAAAAGTGCGATGAGTCGCAAGTTGCTAAATTTTTCAAGAAATTTGGAGCGAATTGCAACAAAAAAGAAGGAATGGCATTCATGGTTGGCAAAACAATGGCGACACAAGTCAATGTTTTGTGACTGGAGACGAAGGCAATGATGGATGGTGGTGCCCAAATTTCGCTGATCAGCGCAAATTTTCTCTATAAATTGGCTACTGATAAAAATTTAAATTTGCGTCAAGCCAACTTCAGCAAATCGTACCCAAAAATTTTGGATGTAAACGGAAACCCATTGAAATGCCTTGGCACTGTCACAATTCCAATTCATCGTAAAGGCCTGGCTGAACAAAAGATGTGTGTTTTCAACATCACGGAGGCACCGTTCGGATTCGATTTGCTTTTGGGAACAAATGCCCTAGGAGATTTGGGATTTAAACTTTACGACGAAGTGAATCAAGTGTTGGTCCCGTTTGAAAAGGTCAATTCCGAAAGAAAAGACTTCGAAACCGTCATTTTCCGAACCAAATTTGAATGCGAATCACCGGACCGAGAAAAGGCGAAAGAACCGAAGAAAGGGAGCAAATCGCCAAAGCAGCAGAAATGCGGAGGCACTGTTTCCCAATCGGCAGAACAAAAGAAGCAGCGACAAATGGAAGAAACGAAACCGAAATTTGGCCAAAGGAAAAGGATTTGGAAGCCAATGGCAAAGAAGGCACTGCACAATCAGGGCGAAATGCGTTTGCAATTGGGGACAATTGCACAGAGAGAAAGGGGGGATGGATTAAGTGATTCGAAAATTAGGGCCGATCAGCAGAAAATTTTGGTTTCTACGGCTGATCAGGCTGATAACCGAAAAGATTGTGGTGGACCAAATTCTTTGGGAAATGAAGCTGCTTTTCGTCGGGGATCGAGCATTTCAACTGTTGCGGGAATTCGGGTTGAAGCCCAAGAGCAGTTTTTGAACTCTTCGAGAAATCGGGCTGATTCTCGTAGAGCTGAAAATGGACCCTTCGGAATTCCGCGCTTTTGGCCCTTCTCCACCGATCGGCCTAATCACCATTCATCGCCGAATCTTTGTCGCCATCCTGGTTGTAGTAATTGGACGGATCCAAACAAGGGGAACCAATGAGACGCTGCTCTGGCCGAACTCCAACCCTTCTCGACAAAAAGCAGGGGACGCTTTTTCGTTAGAGGGCCGGGATGTTGGATATTAGTGACATTTTGTGATTTAAATTATGTTGGCGTTCTGTTGGCGTCCTTTCTTTATTGTTTTGTTAATTAATTTCCCTCAGTTCGTAGTTATTGTTAGTTTTTATTCTGTTAATAAATATCTGTGTCCTTTCTCTTCCGACTATTTTTGTGCTCTTCGAATTGTGTTTGAGTTCGATCTTAGTTAGTGTGGTCCAACAGTCCCAGCCCTGTCCCTAAAGTCCGTGCCCCTTCTTTTTATTTCCAACATGGTCATCGGAACTCATTTGAACAATGGGACAACCGATGTGAAGAACATTGGTAAAATTTATTTAAGAAAAACATTCTTATTTAACAAAAATCATAATCAATTTTTTTTTGATTGACTTAAATTAGCTCTGAATTTTCAAATATCTATATAATTTAAAAAATCGGACCCGAAAATTACGATTTTTGGATCGACTTAAATTAGTTATTGAAATTTAAAATTTAAAGAAATCTGGCCCGAAATTACGATTTTTGGATCGACTTAAATTAGTTATTGAAATTTAAAATTTAAAGAAATCTGGCCCGAAAATTACGATTTTTGGATCGACTTAAATTAGTTATTGAAATTTAAAATTTAAAGAAATCTGGCCCGAAAATTACGATTTTTGGATCGAATTATATTAGTTCCTAAAATTTAAAATTTAAAAAAACCTGGCCGAAAATTTCGATTTTTTGATATTTGTCTTGAAACTAAAAATGTATTTTAAAAAGTTAGCATAAGAATTCAACTTCGATAAATGCCAAAAACAAATTTAGGAATCAAAGTTTTTAGTGGAAACATTTGTACAAGATGATACTGATCTAAATGAATTGGTGGATGATGCCATCATTTGGGCCCATTACATTGGCATGGTAACGCGAGCAGACAAAACGAAAACTCGGTAATTAAATAGGTAATTATAATTGATTTTTTAATTTCAAATTTTTAAGAATTGATTCATGCGTTTTTGTGCCTTTCACACTGTTCCCGTCGCCATTCCCCCGCCAAATATTTATTGAGGCTTTTGAAATTCAAAAAGTAAAAATGGAAATATAAATATTAGAATTTTTAATATTAAATGTAACATTAAAAAATAAATAATTTCAACCTTCAATGGGAATTAATTTTATAAGATTTAGAAATGTTTTATCAAATTTATCAATTAATAATCCTCGAGAAATTCGAAAAATAAAAGTAAAATGGAAATAGAAATTTGTAATATGAATAAATATTTCTCAAATAAAATAATTGAAAATTATCATTATTAGAATAACAATTCATTCAAATATTTTAAGTGTAAAAAACAAAATAGTAGAAAATAAAAATAATATTTAATCTATTCGATTTCCAATTCAACGGGAATAATTTTTGAACCTTTAAAATAAATTAAAATTTATTTAAAATTCAATTAATTTTTATTTATTTTTTCAAATTAAGGCAATGCAATTGCTGTACTTTCGGGTTTCAATGATTTCGAATTTCTGATCAAAACGCTGGAGCCCGTCGCCAGCACAAACAAATTTGTCAGTCATCAATTGAAACTGTATCGTGCGGTTCAAAGTCAGCCGATCAGACAGCCGCTCACTTTGCATATCACACGATCCGTAATTAGCTAATTAAAATAAATTAAAAATATATTATTATTAATTTAATATAATTTAAAATTTCAATTTCTAAAATTCAATTTCTTCACAGGATTACATGTGTCACGTGAGCAAAAGTAATGAATCAGAACATGAAGAAGAATACCAATTGAAACAGGTAGATAATTTTGAAATTAAAATTAAAATTAAAAAAAGATAATTTTAAACAAATTTATTTAATTTTAGGTGGAAATGAACATTGGCCAATTAGGAGGCAATTCAATATCAAATCGAAGCACAATTCTCCACCGTCAAGTGTTGGAAAAAGTTGGCGTCGATCCGGCAATTGTGCCGGACAATGACGCGGAAGGCATTATGGCCCATGGGCTGTACCAAGCATGGTAAAAAAAGAATTAAGACAAATTTTGAAATAAAAAACCTATTAAAATGAATTTTTATTAATTTATGTTGTAATATTGCAAATTTAATTTAAGGAAGGCATTTGGTGTTGATGACGCAATTGTTGTTTTCATCATAAGTCTCGAATTTCATGACATTGAATTTTTCCAATTGGAAATGCGGCTGAAACAATTGTCGGAAAGCAAAATCAAAATTGTCAACTTCCACTAATGGATTGGATTTTCGGGTAATTTTATTTTTAATTGAAAAAGAAATTTAAAAAAATCTTTAATAAACTTTTTATCGGTCTGATGTTGTGCTGAGTCGAAGGACAAAAAGTGCAAAATTTGCTGAGTTTTTGAGTTAATCAACTCATAACTTTTCTCAGACTCAACCAAATTGCACAATCTTGGTATCATGCGATAGCCCTTGAAAAAAAAATTAAAAATTTTCATAACTTTTGAAAAACTTAATAAAATTTTTTTTGAAATTTAGCAAGCTAAATTAATTCAATCATATTTTCAAAAGAAAAACATATTCAAATTATTTTTCAACGGGTTTTTTTTTTCGTGAATTAAAATGAAAAATTGATGTGTCCTGCTGGGCTTTGGTTTCTCAATTCTTGAAATGTGTCGACATCGCCTCATTAAAAGTCCCATTAAATGCTTTTTCATCACAAATTTCCCGATTACTCTTTTCTCAAAGGGAAGGAGTTTAGCTTTTCAGATTTTCATTTTTCGGTGATTAGTGCATCCTTTCCGTGGGAAGCTTTGCCATTGAGCCCCCAAGCATATCCGCCTTTTAATTATTCATTTTTATGTCAAAAATTTCCATTTGATGGTTTTTGACTAACCTGCCAAATTACCGAAGATAGCAACAAAGAATCATGGATGGATAAATGCCATAATATTTTTATCTGTCAATTGCCCTTTTTTCTATTATCCTGCAAAATTTCCAAGAAAATACATTAAGTTTCAAATAAGTTAGGACCTGAGAAACTCAAAAACCCAAAATTTTTTGAACATTTTTCGTCAAAATTTACGTAAATTTTTTTAAATTTTGCTTGATAATAAAAAAACACCTAGAACTATCAAATGATATCAAGAATTAAAAATCTAAATCATTTTAGAGCAAAGTTTTATCAAAAAATATTTTCATTTCATGCACAGATATCGTTCGTCAGGAAAATACAAAAAAAAAGTGGGTGTAAACAAAATATAAACGGCATGAAATTTCATTATAAATTGAAAAAAGAATAAAATAAAAATTGAATGCCTTGAAAACACCGAAGAAATAAACAGTAGCCGGATACATTTATCATTCCACCGGGTACAGATAGGCGCCGAGCAGCACATACGCGTTGAACAACGACTTTTTGAATAACGCCCCATTTTGATGGTTTTTGATTAACGTCATAGCACGTATTCAACTGCGCAAACTGTTGAAGCAGCCAAAACGGACAGCAAGTGCCTCAAATATTTCGTAATGTCTCAACTTCTCAATTCCTGATAATGTGACGACATCGACTCATTAAAGTCCCATTAAATTCTTTTTCATCGCTAATTTCTTTGTACTTTTCTTCTCAGCTACTACTCCACCATTTATGTTGGAAGGAGTCTGACAAGATTTACCATTCATTTAAGCGCCCATTAACTGACTTTTATGCCTTCGAATTGCAAAACGTTACGTTTAAAAATTCGTTTTCCCCTTATAACGGTCTACCTCAGTTGGGCGCGCACGGTTGGGCGCCAGCACATGTTTTTCCACTATAACTTTTTTTGAACCTTAACGAAATTTTTCAGATTTTTGCAGACTAATAGAGGATACTTAGGGCTTTCGAATGATATCAACAATGTTAGATTTGGTTGACAAAGAAAAAAGTTATAGCAAAAAACATGCTGGCGCCCAAACGTGCCGGCGCCCAACTGAGCGGTTCCGCCTTATAAGGCGAGAGAGAAGATTTGGTACTTTTCCGTTTTGGGGCGCCTAGATTTATTTTTTATTTATTTTTTTTTTTTACAAAGCAACAAAGTGCGCGGAGAATTCCACAAAACTTTCATAAACCCTTTGAGGAAATTTTAGCTCAGCTAATTTTGGTGCATAAATTTTGCAATTCTGAGCGCACTTTATATGTAATTGTTAAGAAATAATAATTAAAATCTAGGCTCCAAAACGAAAAGTACCGAAGATTTATTTCACCGATTTAGGCGCCCACATTTAGGGATTTGTCTCAATCATTACATGCGTTTTAATTGTTGGGAAATTTTTCGAAATGATTTGTTACTAATTAGAAAGAAACGGTTTTTTATGTTTTTACATATCGTTTTTACGAATCGTGTTAAAATTAAAATTTAAGCCAAAACATAGCTGTTGACGAATAATTATAATTGTTGCATGACATTTTTAAACAAAATTTGACAAGAAGAAATTTCTGTTTTGCAATGTCACGAATAGGCGCAATTGTTTAAAAATTTGAAATTTCAATAATTATTTGAGTAAAGCAATTTCAGCGTAAATTTTCATTATAAGTTTTACATTCCAAAAAAGAAAAAAATATTCAACAAATTTTGAAAAAAAGAAGCATTTTTTCGTAAGTACAATGAATGAGACGACACAAATAAAAAAGAAAGAAGAAATGCTAATATTGCAGGTGATTTATTAAATATTTTTGATAATCTAAACAATTTTTAATTAAGATTTGTTCTGATCAAAATCCTTGCTGGTCAATGATTGGTTATGGCATAATTTTGACAATCATTGGAATTTTGTTTAATTTTTCAGTGATTTTCATCACAATTCGGACAAGGTTAACAAATATAATTGATTAATCTATTAATAAAAAATTTTTCAGATCATTTCGTGGCTCTGTGAACATTTTGTTGGCATTTTATTCATTGTTTGAAATTATCAATTTGTGTGGCAATTTTTTGTCAGTTTTTACGGCATTTTCAGGACAATATTTTATGCCATTTAAAATTACAATTTATTTTGTGTTTATTCCTTTAACAAGCAGCGGCTGTGCCCTCCTTATAATGCTTTTCATTGGCATTGAACGACTGTTTGTTGTGCTTTTTCCGTTCAAGTATAAAATTAGATTTAAAACTCTTTTTTTTAAATATCATTTTTAAATTTTATTTTTCAATAAGGAAATTCAATTCGTCATTTTTTCTTACTATTGTACTGATGGTTACTGTAATCCAAATTATTGGGTCCGCATTTATTTTTTTGAATTATTATGATGATAAACTGAATGCGTCTAAAGTTATTGGCAATTATTACGCAATTGTAGACCTCATTTTTAATTCAGTCAGTTTGTTTTCATTATTTGCCTGGTTATTTCAAATTTTTACAGAAAATCTGCTTAATTGTTTCTTACGAAGGTGCAATTATTATGGTATCTACGGTAATTATTTATGCATTAATCGCCATAATAATTCATTATCGGAAAGGTATTTTTGTAACAAAATTGAAAAATATTACAAAAATAAGTTTTCTTATTTTTTTACCTTTTTTTAGCTCTATGAATAATTTATGGCTTTAAAATGCTGGAGCAAATTTCCAATTTGTTTTATATCACTAGGGTCGCAACTATTAATGAAAAAACTTCTTTTTTTGTTGTTGCTCATTTGTTTTGAAGAAAGGAGCTCAAAAAACGCCATTTTCGAGTTAAAATTTTCATTTGAACGTTATTTTTCATCACTAGAAATCACTATTTTGGCGTTTCGTCACTATTTTTTCATTATTTCGACATTTTATGGAAAATTATCAACAAAAATGCAATAAAAACGGAAAATACACCCCCCTAAGAATCGTGTCGCGGTCACGGCTCATCGCAACCGCGGCAAAAAGTAAAAAATGTTAATTTTGTGGGGTGGGGACGGGAGGTGTCAAATGTATTCAGAGCGAATTGTTGGAATAAAGACCAAGGAGCAGTGCGCAGGAATAATCCACTTTATTATCAGGCTCAAACTTGGGTAATTAAACCCCCCGAAGGGGAAAAAAGGGGGACGGCACAATGTGGAACAATTGGAGGGAAAGGGGAACGGCAGAAATCGGAACAAATGGGGAGAAATGTGGACGGCACAAATGTGGGAAAAAAATCGGCATCGCAAATGTGGGGGAAACTTCGGAGGGAACCGGAAACGGGTGGCACAACAAAATCAACAATGAGAATGGGAAAAGGCTTGGACGGCACGTCACGGGCAACGCGATTCGGGCGGCACAGCGGGATAGCACGTCAGTGGCAGCACGATGGGCAACACGGGCAAGCACAATGGGGCGGCACAACAGGGGAGGGGAAACGGGGAGAAAAAAAGGAGGAGAGCGAAGGAGATAAAACTCCTCAAAGTTAGTTGTCGAACTGATTTGATAGGAGTTTTTGGCCTCCTTTTATACGTCCCAGGGCACAAAGTACCCTGATCAGTTTCTGTTGTTTGCCAGCTTGGCAATTAGAAACTTGCCCTGTTTTCCCTTTTTCAATTTCTTAACATTTTCCCATTTTCCTTAAAATTTAATTGTTCTCTTATAATTTATGATTAGGGCTTCCATTTTTAGGCACAAAAAATCGCGAAATAGGCACCTAAAAAGGCATCAAAAAATCGCAAAATAGGCATTAAATAGGCACAAAAATCCTCAAATAGGCACTAAAATAGGCAAAAAAAAATTTTTTATTAAAGCTTTTAGGTAGCAAAACACGTAAAAATTAATCAAAAAACTTATTTTGCCCATATTTCTATTGTTTTAAGGTTGTTTTCGATAAAAATAATTATTTAAACCAAAAATTTTTATTAAGAAAAAATAATTGAATTTTGAGGATCAATTTTTGTGAAATTTTTTTTTAATTCTTAGGGGTGTTAAAAAAATTTCAAGTCGATTCTTAGGGGTGTATTTTTCATTTTTATTGCATTTTTGTTATGGATTTTTCCGAAAATCCTGAAAAAGGCGTCAAAAATGGCGAAATAGGCACAAAAATAGGCATTAAGCACAAAAAGTCCAAAATAGGCAAAGTTAGGCATTATAAAAGTCATCATAGACACCCCAAACAAAGCGGAAAACGCGTTTTTCGTGCTTATCTATGCGTATAAGTACGCAAAAATTTTAGGCATTTGCCTAAAAAAGGAAGCCCTATTTATGATTAATGTTTTATCGTTCCGTTTCTTTTTAATAATTTAATTTGTTTACGAGCGAAATCTTTAACGGAATTCGCCATTTCATGAATTACCAAATTTAATTAATCTCTGCCAGTCAGATTTTTCCTGAGCACGCACTTTTACTTTCCAATTCATTTAATTTAAGGAATATTTTTTCCATAATAAAAATAATAGATTTTTTCTTTCGTATATTTTATTTTCGCCTTTATTTTTATTTTTAAATCTTGGTTATTTATATTGTGAATCGCGATTTTACTCGCTGTCGCGATAATCACCCAATTTCTTTTTTCTTGACAAAATTTTTGATTTAAAAAAGTTAATATTTGCTAAGAAAATATTTGAAAGGAAATGTAGCTCATTTTCAACTGCAACCAGTGAATAAAAATTCACTATTTTTGCTCAGTTTTTGGCTGAAAATTATGTCACTATTCGTCACTAAATTTCGACTTTTTTCACTATTAGTCACTATTTTGGCACTTTTTCCTCACTATTTTAGTTAACTATTTCGAGATTTTCCGTCACTAAAAGTTGCGACCTATTTATCACCAAAGTTGTCAAAATAAATTGATGATTTCAAATTAAAAGGTCAATAAAATATTCATAGAGCCAATAAAAAACTTTTATCATTAAATTATTTTGCTCATTAAGCCCAACCAAATTCAAACGCGGCACAATTCAACAAAAGAATTTTCCGTTCACTCTTAACAATTGTTTTCGTCAATTTTGGTGGTTATATCATTGCAATATTCGCTCTTATAATACTGAAATCAGTTAGCAGTGATATCAATGCCATCTTTTTATGGAATTTTAATCAAATTTTTGGCATTTTGATGCATTTCAGTGCCGCTTCATGTGGCCCAATTCTGTTTTTGACAAGGCTAAATTCGAATTTTTGTAATATTAATTTTTATTTTATTTTTAGTTCGGAATATCGTACGGCATTTCAAAAAGAATTTGCACTTTTGTTGAAATTAATTTGCGTAAATAACTCTAATGCGGTTGTGCCAATGCAGTGAAGGAAAAAGAATTTGAATAATCATTATACATATATTTTAATTAACTTAAAGATATCGGTTTTACTGAAAAAAAGGACAGAAAACGAAAAATTTTGCACTTTTTTGTGAATTCTAGCTAATTTAATATCATTTATTTTTTAAATTTTGCTTGTCTCTTTTCATCCCCATTTATTTGTTTATTTCACCAATTTTTGTCTCAATTCTTGATACTATGGCGACATTGCCTTATTAAAATCCCATTACATTCTTCTTCAACATTTGGTTTTATTTTTGGTTCAAAACTATCAATTTAACTTACAAATATATAAAATAAAAACCAAATAGTATCAATTATAGTGGATATTGGTATTGAATTTCTTAGAGAATAATTTTGAACATTTTTGAGTTTCCGTAGAGGGACGCTATTCCTTTCTATACAATCTTGGGTCATTTGGATCAACGAAGTACATCCGATGGTTTACCTAACGGGCGTCGTATTATTGTTGCATGTTATTTATAGCTCCATAAGTGGCCCATCCATCGTTGTTTACAGGTGTACATCAGGGATGTTGCAAAAGGAAAATAAAATACGAGACGCGAGATACGAGAAAAACGAGACAAAAATAAAATACGAGACACGAGACGAGACGCCCCTAAAAACACGAGAATACGAGCCAAGAGACGAGACGAGACGATTTTTTTATTTTTACAAAAAATATTGGAAAATTTTGCTTGTTATTTATACGGAAAATTGGTCGGGCCGAAATTTTTATTTTAAATGGGCCAGACACAAAGCTGGGATTTTTATTTTAAGAATTTTTACATTCACCCTCCTCAACAATGTGTACAAATTTCTGCTTTTTTATGTCACGGACAGGCACAAAAATTGTATTTTATGTACTTAATATCATTAAGCAAATTCATCGTTAATTTTACTTATAAAATATTTTTTCATACAAAAAATACCAAAAATTAAAAAAAGCATTTCTTAAATATGTTTATTAATCTAAACCTATTTTTAATAAAGATGTGTTCTGATCAAAATCCTTGCTGGACAATGATTGATTATGCATATTTTTGCTCATTTTGACAATTCTTGTTGATCATTTATTTTTTAAAATTTCCATTGTCGTAATGTCTCGCTCCCTCCCCATTTATTTGTTCATTTCACCATTTTTTTCTTCTTCTTAATTCTTAATAATGTGACGACATTGCCTCATTAAAGCCTAATTTAATGACTTTTTCATCACAAATTTCAAAGGTAAAATTGATGTGGCTTGGGGATATTACCAATGTTTTCCGCATGAAATTTAAAAAAACTGAAAAAAAAGAACCAAAAAATTCACATTGACAAAACAACCTGTAAATTGATTTTGAAATATAAAAAATTTACTCAAAAAATGGTTATAAATTTCTGCTCTGCTATGTCACGAATAGTCGCAAATATTAAAAAATTTAATTAATTCGTATTAAACAATTTCACCGTAAATTTTCCTTAAAAAACTTTATATAGCAAAAAAAAATCAATTAAATAAATTTTAAATAAAGCATTTCGTAGTTGCAATGAATGAAACCCAAACAAAGGAGAAAGAAGAAATGATCATATTGCAGGTAATTTATTAAATATTTTTGACAATTAAACACTTTTTTAATAAAGATGTGTTCTGATCAAATTCCTTGTTGGCCAATGATTTGTTATGGCATATTTTTGCTCATTTTGACAATTAGTGGAATTTTGTTTAATTTTTCAGTGATTTACATCACAATTCGGACAAAGTTTACTATAATCTGTAATTAATTAATCAGTCAATTATAATTAAATTTCCAGATCATTTCGTGGCTCCATGAATATATTGTTGGCTTTTTATTCATTTTTCGAAATCATCAATTTGTATGGCAATTTTTTGGGTGACTGAACATTTGCGCCCCTACATCTGCGCCCCGAACATTTGCGCCCCTACATTTGCGCCCCAAACATTTGCGCCCCTACATTTGCGCCCCTAACATTTGCGCCCCTACATTTGCGCCCCTAACATTTGCGCCCCGTTTGTGAATAAAAAAATTTATTCATGAAATTGCCTTTCCCAAGGGCTAACGGGAGTGATTTTATTCAAAAATTCATCATGCGCATCCAAACAACTCTTGTTTTCCTTCTCCTTTGACCGCATAAAGCATCAAAAGGCCAAGGTCCGACTTTGAATTTTTCACTTTCCGTGTCGCCATTGATTTTGCTTTATTGAAGAAATATGACAATTTTTTAAATTGTTTTAAATTAAGCTTACTGTTAATGCAAATTTCGTCGGTTTTTCGACCGTAATGTTGTGAGATTTTGCCAAAAAAAAAGCTGGCATTATGAGCAATGAGAAAAACAAGAGAGACGGGCGGCTGCCATTATGAGCAATGAGAAAAACAAGAGAGACGGGCGGCTGGCATTATGAGCAATGAGAAAAACAAGAGAGACGGGCGGCTGGCATTATGAGCAATGAGAAAAACAAGAGAGACGGGCGGCTGGCATTATGAGAAAATGGGGGAAACTAAATTTAGTGCGTTTATAAGCAGATTTTACGATTTTATAATATCTTGAATACGACCGTGCAATTCGAGACTTGGTTGTCCGTTTTGACGAGCAAGATCCAAATGATCGCAATGAAGAGAATTGGCTACGACATCTCCATGCAATTTCATTTCGTCTGACAACGAAAGGAATTGATAATTGGATTGAATAAACAAATAATCTTATTAATCTGCCGTTAGCCCTTGGGAAAGGCAATTTCATGAATAAATTTTTTTATTCACAAACGGGGCGCAAATGTAAGGGGCGCAAATGTTCGGGGCGCAAATGTAGGGGCGCAAATGTAGGGGCACAAATGTTAAGGGCGCAAATGTAGGGGCGCAAATGTAGGGGCGCAAATGTTCGGGGCGCAAATTTAGGGGCGCAAATGTTGCAGCACCATTTTTTGTCAATTTTTACCTCATTTTCTGGCCAGTATTTTGTGCCTTTTAAAATTGCACTTAATTTTTTACTTCTTCCTATAATTTGCGCGACTTGTGCCGTGATTTTAATGCTTTTCATTGGCATTGAACGACTGTTTGTTGTGCTTTTTCCGTTCAAGTATAAAATTTAAAACATTAATAGAAATTAATTATTTTATTTTTCAATAAGGAAATTCAATTCGTCATTTTTTCTTACTATTGTACTGATGGTTACTGTAATCCAAATTATTGGGTCCGCATTACTTTATTTGAATTGTTATGATGATAAACTGAATACAATTAAAGTTATTGGCAATTATATCGAAATTGTCAACCTCGTTTATGATTCAGTCAGTTTTTGTTTGTCAATCTTTGATGAATTATTTCAAAAGATTTTACAGAAACTCTGCTTAAATATTGTTTTCGAGTACGCAATTGTTATGATATCAACAGTAATTATTTATGTATTAATTGCCATAATAATTCATTGTCGGAAAGGTTTTTAATTTATTTTAATGCTATTATTAGTTAAAAATTTTTAAGCTCATTATCATTTTTTGCCATTTTCAGCCCAACCAAATTCAAACGCAGCACAATTCAACAAAAGAATTTTCCGTTCACTCTTAACAATTGTTTTGGTCAATTTTGGTGGTTATATCATTGGAATAATCGCTGTTATAATACAGAAATCAATTAATAGTGAAATCAATGCCATATTTTTATGGCATTATTACCAAATTCTTGGCATTTTGCTGCATTTCAGTGCCGGTTCATGTGGCCCAATTTTGTATTTGACAAGGCAAAAATATTAATATATTTATATTTTATTATTTTTATTTTTTAAGTTCGGAGTATCGCACGGCATTTCAAAAAGAATTTGCACTTTTGTTCAAATTAATTTGCGTTAATAATAACTCTAATGCGGTTGTGCCACTGCAGTGAAGAAAAAAGAAGTCTTAATGAATTATTTTGACTATGATCAGTATTTTTTTTTCATATTTTCCGTAATCAAAAAACATTATTTAAATGGATAAATACAATAATAAAAAAATAAATTTTTTCACTTATTATTTAATTAATTAGGTATCCTATTTTCATAATATTTTGACAAATTTGAACAAAAAATGATCAATTTTCTCCGGATGCTTCATTTTTGGTAAATTATCTTAAAATAAAGGAGTAAAATTTTAATTTTTTATCAATTCTCAACTTCCCCTACATTTAATAGGATGATTCCTATGAATTTAAATTTCATTTAAAAAATTTAAAATATTTTTACTTTTTTCTAACCATTTTTACAAGACAAACAAAAAGTTTTTGGAAATACTTAGTTTATGAAAATTTTTATCCACTTTTTAATTAATTTTTTATTTAATTTCACGGTTGGCATTTGTCCCGTGCCGTTTTTCGTGTGCCAAACATGTTAAATATTCATTAAATTACACAAATTGTTGCCCTCTGGACAGTGGACATTTCGACAGTGAACATTTGGATAGTGAAGTCATTTGGACAGAACCGGACAATTGGACAGTGGACATTACGACAGTTGCTACTTTTGTAAAAAAAAATTCAAAATTTGTCAAAAAATCGCCAAAATATGTGCTTGAAACTACCAAACCCCCAAAATATGTTTTTATGAGCAAAAAGACCAAAATATGTGAATGTCAAATACTATAACTTTAAGTAATTTTGTTATATGATTTTTCATTTTAATACCCCTTTTGGGACTTGAAAAACGTCCGATCCAACCCTAAAAAATAAGTAAATTTTAATCTTCTATAGCTCTAAGCGTTTTATACATAGTAATATGTAAAATATTAAAAAAAAAAATTTTTTTGCGAATTTCAAAAAAGTTATGGCCATAAAAATTCAAAAAACTTGTTGTTTCGAACATTTTTGAACCTAATTTTTTTTTAAACTAAACGAAATTTTTTGAAAATGTCCGTCCGCAATTGTCCGTAAAACATTTTGGCATATATATTTTCTTCGATAATATGTTTTCAACTAATACACCTATTACATAATAAAAGACACGTATTTTATTATATTATTGATATGCTGGGGATGTTTCATATAATTAGAGGCATAAATTTTTGCAAAAAAAAATGTTGGCTGACGTCACTATGTATATAATAAATTTTAATGACGAATAGATATATTGTATTGATTAATTCGATTTATGATATTTATTCGCTATTACATACATTCATTTCAAACAAATACGAACATTTTATATATTCCATTCAATTTATTAGTTATTATAATTTTTATATTTTCTATATTATACAAATGATTTTAATAAAAAAAAATATATTAAGATGATAATATTACATTTATTCCTTTTGCTTTCATCAATTTTATACTGTTTTGGCACAAATGGAACGAAAATAAATGAACACCAAAATGTTGCAGAGGTTCAATTAAGTGTAATTAAATATAACCATAATTAGCATAAAGTATATATCACTAATTTGACTGAGACATGAAGTGAGACAGAGAGAAAGAGAGAGAGAGAACTAGAGAGAGGGAGAGAAGTGAGAGAGACAGAGAGAAGAGAGAGAGAGAGAAAGAGAGAGGAGGGGGGAGAGAGAGAGAGAGAGGAGATAGAGAGGGAAAGAGAGAACCAGAGAGAAAGAGAGAGAGAGGAGGGGGAGAAAGAGAGAAGAGAGAGAGCGAGAGAGAAGAGAGAGAGCGAGAGAGACAGAGAGAAAGAGAGAGAGAGAGGAGGGGAGAGAGAGAGAGAGGAGATAGAGAGCGAGCAAGAGAGAGAGAGAAAGAGAGAGAGATAGAGAGATAGATGATAGACGAAGACAGAACGTGATAGATAGACAGAATGCGATGAGAGTTTTACCACCCCCCCCCCCCCCCTCGCCCCTAAATTTTTTTTTGAATTGATATTCTTCGGTGCTTATAATTAGTGTAAGGATTGAGCCTACGGACGGTAAAAATGCTTTAATGCGAAGGCATAAAGAACCCATAAATGGGGAGGGCGAATGAGAGATTTTTTTAGTTTTTTTTAACTATCAATAAAAAGGTAGTTGAAAAAGAAAAACAATTAAAATGGTAAATGGAAATGAAAACCAATTAAAATGGTATTTGATAAATTTAGAATGTAATTGATCCTAATGAGTTGTCATCACCTGCAACTCTTGCTGAAGACGACCCTAACTTCTTTCGCATGGACCTGAGTAAAGAAAATTTTTTTTTTAATTTAAGATAAAAATATCTTTTATTTTTTAAGAAAAATAAAATCCGATCGATAAAAAAAACAAAATGTTGTTATTGTAAAATCCAATCCCGTGCCTACCTATCATATAAAACCAAGAATTTCAGTCAAAAATTATTAATATCTTTTTGAAAAATTAATTTTGTATTAATGGAATACATAGTGAAATTTGAAATTTTCTTAGATAACACATTGCCAAAAAATTTTACCGAAGAGACATTACAAAGAAAACGGCGAGCACCAGAAAATGATGGGTCAGGAAAGAATAAGCAGGCGCAGAAGGACAAGTAATTAGTAGGGCTTCTATTTTTAGGCAAATGCCTAAGCTTTCTGCGCACTTGATACGCTTAGATAATCACGAAAAAAGCATTTTCCGCTTTGTTTGGAGTGTCTACGATGACTTTGATAATGCCTAATTTTGCCTATTTTGGACTTTTTGTGCTTAATGCCTAAATGCCTATTTTAAAAAATTGGGCATTGGCATTTTATTGAGATTTAAACAAATTTAAATCTTACCCGAAAAATTCAGATGGAGCCCTCCCTACCTTATTTTTTTTTATTATTCTATCAAAACGACAAATAAATGAAAATTAAATTTTCAGTAAGATTTTCTTGGGTACACCCCCCCCCCCTGAAATATTTGTTTTTTAAATTTTTTTTTTCTGGGATAATTTTAAGCTCTGATCACGAATCTTTATTTTAATCATGACGTGTTTCCAGTGAGTTAAGTGAAATTTTACGTGAAAAATTTAAAAAGTTTAAAAAAATATTTCAGGAGGGATGGAAAAACCAATAAGTACCATTTGTTGGTTGTACAGATAATAGGTACAGCATTTAAAAATTTTGGTATTTGCTAAATTTGAACAAATAAAAAAACTTTCAAGCATAACGCAATGAGTATAGCGATCAAAATAAGGACAATTTTAAGAAATAAGGACAATATAAAATTCTTAAACTGAAATAATTTTGACAAATTTGAGAAATAGCCAAGGCAAGCGAACAAGTTCCAACTACATGGACCTTGAAAGTCCGGGATCTGCCCTGTCTTCTGTACGACGATCTGACAGTGGGAAAAGCCCGAAAAAAGTGCCAAGATTTGCCGAAAGTCCGGCATCTTCTCGATCGTCAGCCCTTGGGCGTAATAAACAAATTAAGCCGAGTCTTAATGTGGACATTTCATCCAACAGTGACAACAGTGTGGAGGAAATTTTAAAAGAGACTCAAATGGTAAATAAAAATTGCAAAAAAAAATATATTAAATTTATAAAGTACAGTCCTTAAAAAAATCTTGAATGCTCAGGACCAGGTTTTGGGTGAAATTTCAAGGGCAATTCATTCTTGTTGATAAAACGAAAAATAATTATGAAAATTAACAAGAAATAATTTTATAGTTTAGTATCATTTTTGAAATTAATTTAATTTTAATTATTTTTTGATTATTCAAGGATATCTAAAATAAAAATATAAAAATTAAATTTGTAAAGTCAGTCCTCAAAAAAAATCTTGAATGCTCTGACCAGGTTTTTTGCTGAGTGAACTTTCAAGGACAATTCATTTCTGTTTACTCGAAAAATAATCTTATAAAAATTAACAAAAAATAATTTTATAGTTTAGTATCATTTTTGAAAATAATTAAATTAATTATTATTTCTGATTATTCAAGGACATCTTTTTTTTGGAACAAGAAAAGAAATAACAAAAAAATTTTATCAATATTTCGGGCTAATCTAATCTAAGTTTTTTCCATTTTTCCTTGAAATTTTCAGTTTTTAAATTGCACTAATTTAAAATGAGGATTTGAATTTAATTATTTTGTTACTAAAAAAATAAATTAATGCAAAAAAAAAACAGAAAAATTCACAAAAAATATACAAAAAGGTAGACGCATATGTTATTCTACACTAGGGTTGTTGCAAATAAATACGAAAAACACGAAATTAAATAAAACACGAAAAGGGAAACACCCTAAAAACGAAATGCGAAATACGAAACAGCGAAACACCAAACTTTTTTTTATTGTAAAATTCTAAAATTTTTATTTGGTGGCAAAAATAAATGCAAAAAAAAAAAAAAACGAAAAAACCTTTACATAAAATAAACAAAAATGTAGACGCATATGTGTTCTACACCTGCTGAACCTCCTCCAGCACCTATTTACCATAATTTTTGGCATCCTTACTTTTTTTTTGATGGCAAATTAAATTATTTTTAATTTATTTTTAAAAATAATTTTTTTTAATTAAGAAAACCATGAGTAAAGTGAGTAAACCAGTAAAGGAGAAGGCAACAAAAGATGTAATAATCATTGAAAAGGAGGAACCAGAAGCTTTTTATGTTAAAAAAATTTTGGCCATGTACGTGTGCCATGACAAAGAAAAAAGTCGACTTTTCTACATTGATTGGGAAGGTAAAATTTGAGCATTTTTTTTTATTAATTTAATTTTTTTTTTTTTTTTTTTGTAAAATACATTTGAATTATCCGGCAATTATGAAGAATGGGGGTCCCATATTTCAGAATAAATAAAATTTTTTAAAAAGTTGTGTAAAATAACTTTTTATGAAGTTTTAGGGGGGCGCTGTCACGGATATGCTACCCAATTCGACCTATTTAGAACCCCGGACCCTAACTCGAACCAACTCGAAAACGCATTTTTTTTTTTTTTTACATAAATCCAACTTTTTTATCGAAACCGATTCAAATGCATTGAATGAATAGAAAATAAAGTTTCATGGTCATTATGTACATGCATTTGAATCGGTTTTGGACAAATAAAGGTGGATTTTGGTTAAAAATGAGTTTCGACTTTTGTTCGAGTTCAGGTCCGGTATGTGTTCGAAATTGGTCGATATGGAATATCATATTCGTGATCAACACCCCCCGAAAACCTACCTCAATGTTAATTTTTTGTTCGTCAGTTAATTTCTTCAAAATTGGTATCATTCGAAAGCTCTACGTGTTTAGAAGCTATCATTAAGCAGAAGCTAAGCGATTAATCATCTCACCAAAAAGTTATGATTTATAAGACTTAAAAATTCAAGAAAATCCTAATTTTTTGTAAACTATAAATCATAACTTTTTGGTGAGATTATTAATCGCTTAGCTTCTGCTTAAATACCAATTTTGAAGAAATTAACTGACGAACAAAAACCCATTCGAAATTGTACGAAACGCCATTGTACGAACTGCCATCGACCCAAGGAAAATACGTTTCCCCCCCCCCCCATTCTTCATGATTGCCAATTATCCCGTATTCTTTAATTTGGAACTGATCGGAGAATAGGACAGCAATTTTTTGTGTGTTTTTTTTACCACGCTATTAAATAGCGTGCTAATTGTTTGGTGCTATGACGTTACTCAAAAAACTATCAAAGTAAAAAATAAATAATACTTTTTTTTGATATAACTTTGCACAAAAGCAATCAAATTTTTAATTCTTAGATATCATTCGATAGCTCAAACAATTCTCTACTAGCCTGCAAAATTTAACAAAAAAAGCTTCGTTATGTCGCAAGAAAGTTATGACCAAAAATGATGTGTGAAAAAAAACATTGGTTTTTTGAGCTTCTCACATCATAACTTTTTTGAAACGTAATGAATTTTTTTGAAATTTGACAATATAATAAAAAAAAATCATTTAGGCCTATCGAAATATATTAAAGATTTTCAAAATTTGATTCATTTTGGAGGAAGTTATTGCTAATTTTTTCGGTCAAAAATTTTCATTTTGATGCTTTTTTGTAGAGTTGCACGGGACCGGGACTGGTACTGAAAAAAACGTACACATGAGTACCCAAGTCCCGGTTTTAACCGGGACCGGGACTAGTCCCGGCTTTTTTCCGGTTTTGCGAGCCAAAAAGTCCCGGTTTTTCAACCCGAAAAATCCCGGTACCACCGGTGGTTTTTTACAATTACCGATTACTTTTTTGAGTAACGACCCGGCACCATCGATTGTTTCATAAATTAAAATTCTGGCATAGGTTACCCGGGCGAGGAAAGTTGGGAATCATCGAAAACAATTTATTCGCAAGAATTGGTGGCTGATTTTATTGAGAATTCTACGGTAATGTGCGCTGTACATGCATTGTCCGGCAAAGAATCAGTGCCCGAGCATATTGCAGAAGAACTGCGCGAAAATGAGAAATTCAAGAAATGTATGAAAATAATTAAAAAATGAAATTTAAATTTAAATTTAAAATTAAAAAACTTATACTAAAAAGCATCAATATCACTGAATAGTAGATTAAAAATGAATTAATTTGATGTTATTATAAAATTTATTCTACACCCAATTAGTTTTGTATATATATAATAAATTATTTAAAATTCATTTTAAGGCTTAAATAATTTAATTAGGAAAGATTTTTTTTTTATAAAAATCGAATTAAGTTTACACAAAAAAAGCAATTTGAGTTATTAGCAAATATTTTTGGCGTTTTGCCTAAAATTTGTTAACAAAAATACAATAAAAACGATTGTTGTGGTTTTTTAGAAGCAACTAACTATTTTGTCAATTTTTAGCAACTATCAGTTGCGTCCCTAGTTATTATACCATTTAATCTACACCCAATTAGTTTTGTATATATTTATAAAAAAAAATAATTAAAAAGTAATGTTAATATTTAATATAAATTAATTATTTAAAAAAAATTAAAAAGCAATGTTAATAATTAATAATTTAATTAATGTTTTGTATAAAAAAAAGAGTGAATAAGATATAAAATTTATTCATATTCTTGCAACTACTCAAAATATAATTCTTAATTAATTAGTTTATAAATTAATTTAGTGAATATTATTTCATTTAAAAATAGAATTTTTATAAAAAAAGAATATCGTAAATGAATTCCTTTTAAGTTATAAAATTTATTCGACATCCAATTAATTTCTATATAATTTAAAAAGCAATTTTAATTTTTAAATATTTGATTTAGTTTTTTTTTTATAAAAATCAAATTAACATTTACACAAAAATATAAATTACGGTTTAGCAAAATTAAAAAATGAATGAATTAAATTGGTAGTTATTATTGAAATTTTAAAATATCAATTAATTTTGTATATATAAAAATAATTAAAGAAGCAATGTTAATGTTTAATATATATTAAATTAATGTTTTATATTAAAAAAATGTGTGTTTTCTTAATGAACAAAAATCTATTAATATAAATTCATATTAATTTAAATATACAAAATAAAATTAATTACTAATTAATTAGTTTAAAAATTTAATTTAGTGATGAAAAAGATGGGCAAGAATGAGCCATTTGTAATCAAAACAGAAGCAAATAAAATTGTGTTTGCTGAGGACAACATCACTAAAAAACAAAAAGAAAAAGTCATTTAAATTAAATTTTTCAAGAATTTTTAAAATTTTAATTTTCAGGCTCAAAATGAAATCAAAGATTTTTTGGTGTCCCAAAAACTACAGAAGGAAGCCGTTTTATATTGGTAAAGCGAATTATTGAAAGAATGAAATGAAGGAAGAACACGAAGAAATGCATTTTGAAGCAAAATTTCTAGAAATTTCATAGAAAAATTTAAAAAAAAAACGGGCCTCCATTAACAAAAAAATTCTGCTTTTTTTAAAAGATTACCCACAAATTTTTCAAGCAAATTATGGTTTTTTTTTTCTTGTCCAATCAGTGATCCATTTTTAATACTTTTTATTCATATTAAAAATTCAATTTCCTTTTCACTGATAACAATATTTCTTAATATGTCTAAACTAGTATATTTTTAAAAATATAACTGTTGAAAAAATTTCTTCTCATTTTTAATTGGTCCACTGAGTTTTTTTTTTGGGAAAATTATTCAAAATTTTGTTAAGGCGTCATTTATTTTATTGCCATAAGAATTCAAAAAACCTGATTTTTCGGACATATTTATTAGCATAGCTTTTTTAAACTGAACAAAATTTTTTGAAATTTTGCGGCTGAAAAAAACGCTTTTTTTTTGTATGAATGACGAATAAAGTGTTTTATTTTAATGTTTTTTGTGTAACGTCATAATCAAATTTTAGAATTTAACATTTTCTAGAAATTTCTTTAATAGAAAAATAATTAAAAAATTTTACACATTCAAAATTCTTAAAATTAATTTTGAAATTTTACTCTTTTGCTGCTGGCTATTGGTCTGCTGATGTCTTTCCTATTAATGCACAAAACTCTCCATTTTGGCCCGAGTGGCCAACCAGTGCCAACTCATTTTCACTTTCCCGCACATTTTTATTGGCAAAATGCCCCCATCGGCATTGGCCAAGTGCCGTCCGTCGTCATTGTGCTATGTCCACTAAAGCCGCCCGCCCCGTCCCCACTCAACGCTTTGCTGCTGCAATGGCCAAGCAAATGCATTGGCCATTTTCTTTCAACTCTAAACTGGGGCCATGATGAGAAAAAGCACAACAACACCACCACCACCACCACCACCATTGGCCAACACGGCACAAAAATAAAATAATAATAATAATAATAATAATTGTCGGGTGGCGACGAGTGCGCCGTGCCCTTCTCGCTCGTCGGGTGCCGTTGTGCCGGCTCGGGCTGCTTTATCCCATCCCATCCCAACCCACTCACTACACTAGGCAAAAGCAGCCACTCTCGGCACACACACACTCACACAGAAACTAATTTTAGCTCCAAATGATGAAGCAAAATGCATCATCATCCGGGGGAATAAATACTATACAATTATTCCTATAGTTGTTGTGATTGTAAGCCTTAGCTGTGGCTTATAATTTCAAAACAAATTTTATTGCGCGCTTTTATCCGGCGGGTGGTTTCTAACGGCACTGCGCATTAATTAAGAAATGATAATTAGGCACCGCATTAATTAAGAAATGATAATTAGGCACATGTGTTTGGGAAAAGTTGGGACTTTTTTTTAATATTTTTTAGGGTTTTTCTATTTATTAATTATGTACTATTTTGGACTTTTTTTTCACACTTTTCATTCATATTTCGCAATTTTTGTGATTTTTAAGGTAAATATTTCTTAAATCTCCAAATAAAGTCCCAAAATTTCGATCCCGATCGGAATCGTGCAAATTTATAATGCAGGCGTGATCCATAAATTTGAAATAATTTGCTCAAATTAATTAGCACCAGAAGATGGAAGATTAAAATAATTGCATGATGCAATCACAACATAAATAATTCATTAGTTCACCAATTTTTGGGGGTTTTCGGGAATAAATCCATATTTCGCCATTTTTGCCTTTTTAGTCCATATTTTGGCCATTTTTGGCAAATTTTCACAAAAAAATGCAAGAAAAGCGAAAAATGCACCCCCCCCTAAAGATGGACTTTTTGGAAATTTTTAAAAAATTACACCCCAAAAAATCCGAAAAATTTGAGTTTTCGTCGTCATTTTGACAGTTTTAATAAATATTTTCGCCATTTTTTGCGAACTTTTCTTTTTTTAAATGAGAATTTTTTTGAAATTTTGGCAAACTTGGAAATATTTTTTATACGATGGACGACAATAAAAAAATTTTTGCATTTTTATGTTTTAAATCCATTTTTTGGTTGTTTATTGTATTTTTTAAGTGTATTAAAGCAAATATTGAATACATACACCTTTTTTGGAATTTTTGAGGGTTTAAAACACATATTTTGACAGTTTTTAGTCCATATTTTGGTCCATATTTGGCCATTTTTGAGCTTTTTAGTCCATATTTTGGGCTTTTTTAGTCCATATTTTATGTCCATATTTGACGGTCCATATAATTTACAACCCTAATCATAATGTTATCATTAAAGCATATATAATTTTATTTTTATACAATATTCTTTATTGGGTATATTTTATTTCTTGATGTCCCCAGATTTTTCGTAGACTATCAACGTTTAAAAAAAATTGATATAAAATAAAAAATTTTTTCGACATTTACGCATTTTTTTCACCCAGAAATATTTACTTTCCTTCTACAGACAAAATTTTTGTGGAATTCGTAATGCAAATGGCTTCTTTTTTTTGCAGAAACCTCACAAAAGAAAAACCGTGTCTGATGATGAATAAAAGGGGCAGAATCCGTAAGGAAAAAGAAAGACAATTGGGGGACCCCCCGGGGGGGGGGGGGGGGAACTTCTGCTGAATGGGCACGGAGTGGGGGTGGGCCAGAAAGGGGGGGGTACTTCGATGATGGCACGGCACGGGGCCACGGGGACAAGCAGCTGAGCTTTCTCTCTGAAAGGGTTTGGCCGGGCGGGTGTGCCATGCCGGCTGCCCCGTCTGTGTGTTTATGCATGCCCTCAAGGGGGCTTTTCCTCGCCCCCCCACTCCCTCCCTTTTTTGTCGGCATTTTGTCCCCAGTTTGGCTTCGGCACAGACATTTCCGTCCAAATGCCGGGGGCTCCCCCCGCCCATAAATGTGCACAAAAAGGGGGGGGGGGGGGGTGGGTGGGGAGCTGAGAGGCACCCAGCAGTATTTTATAGTGCTTTTGCTAGTGAAGGGGGGCGGGGGGCGCCTCGCCGACTCACTTTTCGTTTTAAATTTGGCGAAACGTTTATTTATTTTAAAAGTTTGTCGATGTTTTTTTTTAATATGCTTGTGTTTTTTTTTAAATATGTGATCGTTAATTTTCGGGAATTTTTATTTCCCGGGAATTTGTCCATTAATCAGAAATTTTGTCACTTATGCAAGTAAAACAAATTTAATTTTTTTCTTTTAAAAATCCTACAAAACTTAACAGAAAAATTTTGAAATAATTAAACTAAATTAAATTATATGATTTTAGGAGAAATTTATCTTTGTTTTGCTTACAGAAATTTGCCCTCAGAAAGTGATTTTTTTTTTTTTTTTTTTTTGTTGAATTCATTTGGAACTGAGAAAATAATAATTTAATTAATTAAAAAATTGGGGGTTTAATTTATCAATTTTAAATAAAAAATGTTTAAGCCATTTATTTTTGGGGCTTTTATTCAATTTATATTTTTGAAATTCATCTTGGTAATTTTATTTTAAAAACTTAATTTTTTTTTCAATTTATAATTTTTTGATCATCTTGGTAATTTTATTTAAAACTTAATTTTTTTGAGATTCGCTTAAATTTTCCAATTTCAAACAAAAAATTTTGATGACCTATCAACAAGTAACAATAACTTAAAATTTCGAATTTAAAATGCTGACTGTTGTTTTGGAGGCCAAAAATTAAGCCAAAATTGACATTGACGTCAAAGGGGTGAAGCTGAAAAAAATATTGGTCTCTTCTCTGTTGTCTCTCCTGTCTCCTCCTTTTTGGCATTTTCCCATTAATACTTAATTTGTTTTAGGACAATTTTTTAAACAATAAAATTTTGTGGGTTTTAAAAATTATTTTCCTAAAATAGAAAATTTAATATAAAAGAAAAATAATTTAAATATTTCGTACTTTGCAAGGCATCCTTTTGTCATGCAATTTGATTTGGATTTTTGTATTGGCTAACAACAAAATGCCAAAATTTTTTTTTGCAAAATACAAAAACTCGTACAGAAAATTGTGCTCAAATATGGTAATATATAAATTACATACATCAAAATCATTGAAATTATCAAGGTTTTCATATGAGGAGCAATGCTTCAAAAAGGCATTTAATGCACAAATTCTATTTAAAAAATAATAATTTAATGAATTTTTAAATAAATAAAAATATTTATTATTTTTTTATTTATTCCACACTGCTAATGCCATGAAATTTGTTGACGGTTTCATGTTCAGTGTTAAAATGCCATCCCTATTGCTTTGCTTATTTGGATTGTATTAGCAAAGTAACGACAAAATGCCAACTTCCTATCAAAACACAAAAACCCATACTGAAAATTATGCCAAAATTGGTAATATATAAATATGTACATCAAAATATTTTGGTTTTTTATATGGAAGAAGGCTTCAAAATGGCAAAATTGAAATCAGAAATTCTATTTTTAAAAAAGTTTTATGTAATTTAAGAAAATAAATAACAAAATAAATTAATTTTTTTGCGTTTTTAAATGAAATTTGTTATTAAATTGCAAAATCATGTTTTTTAAAAAGGAAATAACTGAGAAAAAAAAAATTAATTTGCGTTTTTAATTGGAATTTAACCCCACTATAAAATTCGTAAATTCAAAAAATTATAAAATAGTAATAATAAAATTTAGTACAAAATGTTTATTTTTGAATTTTATTTTCATTTTTTCTATCACGCAATTATTAATGTTTCGAACAAAAAGCCTAAGGTTGAAAAATTAAAATTTTCTGAATTTTTGTTCGAGTTCAGGTTGGGATAAGAATTTGGCGTGAGATTCGTCGTCAGACACCACAAAAATCCCTGCGAATTTGTTTAATAAATTCAAAAATATACATTTTGTAATCGTCGTTCGTAAAATCCGGCATTTTAGCTATTTTTCGATAAAATATGGCATAACTTTGCTTAAAAGCAACCAAATTTTACATTCTTGGTATCATTCGATAGCCCGGCTTTTTCTCTATTAGCATGCAAAATTTCAATAAATTCGGTTAACTTTTTGAAAAGTTGTATGCAAATAAGTACAATTTCGCCATAAATTATGTTAAATTTGATATTTTATTTTAACTTTTAGCTAAAATGGCGCATTTTACGAAATGACCCAGCACCCTTTGTAATTAGCGCTTAAAATCTAAATTACATATTTTTTCACAATTTTTTTTTTTAATTTTTGCTTAATTCATTCATCCATCCATCCATTCGTTGTGCCAATGTTTCCAATCTGCTGTCCTTCCAATTTGGTCGTCAGCCAAAATGAGTGCCAATCTCCACGGGCAAATGACGGAGGTCGACCAAAACAAAATGCACCTAAATACATATGAGCAATAATAATAATAATAATAAGATGGCATTTTGGGTTGGGAATAAGCTGTGCTAAAAATGCCCTTTCTATTCGGAAGAGATCCATTTTTGGAAATTCACGGGCACACAATTGGCACAATTTTTTAATTTCGATGCCCCCCCCCCCTTCGTGGAAAGTAAACAAATTTTGCGTTATTTTTTCAAGTTATGCCTATTTTAGGCGGCATTGCGTTCATTCAAACTTTCATAATGAAATTTTTTTAGGGTATGTCTTTTTCAATTTTTAATCCAAATAATTTAATTTTATTTAAAAGAATTATTTTTTTTATTTTTTGTGTAAATTCAAAATGAAAATTGGCCATCAATTTTTTATTTTATTTTAGCTAAATAAAGTAAGTGAAAAATTAAAAATTTAATTAATCTATTTGCACCAAGTATTCACCTCCCCTTAAACATTAAAAAGTTTACAAAAAAATTTTTTGAAAATCCAAAAAAAATTTTCGGCTACATTTTCACAATTTTCTACGTGAAATCGGTGGAGCAGAAAACAAAACCTTGGCAGTATTATTTTGTGTATTTTTTTTTTGCAATATTCAATTTAATTAATTTATTTAATTGAAAAAATTCTTTTAAATTAAAAGCTTAATTAATTTGAAAATTTGAAAACATTTGTCATTTCGTTCTTTCAATTCATTCTTTCTTTCATCAAGGCTGTTGTTAATAATGCATTTTTCATTTGCTTCTCCTGTTTCTGCTGATGACATCATTAGCACATTTATTCGAATGCGTGGGCTTCCCCTTTTTGGTCCTAAGGCACGAAAATATTGACCTAAAAATTGAGTTACTTCCGCTCCTCTAATGACCGCAAAATTTGGTCCCATCAATGGCTAAAAAACAATAAATTTTTAACGGAATTCGAAACATTTTTTAAAATTTAAAATGAAATCATTTTTCATATAATTAAGCAATTATTTTTTGGTTGTTAAATACACCTCTAATTATGCCGAAATGCTTCACTAATTAACTTATATTAAAAATTTATATTATTTTATTTATTTTTCTTAATCAATTTCGATAATATTTTTTTTCTTTCTGTTCAATTGAGATTTATTGTTTAATTAATATTATCATATTATAATAAATTAATTTAATTTTATAAAGAAATTTAATCGAAAATTCATTTTTTAATTTTTTTCCTATAAAAATAATTCTAATTTTTAAAAATGTGGTATTTTTATCATATTTTCGCTTAAACCAATGTTACAACAATTAATTATATTTTTCTCGTCTCATTTTTTAACTTCCTTGTCTGATGCCGCCGCCGCTTCATTTATCCGTCTGTTAATTATGTTCAAAAATTCTTAATGAGTTTTTTTTGTGGTTGGCAAATATTTCAGAAATCTTTCATTGTTTGGTTATTATTTGGTTTCATGGGCAAAATAAACACTAAATGCTTTCCTTTTTTCTTTTAAAATTAAAAATTTTGGCCTATTTTAGATTATTTATTGGTTTTTTAATTAAATCCTTGTCATATTTTCCAAACATTGGGGGAGTTTCATGAAAAAATTTTTTCGTTTTTTTTTTCAAATTAAAAATTTCCGGCTTTTTTTTTCGTTATTTATTCATTTTACATAATATCCTTGGCCTTTACCTTAGTTTTTAGCATTTGAAATTTTCCCAAATTTTGTTTTCAAATAAATTTATTGAAAATATTTTATACCGATTTTCGTATGAATAGACTAAACTTGTTTTTTCAAAAAGTTAAATCACAGTTAAATCGTCAAATATATTTTAAAACATTAATTTTTCTTAATAATTTAAGATTTAATAGCAAATTTTTGGCTTTACCTTTGTTTTGCAAATTTTTTGAATTTTTACATTAAATTTAATTTATTTTTTTTTAAATATTTATGCCAATTTTCGTATTAATAGATAAAATCTGCTTATAGTTATATCACATTTAAACAGTCAATTATTTTATTTAATTCACTAATTTTTCTTCATTAATCTTTAAGATTTAGCCAACAATTCTGAGTTAATTAATTTTTTGTTAACCCATTTTTAGGCTTTTACAATAAATATTTAATGAATAAACTGCAAAATTGGGTAATAAAGCTCTCTCATTTTCTTCACCAAATGCTTTTCTGTGCAGCGGAAAATTTTTTATTCAAATTATCATTTGGCCAAAAATGGTTTTGTGCTTAAATCGGGGCAGATGTAAGCACCAAATTAAGGTTGCCGACCATCTTTCGGAGAATTGTGACGAAAGCACAAAGAAATCGCTTTATATATAAGAAAATTTGTTTAAAAAACTCATATTAATTTGGGCCGGTTTTTTTTTTGTATTAATTTAAAAAATATAGTAAAAAATTTTTATTTTACTAAATTTTATTTAAAAAATAGAGAATTTTTATATTTAATGTCTTAAAAACTCTTTCAAAAAATCATAAAGTTAATTCTAATGAAAATAATATAACTAAAGAAATTTTTTCCAATCTTTGTTTAAAATTTTTTTATTTATACCCTAATTCTTAAAAAAATTCTTTTTTTTTTCTGTATATTTATGGGGTAATTTCAATTCATTTTCTTATCTTTTTGTTCATTTTTATCATCGGTTTCATCTTTTTTAACTCATATTCTTTCTTTTATGATTCATTATCATCCAATAAAAGTGCAAAAAGCAAATTAAGGCATCAAGCATGCATTCCAATGATTAATTATTTTCTACAAAAATTTTCATTTCAATAAAACGGACATAATTATTCATTTTTTGAAAAAAGAAATACCAATAATTAATTTTTAATATATTTAAAGCCCCATTTCATGCCTTTCTAAAAATTTTTGTCCAAAAAATCATTATAAAATTTTTATTTACATATTTTGATACATGTTTAGGAGTTTTATGCATATTTCTTACAAATCTAACAAATTTCGGTGATTTAAAAAAAAAAATTTATTTATCCATACTATGATCAGAATGCCAATTTTAAATAATTGTCCCATTAAATTTGGCTTTGTTTTTTGCAAATTCATTTGTGCAAATTTTTTTGTTGCCAACAATCTCTGCTTTTTGGCACAAATAGCTTTTGTTTGTTAATGACGACGATTTCCGCAGTTTTCAGCTTCAGTTTCAATTTCATTTTTTGCCTCAAGGCCCTCCAATTTTGTGGAATTGGCCCCCCTTTTTTGGATAATCTCATTTTCATTTTTTTTCATCCATTTTCTGGCCAAATAAAAGGCGAAATTTTGAGGGAATGAAATCCAATTTATTTATACATTATTTAAACCAAACTAAACCCTAAACCTTCTTTCTTTTATAAATTTAATTGACCAATTCATTATCATTCAATAAAAGTGCAAAAAGCAAATTAAGGCATTAAGCATGCTTTCCAATGATTAATTATTTTCTACAAAAATTTTCATTTCACTTAAACGGTCCTAATTTATTTTTACTAGGGCTGGGAATTTCATGTAAATAAAGATTTTTTTCTAGATTCTATATGCTATGAATAGTTGAAAAAACTTTAATTTTTTTATATTTGCCAACAAAAATTAAGACTTTTATTTAGTTTGTTTTTTTTTGCTTTTTTGTACATATTTCGGGTTTTTTTTCGTATTACAAATTTTTAGAGTTTTCAGATTTAATAGAAATCTCTTATGAAAAATATTTTTTTAGAAAATGCACCCAACACAAATTAATTTTTCCAAAAAAGATATTAACAATAATTAATTTTTAAATACCTAAAGCCCTATTTCAGGCATTTCTAAAAAAATTTTGTCCAAAAAATCATAAAAAAATTATTTACATTTTTGGTGAAAGATATGAGTTTTAATGTATATTACTTACAAATTTCGGGATTTTTTTAAAATATATTAACCCATAATTCATGAACAGAATGACAACTTTAAAAAACTGTCCCATTAAATTTGGTTTTTTTTTTTTTGCAAATTCATTTGTGCAAATTTTTTTTTCCCAACAATCTCTGCTTTTTGGCACAAATAGCTTTTGTTTGTTAATGACGACGATTTCCGCACTTTTCAGTTTCAGTTTCAATTTCATTTTTTTGCCTCAAGGCCCCCCAATTTTGTGGAATTGGCCCCCCTTTTTTGGATAATCTCATTTTCATTTTTTTTTCATCCATTTTCTGGCCACATAAAAGGCGAAATTTTGAGGGAATGAAATCCAATTTATTTATACATTATTTAAACCAAACTGCTGAACCCAATTCCCCATTCAATTATGGTTTTGTGCCGTATCATCACCATCAATTACTGGCACAAAATTTTGTTCCTCATTTTTAAAGTACGAAATTTTGGGAAAAAAATTTTACCTAAAACAATGAGAATTTATTGAAAAGGGGGTTCAAAAGTTTGATATACAACCTAAAAGCACAATCTTTATGAAATAAGGGAATATTTTTTTTTATAAAATTTAAAAAACAATTTATTTATGTTTTCCAAATTAAAAAATTTTCATTATCAATTTCATATATTTTTTAACAGTTAAGTATATTTAATAAATTCAAATTTAGAATTCTTAAATTATCCTAAAAGAAATTTCAAAGTTTTTTTATATAAAATTTCATTTTTTCATTTGATTTGTTCAAAAATTTTTAATATTCCCTTTAAAAATTTGTCTAAATCTATATTAAAATTCAGTTTTTCCCTTTTTATAATTCATTTTCAATTTTCTATTATTTTCATACATTTTCTAAATACAAAATGTGCCGGATTAGCGTCATTTGCGCGTTCGTTCATACTACGCAAGCAATAATAATGAATGGGTAAAGCGGAAATGGGCCTGAAAAATGGCGGCACATTTTGTTGGCTCTTCGTCTTGGCATTGTGTCTCCACCCGATTTCATAGTTTTGCCTGTGCTTTACCGTTAATTAAAATGCATCGCTAAAAGTTCACTTTTTATATTCGTAAAATGCGACATTTTAACTATTTTTTCGACAAAATATATATGCTGAAATGTCTAGAAATTAATTGTATATATTATTTCTTTTTTTCTGACTGTCTGTTTATGTTAGTGCCCTCTGATCACTCTGATCGGTGCTATGTCATTATTTAAAAAACCATCAAAATAAAAATTTTTGATTATAACTTTGCTCTAAAATAACCAAATTTTTATATCCTTGCTATCATTCGATAGATCTATGTGTTCTTTATGAGCTGTAAAATTTCAAAAAATTTTATTAAGTTTAAAAAAAGTTATTGTTCGAAAATCAAGGTTTTTTGAATTCCTCGAGCTATAACTTTTTTGAAACTTAACGAAATTTTTTGAAATTTTGCAGACTGATAGAGAACACTTAGGGCTATCGAATGATATCAAGAATTAAAAATTTGGTTGCTTTGGAGCAAAGATAGAAATAATTTTTCGACAAAAATTTTCATAATGATGGTTTTTTAAATAACGGCTCCGCGCCCTCTGATCAACCTTAGCTCCGCCCCTTCTCGTAAACATTTTAACTATTTTTCGACAAAATATATATGGTGAAATGTCTAGAAATTAATTATATATATTATTTCTTATTTTCTGACTGTCTGTTTATGTTAGTGCCCTCTGGGCACTCTGATCAACTTTAGCTCCGCCCCTTCTCGTAATGTAGCCCATTCCCTAGTGATCACCTCTATTTTCCTTGTTTTAACTGGGATCACAACAAAATTTTTAAATTCGATAACCCTATTTATTTTCTAATCTCCTGCAAATTTCAGAAAATTTCGTTTGAACAAAGTTATGATTTAATTTTGAATAATTTTTTTTTCATAATTTCACACAAATTTATTTTTGTTTTTGAGTGGGTGTTGTTTTTTTTGCCTCAAATGTTCAAAATTATGCAAAAAAAATGTTGGCATTTTGCGTCTGAACTCGTCGCCGCTCGCAAAGAATCTTCAAATTTGCATATCCGGCTGATGCAAATTCCAAAATTTCCCCCGCTTTTTTTTGCAAAATTATGACGGCAATTTTGGCATTCCGTCCATTTTTGGAATGTGTGCATTTTTTTTTTTTTGGCAGATTTCAGAGAATTCTCCTGTTAATGCAATTTAAAAATGTCAGTGTACTTTTATATAAATAGTTGCCAAAATTTTTCTGATGGCATTTATTTATTTTTGGTGGTGAAAGATTCCACTTTTTCATTTAAAATAAAAATTTTTCAAATTTTTATTTTATTTTTGGTTTTTTTTTAATTCAGTTGAAAAATTTTTGACTTGAAATTTTTAATTTATATTTTTATTTACAATAATATCAAGTAAATAAATTTTATTTATTTATCAATTCTTTTAAATCAAAGTGAAACAAATATTAATTTTTAAATAAATAATATAATAAATAATTCTTTATGATATATATAATAAAATAATTATCATATTTTTTTCAATATTTTTAAAATGTTTCTATTTTTAAATTTTAAATTTTGCCCATTTTATTGTAAATCTATGACTTCATTTCCGACTACAAAATAATATTTGCACTTTGCCGTTCATGCATTTGTGCCACTTCTCATAATGTTTCACGCAATTCTATTTAAAAACAATATTTTATATTAATGATCACGAATTATAATAGTTTGAACATTTGGCTAAAATGAATTTTTTTTTCGAATAAATTGAAATTTTTGTCTCTAATTTCTTAAAATTTGAAAAACCTAGACATAGATTTTTTTGAATACAGTCAATTTTTTCTTCGGCTTAACTCCAAAAAAAGGATAATTTAAAATCTGAGAATGAGACAGTTGGAATTTTAAAATTTAAATTGTGGCCAGATCAAAAAATATCAGTCAGACCGACATTAATTCTTGTGGCTTGCTAAATTCCGTGGTGAGACGAACCGAAAATAGTCTCAGTGTGGGCGAACCGAAAAATTATCTCAGTGTCAATAAAAATATTTAAATTTAATTATACAATTTAATTCGGTCACGAAAAATAATAAATTTTAATTAGACAATTATTTAAAAAAATAAATTAAAATAAAAACTTTCTCACTCCCGATCAAAAAAAAAATTAAATCGAACGAAAATTTTAATTTCAAATCTTGAAGCCACAAATGAAGTGGCAAGTAAGCTTACTTATTGTGCTTTATTCATGGAACAAAATCTAACATTTATTTTGAGTAGAATATTTTAAGAAAAAACATTGAAAAAAAGTTGAACCTCGAAATTAGATTATTGTTTTTTAAAATTTTTAAATTGAAAATTAATATTCAAATTAAAAAATTGCTTTAAAATAATTACATTTAAAAGTTTTATTGACACTGAGACTATTTTCGGTTCGCCCACACTGAGATAATTTTTCGGTTCGCCCCTACTGAGACTATTTTCGGTTCGACCTAGCACCGCTAAATTCGTGTTTTTTAATATAAATTTATAATTTTACAAAAAAAAAATAACAGAAAATTACATCATCTGCGCCTAATGCATTTTTGGATGACGCCTTTGAAACCCTTCAATTATAATCTATCTGTCAACGTTAATCCCATCCATTTTTGGTCATAAATGTCATCATGAATTTATATTCAAAAAAAAAGATGCTTTTCGGAGTAATATTATATAAATCATATATGAATGTGTAGAACATATTGGAACTATTTTTCAACATATTAAAAAGAAATTTTGAAAAAATCTGGAATTTTTTTTTTGAAATAAAATTTAATAAATAGTAAACTGTTTTTTTTTAAGCAAATCGTAAAATTATTTTACGGAATACAAAAAAGTTCTAAATAATTAGAAATTTCAAAAATTTTTGCCGAATTGGATTTTTTTTTTTGAAATAAATTAATATACCTATATATTTATCTATTTTTATTGTGAAATACAATTATTTTTTGGATTACAAAAATTATGACTAATTAATTATGCTTTTTGGGAGGCACAACCAAAAATTATTTTTAATTTTCATATTCTTTTCTCATGCACTTATTAAAGTTAACTTTTTATTTTTTTTTGTCATAAAACCAAACATTACGCCAAATTTTTTGATTAATTTCTCAAAATAAAAAATTTCTCACCGAAAGCAGCAAATTAAATCTACTCACAAACTATTACCAATTAAAATTTCAAGAATAATTAGGAAATTATTAATTTTTATTTGTAATGGTTTTTTTGTAAATTTTTTAAAATTAATCCAGAAAATGGATTTTTCATTAAAATTTTTATAATATAATTTTTTAAATTTTAGCATTTTTTTATTTTTGCTCAGCAAATGCAATTAATTCAAAGCCCCACACACAATCACCACCATAATCATCATAATCACCATAATCCCAACAACCACCGTTCATCCTCCGTCATACCGTATCGTCCACGCCGAATGACGTCACCGTCGACATTCAGTGCGGCACGTTTTTTTGCCAAACTGTCCGGCAACAGCAACCAACAACAGCAATCCATTGAGCACAAAATGGCGGAACTTCGAGCAGCATACGCAACACAACCAGCACAGACGCCGACGGTGGCAAAAAGGTGGAGTCAAAATGGAAGGGAAATTTCATTAAATTTTAATTAGTTTAATTATAGAATATTGGAAAAATTATTTATTTAAAATTTTTTGTTATTTATAATATATGAAAATTTGAATTTTCAATTTTCGGATTTATTAAAATATGAATTTTTAAGTTTTAAATTATTTTTTCATTCATATGGTCAACCATTTTTCAAAGACAGTTTATTTTTAATTATTTAAAAAATTTTTGTCGATTTATATGTAAATTTGAATTTTGAAAACTTTTCGTATTCCTCAAAATGATTGGGAATTTTATGATTATCGGTTTGTATGAATTTTATAATTCAATTTTTTGTTCTAAATGCGGCAACCATTTTATAAAAGATTAAAATTATTTTTTTGAATAAAAAATTAATGATCTCTTACCTAATTATGTCATTGATACCATTTTAAAATTGCCATACATTAACGGATTTATTTTAAGTGCTCTAAAAAAGGAATGTTGGGAAGGAGCGAATCGGCGGAAATAGAAAATGGTCGCTTAATGAGGAGCAAATGGATTTTGAAACTAATTGTGTGATCCATAAATTAAAAATGGTTAACTGAAAAAAAACCAGAGTTCATTTAATTTCATCCCATTCGAATTTTAAAATTCTTTCAAATTCATTTAATTTAAATTATTTAAATTTTAAAATTCTTTCAAATTCATTTAATTTTAAAATCCTTTAAAATTTGTTTAATTTTAAAATTGTTTAAGATTCAATAATTTTGAAATCCTTTAAAACTCAATTAATTTTTAAATTTTTAAATTCATTTAATTTTAAAATTCTTTAAAATTCATAATTTTAAAAAATTCGTTAAAATTTATTTAAATTTAAAATTCTTTAAAATTTATTTAATTTTAAATTCGTTTAAAATTTATTTAATTTTAAATTCTTTTAAAATTTATATAATTTTAAAATCCTTTAAAATTTCCATCTTTTTATACCGTTTTCAAGTGCACTTAAAGATAGTGAAAACAACAAAGCATTTCATGCCATTCAACTAGAAGCTTTTTGGGAAACTAAAGTGTGCTTCAACAAAATGTTTAAAATTTTTGTAATTTTATTTGAATTAAATATTTTTATAATGTAAATTTTTTAAATTTTCGGAAAAAAGTTATGTTGTCATATTAAATGAATTTATAAAAATTTATTTTTTATTTTTAGAAATAAAACATTTATAATGTTTTATTGTAAATAATAAAATTGTCTCTAATTGAATTGATACCTATTTTAGTTCCATGCTCATGTACAATTTTTTACTATTTCAATCCAAAATTAAATTAAGAATATTTATACATACAAAAATTTAATTAAAGAAACATTTTTTCAGTGGTGCCAATTCCACCCAAAATAAATCGTCGGCACCACCACCTCGTCGACCTGGACGAACCTCATTGCCAACTCCGTCACTAGGCGACATGCTTGAACTACCGCAATTGAGTCAGTTTGGAATAAAGAATTTTCATTCTATTTTTATTTTTTATATTAAATAAGCACAAGAAAAATTGTAATATTTAGAAATTTAATGAAAAATAATTAAATTGTTTAAATGGAAAATACAAACAAACACATTAAATTAAGTGGGTTCTTTGAGAAAATTTTTATTATTTTTTAACCCCCCTCATTATCGTACTTCCTAAAAAGGAGATCTCCCAGGGGGTTATCCCTCAAAATGGGGATGCTTAATTTTAGGTCTAATTTAGTGGGGGGGGGGCGGCGGCTGTATTTTAGGAAGTACTGTAATATATACAATTAGCTAAATTATTTAAATTATAGCTTTTTATTTAATAAATAATTTTCATTTTAAAGGCTCTCGCAGTTGTGTACCGTCGAGAAGAGCAAGCACAGTGACTGCCTGTTTTTCACCAGCCCCATCCCTAATGGATTTGGCATCGTCTGCCGGACTTTTGTCGCTGTCGCCAAGCGGTACTATTTTTAATTTGGAATTCGTCATTTTAATAAATTCTAAATCCTGGATCTGAGTTTTCTGGAAAAACCCAGAAAAAAATTATACCCTAAAAAAATAAAAATAAAATAAATCCACCTAAAAAAGCATTTGGCTCCTGAAAATTCAGGTCTGACCTAGAAAGGTTGAAATTTTATTTTCTTAAAGCGGCTTGGTTTTGGTCACGAAAATCCAGATCTGGTAGGATGAACTCTAATTTTTCTAAAATGGCGGGATTTGGAATCCTGAAAATCCAGGTCTCTGGGTCTAGAATCTGGTTGACTTTAATTTGATCAAAATGGTTGGGTTTGTATCGTGAAAGCCAAAATCATGTTTACTAATTTTAATTAATTAACAGTGACTAATTATTATTATTTTTAATTACCTAATAAATTGATTGATATGATTTTTTTATTTATAATAAAATATCATTTATAATTATAATTAAAAACAGATTTGGTCTTCGAGTCGTCCGTGCTCGGCATTGCCTATTATGACTTTGTGTTGTCGGTCAGTGAGGTGTCGTCGTACAACGACGACCTGGTCCCAGCAACGGTTCGCCCAGCATCATCAGCAGCCGCCGCAGCACGAAACAAAACTGCTGCAGCGTCGTCCGCTGCCCATGTCACCGCAACATCGCTTGAACCGCCGCCGCCACAACACACGCCTGCTGTTGGTGGCCGCGCTCGTGTGTTGTCGCCGGCGACCAAGCGTCGCGTACATGGCACAGGCAGCGACCCGACCACGCAGCTGACGCCTTCGACTGCTGTTGCTGCTGGTGGTGGTGGCGGTGTTGCAGCGGCGGCGCCACAACTGAACCAGCAGCGCAAGAGTGGCGTGTTTGCCAAGTTGGCCGAGAGTGGGAAGAAGCAGCGAGCACAACAGCAGCAGCATGCGGCGACTGATGCGACGGGCGAGCGAAGTAAGCACATCAATTTTGTGTCATCTAAATATTTATGTGTTTATATTTATATTAATTTATTTAATTATTTTCAAAATATTTTAAACCAAAAAACATATTTTTAATTATCACTATTTAAAATAAAGTTTATTCATGTGAATATTTGTATATTTTGTATGAATTCTTAAATCAATTTGAATTTCAAAAAATTTTAAATTTAATTTAATTCTCATTATTCTTAATTTATAAAAATTGTTTTTCCGTGTAAATAATTTAGGTCTTTGTATGAATTTTTTGAAATAATTTTATTTCTAAAATTTTAAAATGAATTTTAAGCCAAAAAATAATTATTTAATTCTCTATATTCTTAATAAAAAAAATATTTAATTACATATTTAACTAATTGCAATATATTTATTAAATATTTTTCATTGAAAAAAAAAATATTAATTTTTTAATAAAAATTTAAAAAGATTTTACATTTTTTTTATATTTTAGAGGCTTCATTGGTTGAAAACATCGCACAATTGGCTGAAATTTGTGAGGCCGTCACTGACACACGTTTGGATGGTTCGGACCATAGTTTGGCCGTCTACCGACTACTTTTGGCCAAATTGGACCAAAAAACCAATGTGGAATGGTTCGAGAGTGTTCTGGTGCCAGCGGTGAGCAAAAAAAATAAAAATAAAAATAAATTTTGAAAAAATTAAAATAATTTTATTTATTTTAATTTCAAAAACAAATTAATTGTCTTTTGGGAAATAATTAATTTATTTTAATAAATTTAATTATTTTTGGAGAAATGTTTTAATTTTATTAAATAAAAATTTATTTATTTTTATTTCTGAGAAATAATTTAATAAAAAAAATTTATTATTTTTTTAGAATAATTGTTTAAATTAATTTAATTTAATTAAATAAATTATTTATTTTTTTTGAGAAAAATTAATTTAAATAAATTTAATTTTTTTAGAATTTGTTTTAAATTATTTTTTAAATAATTTAATTATTTTTATGAAATAATTTAATTTAAAATAAATTTAATTTTTTGAGAATATGTTTAAATATTTATTTTTTTTTGAGAAAAATTAATTTAAAAAATTTAATTTTTTTAGAATTGTTTAAATTATTTTTAAATAAATTTAATTATTTTTATGAAATAATTTAATTTAAAATAAATTTAATTTTTTTGAGAATAATGTTTAAATTAATTTATTTTTTTTTGAGAAATATTAATTTAAAATAAATTTATTTTTTTAATTTAAGTTATTTCTTGAATTAACGGCCTTAAACAAAATTATGGTTTATTTAATTTTTTTTTTAATTTAAAAATTGACAATTTTAAGGCATTGCTTGAGCGCAATGGCATCCCAGTCAGCGAGTTGTCCCTGCTGACCATGGGCATTTTGGTGTGGCGCTGCACGCTGAACAACGCGCGCCTGCTGTGCCTCGTGAACAGCATGCCACAGCAACAAACGCATGAGGATGGGAACGCTACAGCCGCCTCGTTTGAGGCGCTAAAGCGTGCAGCAAGCAAATACAAGTGCATGCACCACGTGCTGACCATTGGCCAACGACGGCCGTCCGCTGGCAGCACCCACAGCTCATGCTCAAGCTCAAGTCGCAGGTGCGTGTGCTGCACATGCATTTTTAGCTTTTTGGCCATTAATTTTAAATTTTCGTTTTGCCTTAGGGCATAAAAAATATTTAATTTTTTTTTGCTTTTTTTAGGTCTTCAACATCTTCTGGCTCTTTTATGCAACACCATCAACAAGATCCCGGCATGAAACTTCGTGTTTTGGTAATTAATATTTAAAATTAAATAATTATTTTTTTAAATTTATTTTTAAATTAATTTTTAGATGTGCCAATCACGCAATGAATTGCCAGAATTTCCTTCCCATGCTCTGAGAGACTGCAAAATTTTTATTGGCATCAAGCACAAACCCGTTGTTCTGTCTCTGCTTTCCGTTAACATGATTTTATTGATTGATTCAATCGATTTTTCTTATACTGATTGATTTTACCAAAATGGGGAAATTCAGTTCAAAAATTAAATTAATGAATTTTGTTTTTGAAAAAATTACAAATAAATTTAGATTTTTTAAATAAAAATTTTTAAAAAATCGAGTCTTTAAAAATTCCAAAAAAAAATTATTCTTTTTTTAATTGGTCCATTCTTGTATCAATGTGAAAATATGTCAAATATTTTGCATTTGATTTACACTGAAAGTCCTCATAATTTTATTTCTTTTTAGCCATTAAAATTTGTCTTATTGTAATTAGAGTACCGTTACGAATTATCGGGTTGAATTGAATAAATGTTGTTTAATTTGTATGAAAATTTCAATAAATTTAATCATTATTTTTTTTAAATATACAAGTTTATTAAATTAACTCATTTACTCAATAAATAAAATCAACGGGTAAATAAAATTGCAATTCATAATCCGTTCCACACAATTACTCCATTTATATTTATAAATGAAAAAAAATACCAACAAAAATAAAATAAATAAATAAAAAGTCAACGTAAAGAAAAGCCAGGAAAACCTGAGAAAATAATTAATATAATGAACGCCAGGATAGGGAAAGAAGTAATTAAGAAGGGTACTTACTTACTGTGTTGTTCAAGGGCGTAGGCAGGGGGGGGGGCTGAGGGTGCTAAAGCCCCCCCCCCAGAAACCCAAAAAAGTAAAGAATTTTCAGTAAATTTTTTTGAAATTTTAAGCAATTTTCTTAACAAAATTGCATTGAAACACTCAAAAAAATTTTCTCGGCGGCGCCTATCGGCACCGCCGGACCCCCACTTTACCATATTTTTGAAAAATTTTGTAAAATACACCCCATAATTCGGGATTTAATAAAACGAAAAACACACCCCCTAAAAATCGAGTGAAAAACGAAAAATACACTCCTAAAAACCGAATTTTTTACTTAAGCCCCCCCCCCCCGCCGAAGCCAAGGGTCTGGCTACGCCCTTGGTGTTGTAACTCAAAAACCATCAAATAGAAATTTTTTACAAAAAAATTAATCATAATCTTAGTAAAAAGTAACCAAATTTTATTGCCTGATATCTTCAATAACTAAATGTTCTCTATTAACCTGCAAAATTTCAAAAAAATTTGGGTCAACTTTCAAAAAAGTATGACATGAGGAACTCAAAACGTGACCGGAAAATGCGTCAGTGGAAAATGCGTCAGTGGAAAATGCGTCAGTGGAAAATGCGTCAGTGATAGAAATATTTTAAAATAAAATTCTGTAGCATTAGTATTGTAATATAGAAGCAAACTTCTATAAAAACATCGTTCTGAATTCCGAACCCAGGACCTGAATTCGAACAATAAGTCGAAAGTCCAAATTTTCGAATTAGGGTTTTTCTTCAAAATCGGTTTAAATACACGGAAACAAACTGAAAACCCATCAATCCTTCAATAAGAGATCATGTATGCTGTTTTTGAACCAAAAATGTTAAATTCGAAAATTTGGACTTTCGACTTTTTGTTCGAGTTCGGGTCAGGGGTTCGAAATTGGCCGTAATAGATACCGGAATCGTAGTTAGTGCCCTAGAAAATTAAAGGAACTGGTTTTTATGACAAAAAAATTTTCATTGACGCTTTTTCCACTGACGCATTTTCCGGGCGCCACTCAAAAAAGCAGGTTTTTAGAACATTTTTAGTTGTAACTTTTTGGAAACTTAATTAAGTTTTTTTTAAATTTGGCAGGAGAATAGAGAACATTTAGGGCTATCGAATGGCATTAAAATTAAAAATAAATAAATACCTAATTGCTTTTTAGCATTTTTCATTTTGATGGTTTTTGGGTAACGACATAAAACCAATTAAGAGGGAACAAATTCCCCCAATTAAATTAGTTAATCCATTCCAGCCTCTCAAAAAGTTGATCATCCGTTTGGGTGGACAAATATTTGTTCAAATTTTTGGCATAATGCTTTTGCTTTTCCTCCGATGCCAAACATTTTAACACTTCAAAAGTTTGAATGGTGTTGCAAATGTGCTCCAATTTTTCCATGTCAACATCACATCCGATAATGCTAAAATTGGAGAAAATTAGAACAATTAATTAAGTAAGTCGGAAACATCCAACTTAATAAATAATTTAATTTACATTTTTTTAATCCTTTGAAATTTTTTGGATACCTAAATTGCTTTTTCATGGGAGCTTAAATTTTTTAGCGAATTTTTTTTTATATATTAAAATTAAAACAAATTCAAGTAAGCGTGTCGCAAACATTCTTAATTCAAATAATTACTTAATAAATTGAGAGCCTTAAATTTTCGCGGATTTTTTCTTGATTTATATTAAAATTAGATAAATAAGTAAGCAAGTCCGAAACATGCATAATTATTAAATTCATCCAATTAATAAATAATTTAATTTACATTTTTTTGAACCCTTTGAATTTTTTGGATAAATGGCTTTGTCAAATTTGGCCAAAGTCTTTTTTCTTTTGCAATTTTCATTTTCTGCTTGGAAAGCTCTTTCAAAACGAATTTCATTATTGTAGGCTTCCAGCGTTTTGACATTTTCCTTTATTGTTTCAACGGATGTGACCAAAAAATAAATGATTTCGTCAAAAAGTGCATTTACTTCGGCACAATTCACCTGGCAATTCAATTTATTTATAATAAAAATAATGTTCATAATTAATAAAATAATTTAATTTATAAAAACGATAAAATTATTTGGTGAAAAATTGTAAAAAAAAAAATTGATTGGATTACGTTAATGTTGGTTTAAATTAACCTTTTCACGTGGATCAGCTAATTTTTTGAGCATTCCACTAAGCTTTTCAATTAGCTCTTGTGCACATCGATGATTTGGAAAATTTGTTTGCCAATTTTTGGCACAATGTTTTTTGATGTTGTCTAATGAAAATTTTAGCCATTTTTTTGACATTCTACTGATTGAAGTTTCAGAGAAAAAACGCTTCTGTCGATCACTTAATGGTGTGGCACTTGGCCCAAATTGGGCATCATCACTTAATGGTGGGGCACTTGGCCCAAATTGGGCATCATCACTTAATGGTGGGGCATTTGGCCCAAATTGCGCACCATCACTTAATGGTGGGGCATTTGACCCAAATTGGGCACCATCACTTAATGGTGGGGCACTTGACCCAAATTGGGCACCATCACTTAATGGTGGGGCATTTGACCCAAATTGCGCACCATCACTTAATGGTGGGGCACTGGGCCCAAATTGGGCAATGTGTTGTTGTTGTTGTTGTTGTTGTTGTTGTTGTTGTGCAGGTTGGTATTGATCAGCAGTTAACGCAGCATTAATTATATCATTAATGCCAAATCGTTGTTGTTGCTCATTACTTAATAGGCTAATTGATTAGCAAAAAAAAAAGAGTTGTTCGAAATGGAAAATTTAAATTAGGGTTGGTCGGGACCGGGAATTTTCGGCAAAACCGGGACCGGGACTTTTCGGGTTGAAAACCCGGGACCTTTTGGCTAGGAAACCGGGAATTTCCCGGTCCCGGTCACAACTAGTCAAAACCGAGACTTCGGTACTCAGTTCTCCGTGTTTTGTCCGGGTCCCGACCAACCCTAATTTAAATAGAAATGGAGAGAGTGATAAATAGAATTGAGACCCGAATATTGAGGCCAAGAAAAACAGAATTTTATAGTAGGGTTGCTCCCCAACCCCATTAGAGAAGTTTGCGAATTTCGTCTCGAAACATTCCATAATCGGTTCAGCTGATCCCCAACTTTTTCCTCCTACAGTTGGGGAAGTAAGCCCAATCAGTACTGATACCAAGAGTATAGAAAATTTTGGAAATTCCTTGACTTGATAAATGCCAAAAGCAACAAAACTCAAGACTGAGAATGTGATAAATGCCCAAAAAACAAGAGACCCAGAAAAGTCAAGACTCTCCGTACTTGACTATTAATTGCCGAGAATTGGCCTCTTCAATTTGGATAACAGTGTCAAGCATATTATTGAGAAAACTTCGCAGTTTCTCAATTAATGTCGGAGCAATTGGCTGATCATTTCCGACCACAGCACCGATCAGCAACAGTTGGGTGATCAGAAACAAAAATAAAGGAGTTGCAAGCATCTTTTTTTTATTGTATTGAATTTGGGGACAATAAATAAATAAATAAATAAATAATTATTTGGTGTCTGAAAAAGTTATGAAATTTTGAGCAAATTTTTAACTACTTAAAAGAAGAATTTTTTAGGATTTTAGATCTCATAAAAAGTATAAATTCATTAATAATAATTAACACATTTACAAAATTATATACAAAACACTTTATGACGAAACACTAAATTATTACAGGAAATGCGTAATTTAAAATAAACAAAAAAATATATATTGTATCAATAACTGAGAAAATTAGATAATTTTATTAGATTTATTTACAACTAGGGCTTATATTTTTAGATGCTAAAAACTGGCGAAAAAAATTTAAAAAAATAAAAAGGAATCAAAAAAACCAAGTTTGTTTTTAGGTTCTAAAAAAAACCCCAAAATAGTTGCTAAAAACGAGAAAATAAGTGCTAAAAAGTTTCAAATTTTGGGGTGTTAAATGAAATAAAATTTCATTCAAAAAAATCAGCAAAATTATGCCAAATAAATCGTTATTGAGATTTATATATAATTTAAAAAAGAAAAAATCCTTGTCAAGAAAATAAATAAATAATTATGGAGGTTTTTGAGAAAATTTTTTATTATGCGTTTAAGGTGCCATAGGAAGCTCAGAAAAAAAACTAGGTGAAAATTTAAAAACATAAGCACTATTTTAACTACGAAAAAAAAAATTTTTTAGGGTTTAAACAACAGATAAAAAAACAGAAATTTATTACTAATAATTAACACATTAAATTTTATTGAATTATATATATATATATACAAATCGCTTCTGACGACAGTGAATTATGATCGGAAATGCGTAATTTAAATAAACAAATAAACAAATAATATTTCCGGCTAAAAACCGATAGAGACAATTTTTTGTCAATCAATTCAACTTATTATTAACGAATTATTTTTAAATATTGTATATTTTATAAAAAAATAAATTTATAAAGAGATACAATTTAAACATATTATTTTTATTTTACTTATTCATAAACAGTTCAATTGACAAATATATAACAAAAAATCCAACAATTTTTCAGAGAATGATGGAATTTTATTATCTTAATTTTATGTTATTGCAATGAAAATATGGAAGAAATAAAAATAAAATTGATCAATTTGCTAATTATTATCAAAGTGATCAAAAAATGAATTAAATTCAATTAGCAATGATCAGAATAATCAATTCAATGATCAGCAAAGACACGAAATCATTCACAAATTACATACAATAAAAGAACGAATGCAGAAAAGGTGGAATTATTCGGCAAAAAATCAGCATAAAATTGAGCAAAAATTGCTGTAAATTGGGAATTAGTCGACACAAAATTTATAAATGGAAAAAAGAATTTAATTTAATGAAAACAATGAAAAATGAAAAAGATTATTATGAAAAGAAAAAAAAAAGGAATTTATTGAACGAATTAATGAGTTTAAAAAAATGTCCAAAAATGGAAAACAGAAGCAATTTGTGGAAGAATTGGGCATTGGTGAAGACATATTCCGAAAATGGAAAAACAAATTTGGCATAAAATCGAGCAAAAGTAAAATTTAATTAAATTTTTATTATTAATAATTATTATTTTTCGGAGTTTATTCAAATGAACAAAAAATGATCAAAATGAATGCTTATATAAAATGAAGAATAAAAACTCCGTATTTAACTGGCAAAGAAATTGCTGGCCTTTTGAAAATTGGATTTACCAACACTAAGAAAATGGAAAAAACAAATAAATTCGTAAATTAATACATTTTAGTTTCTGGTATTATTGTTTATTTATTTTTTTTATTATTGTACTCTAATTACAATAGTTTTTAGTATTTTTTTTAATCAAAAACTAAACAAATGGAAAAATTTGGAAAAAAATTATTCAAAACTTTGCTCATGAGTTATTAACAGGGCTGTCAAAAATATGCACAAAAAATGGCCTAAATATGCGCATAAATATACTAATAATATATACCAAATATGTATAAAAAAAAACTAGAAAATTATGGGTGCAAATTAATTAAAAAATTTTTTTCATCATAAATTTATCGTTTGTTTTTGCAATTGCAAGCTAAAAATTTCTCAAGATTTTCACCAGTGAAGCTCACTGCTGACCTACCATTCGCGCATCCATTCAGTAGATTTGGATTTAATTTTAGGCATAATCAATTTTTATTCACAAGAGATATCCAAATCGGAAAATATTTGCTAAAAATGGCAAAATATGCATGAAATATGCAATAAATCCAAAATATGCATAAAAACGCGAAATATGCAAAAATATGCAAATAAAAGTCCCGACTTTTATACTCGCAAATACCAAAAAGAAGGCGTTTTTCCTACTAATTAGACTAAATAGAATCCAGGAAAAAATATGAAAATTTGCATATTTTTGACAGTTTGGTTATTCAATTTTGAATTGTTGATAATATTGAATAGCCACTAAAGTGTTCTCTATTAGCTTGCAAAAATTTCGTTAACTTTTTTATTCTAGAAATAATTTTTTGATATTTCTTTATTAATTATCCCATTATCCAAATTAATAGCTTTATAAAAAAAAAGAAATAATAAATATTTGACAATTTACCATTGAAAATAAATCCATTTTATATTAATTGAAAAAAACAACAATATTTGATCACTGATATACAGGGAACGGATTTATATGTGCTAAAAAACGCCAAATATGTTTTCTCAAAAAAGTCTATTTTTTTTATCCATTTCCGCTAGCACAATGCTAATCAAAAGCATTTTAATGTGAAAAAAGTCTTAAAAAAAAGCCAAGAAAATGCAAAAAAATTAAAAATAAATAAATAAATAAATAAATCAACAATTTGGATTGCCAAAAAAGGAAAAAAAAAATTCAAATTTGATCAAAAAAATCGCCAAAATATGTGTCAAAAACGGTTAAACCCTCCAAATATGTTTTTTTTTAATGTGCTAAAAAGCAATTTCTTTGTCACTTAATGACGGATTTCCGTTTTTCATTTTATAATAATCATTCATTTTGCTCATTTTTTCTTCTTTCAAATATGTTTTTCCACCTTTGAACAATTAATTATTATTGTAAAAACATTAATTTAAAAATTAAAAATTTACTTTTGCCAATTTCAATGCCAAATTCCTTTTTCCAATTAGAGAATGTCTTTTCGCCAATGCCCAACTCTTTCACAAATTGCTTTTGTTTTCCTTTTTTGGACATTCTTTTAAACTCATTAATTCGTTCAATAAATTCTCTCTTTTTCTTTTCATAATAATTCTTTTCATTAATTTTCGTTTTCTTTAAATTAAATTCTTTTTTCAATTTATAAATATTCATTCGACTAATTCCCAATTTCACAGCAATTTTTTGCTCAATTTTATTCCGCACTTTTGCCGAATATTTCCTCCTTTTCATAATTCCTTCTCTTCTTGCGTGAAATTTGTTAATGATTTCGCGTCTTTGCTGATCATTGAATTGATCATTCTGATCGGTTAATCCATTCTGATCACTTTGGAGACAATTTGTTTTTTGGTCAGTTTCATTTTCTTCCATTTTTTCATTGTCCCATTTTTGGCCAAATATTTCATCAAAATTTGGCCGTATTTTCACATTCTTTTCACATAAATTATTAAATGATAAAATTTTGTCAGTTGAATTGTTTATGAATAAGAACACAAAAACAAAAAGAAGAAAATGCATCTCTTAAAAATAAAAATATTTTATTTTTTATCCTTTTTATTTATTATTATAAATGTATAATATTTTAAATTGGTTAAATTCATTGAAAATAATTCGTTAATAAAAATAATGAATGTTGAGAAAGCATTGCCAAAAATGCCAATCAATCGGTGAAACTGATCTTCAGTAGAATTTAAAAAATATATCAGATAAATAATTATTAAAATAATTGAAAGCCATAAATTTCATCATAATTTAGCGTTTGTTTAAATTTAAAAAAGATGGGGCTACCATATTTTCGTAAAACATCAATTTGATTAATTTTGGAGCATTAAAATCATAAATTTTTTCAACTTTAATGCCAAAAAAGTCAAAGGAAACCCTATTTTCAGGATATGGGATGTAAACGTTGAATATAAGCTGATTCTCTTCCTTTTAGTATTATTGCAAAGTTTGGTGAGCTTCTGATCACTTATTGAAAATGATTTGGGACAAAATTTAAAAAAAAAGCCAATAATTTTGAAAAAATTTTTAAACCAATAAGCGTTTAAATTTTTTCAGTAAGTTGGGGCCGGATATTAATTAGCCAGCCGAATTAAAACAATTTCCAAAAGTTGGAAAACATTTGAATTTTTTAAATTAGTTTCTGTGTTGTTAGACAAATTTGTTGTTTAAAGGGAAGAATTTATAGAAAATTTATCTCATAAAAAATAAATAATTTCGAATAAAATTCAATTTTTTTCCAATTTTGGCATTATAGAATTGCTCTTTTTTTATATTCGAATAAATTGTATAATTAATCCATAATTGATTCTCCTAATATGCCAAAATTGGAGAGAAAATAGTGCCAAATAATGACAATAATGTATCCATAAAATCTAGCATCTATATCCCTGAGTGTTGATCATCATTTTTTTGCTCCTTCCGTTTTGCTTGAAATGGCACTTTTGCTTGCCGATTTGTTGGCACTGGCGCCAGCCGATGCCGATGCCGAACTGCTCCCATCACACGCTCGGCCTAAATAGCATGAAATCAGAGCCACAATGATGATAACCAACACGACTAATATCGCAATTAGCATGGCATTTCTTTTTTTGCGTCTTCGTCGGTTGCGAGACGAACCGTCACTTTTGGAATCTGTGATTAATTATCAGCAATTAATGCTTAAATTATATATAAATATTAAAAGATTTCCAAATGAGTACTCTCTAATAGTCAAATTTAGCTGATCAAACAATTAAATTAAGGTACACAAATGACCCAAATTCGACATAATTCGAAAGATTACTTTCTAAATAACCAATTTGGTACACTAATAACCCAATTTGGCCACAATTAGAAAGCTTACAACCAGTTAATAGTTAGCTCATAAAAGGGGCTTCGGTAAGAAAAAAAGGCTGGACAAAAAAGACTTAAAAACTAAGTTTTCATCCAATGACTATTAGGAAAATAATTAAATTGAAATAAAAAACTAATTAAATTTACTTTTTGGCATAATTTTCATCGGCCCAATGCTCCCGTCGCCAATGCCCGCCAAAATCAGTCTCAGTCGTTCGCGCTGTTTTTGATGCGATTTTTGTTCATTTTCCTCATCTTTTTTATCACTTTCATTCCAATTACAATTGTTTTGGTCCCAATTTTTCACCAATTTATTTAAAATTTCAATTTTATTTTCTTTTTTATTTTTTGAATCTATAATTTGATTCGATGAAATTTCCATACGTTTGGCTAACAGAAACACTGCTTCAACCGCAATTTTTCTCACTTTCTCAAGCGTTTCTCCATCAAAAACAGTTCCTACACATTTAAAAATTGGGGATTTCAATTTAATTAATTAATTTGGATAAATTTGAATTTATAATTCATATTTAATTAATTTTACTAATTACCTTCCTCATTTCCTTCATTTATTGCATCAATTGATTCCACTAAATGATAGTAAATTTGGGCCAATTCCATGTCGTTCTGTTCACATTTTTGGATCACTTTGGCCATCGCTTTGTTTTGGTCAGCCAAATTTTGGGCAAATTCGCGCACTTCCTCGGGGGCATCATCAATTTCTTCAAAAATTTTGCCATAATTTTGATTGGCCAACAACAAATTCTGGGGTTGTGCATTCATCCCAAAAATTGGATTAAATGCAATTGAAAATTGAAGAAATATAACTATAAGCAAATTCATTGATGGAAGAATTTCTAAAAAATAAATTTTTTATTAAAAATCTAAAAATCATTTATTTTTTAAATAATAAAATACAAATTATATTTTTATCTTTATTAATTTATTATTTTAGATATTAAAAGCTTTCTTTTAAAACTAAAACGAAATATTTTCTGACAGAAATATGATAAAAATCTATTTATTTCTTATGTTAAAGCAATTTATTTTTTAAAATTTTTTAATCATTGGGACTATAATCCTCTAAATTCTGAAATTCATTTATTTTTTAAAATTATATTATATTTTATTTTTATTTCATTTATTATTTTCATGATTATTTCTTTGATTATTTATACACATAAAATTTTCATTTCTTATTGCACCCTTTTAGCACTATGGCATAACGCCGCATTTCCTGCCAATTTTCAATTTTGTAAACAAAATTATTTTTTTGGCATGACAAAATGTCACATGACATTAGTCACGCTGATTAATGTAAACAAAGTCATGAATAACCGGATATTCACCGGAAATATGTATTACCTTATGCTTTTTTTTGGAGCATATTTTGGCACCTAATAATAAACAAAATTATAGAAATTATAATTTTTTTTTTTTAAATTTATACCTTTGTTAAAAATCAAACCGCAATTAAAGAAAATTCCATTGATTTAAAAAAAAATTAGCTTCAAATTTCAGTTCTTACGTCTTTTTAGATTAGTCCACTACGAAATAAGACAAGTTAATTGTATTTTTGAATTTTTTTTTGGAAATCGGCAAAACGCTCACCTATACGAAAAAAAAGAGATAAAAAGAAAGTCACCAATCTCTTTCATTTATTTTATTAGGTCCATCATTCTTATTAATTACGTTCACATCATATTCCTCATTCAAATCTTAAGTACAAAATTATGTTGCATTTTCAATACATTTTTTTTTCCATTTTTTTTTCAATTATTTATTATTTTAATAATTTAATGTATTTCTTTTTCAGAAAAAAATCTGGCTTAGATGGAAATTTACAACAATTATGTTATTGTTGATGAAAAAGTGCTCAATTTTACCACGAATTCTATCACCAACTACAAGAATTAACCGTCAAAGGCAAATCTCAATTTTCTGCACTGTAACCAACCAGCTTTCAATATTTTAAAAATTAGACTTTTTCTCAAATTTAGTGAATTCACGATAAGTCGAAAATACTACAATGGTGATCCTTTTGGTCCAAATTTTTTAATAATCAGTGATCGTAGCAAATGGTTCACTGCAGAACGATTCCGAATTGTTGGCCCAAATTATTTCTTGGAATTGGTACAACGGAACACAGAACATTCGTAAAGTAGTAAAATTGGAATTCTTTGTTGCTAATTGGTTGGAGAACCGAATTTTATTCGCGATTTGGCATTGAGGGGAGACGGGATTACCGGATTCAAATCACGATTATGCCTAGCTCTTAGTTCCGGGCGTCGTTTTTTTTTGGTCAGTTTCATTTTCTTCCATTTTTTCATTGTCCCATTTTTGGCCAAATATTTCATCAAAAGTTGGCCGTATTTTCCCATTTTGTTCACATAAATTATTAACTGATAAAGTTTTGTCAGTTAAATTGTATATGAAAAAGAACACAAAAATAATAAGAAGAAAATGCATCTATTAAAACAATAAAATTTTATTATTATTAATTATTTATGCTTTTTTCATTAAATGTGTAATATTTTAAATTGTTAAATTCATTAGAAAATAATGTTTATAAACTTCTACTGAAAGTAGAGAAAGCGTTGCAAAAAAAAAATGCAATCAATCGGTGAAACTGATCTTCTGTAGAATTTTTAAAAAATAAAGAAAATATTTGATAAATATTTCAACTTTAATGCCAAAAAAAGTCAAATTGGCATTGCTCAATGAGTGGATAAAAAGGTATTTCGGCATAACATTTTTGGAGTTATATTTCCCTAAAAAGAAGAAATTTTCATGAGTTAAAAAATTAGCCGAACCCATCCAAAATGAAATGGGTTAGTCAGTTCATTTTAATCAAAATTTTTTAACTAATTTTAAAAATTTATCAAAATTTTTTTGAATTAAAAATGCTAAAATAATCATTTTTGTCTGTCGCCCCACAGAAAGAAATATTTTCTGTCATGCTTTAGATTTTTTAACAATTTATGCATGTGAAATTGTGATGAAACCCATTGCTTTCAATGATTTTAACTCCTTTTTTTAAATTAAATTTATTTTTTATTTTTTTTAAATTCTACTGAAGGTCAGTTTGATCGAATTTTTATAATATTTATTCCATTTTTTAATGCCTTTTAATGTCCAATTCTTTCGCAGTTTCTGTTTTCATGCTTCTAAATTCATTAATTCGGTCAACAAATTCCTTGCTTTTTTTTAATAATAATTCATTTAATAAATTCTATTTTTTTCCATGTTAATTATTTTTCAAAACTTAATTTAAACAATTAGTGAATTAGCGAATATAAAATTTCGTCTTTTCTTAAGGACGCATGTATTAAGAAAAGGAAATTCACTCGATAAAAGAATTTAAATTCATCTGATTCCATTGGTCAACTAAAGAAAAGAGAGAATATTCGAAAACTTACAGAAAAGTTGCAGAATAATTGAGTTAATCAAATTAAAAATTAAAATTATTAATATTTCGAAAAAGAGTGCCAATTGTTTATTTTCCAAAATTTAAATTAAATTATTTAATTCATCAAATCTGAAATCCGCGAGAAGTCTTTTATGCCGATTTATGAACGGGCGAAATTCTTCTCCCTCCGCTCTCGCCGCTTTTAAGCATTCATATCTGTCAATGAAGACAGACTGCGGTTTTGAAAAGAGCTTTTCCAGCTTTGAAAGTGTTGAGGCGAAGTTGAAATCAGTAACTGCCGCAGGGAGTACCGATCGGTTGTACTCACTGAATGCTGACTCACTCAGCTTGTTCATCAAATATTTAACCTTGATGTCATCCGGAGCATTCGGCGCGGCACAATCCAGTGCGAACTTGAAACGGCTAAGCCATTCATTGATTCGACCTTTGTCGTCACTTGGCTCGAAAATGGAGACATCAGGTAATGATGGCACTGTGTTTTGAACAGCCTGTGGTGCAGCCGCAGCATTTGTCTGATTCGCCAATAATTGAACAATTTGCTGTAGAATCTCCTCCATTGTCGGTGGATTCGCCGGCATTTTGAATTATTCGAAATCCAAAATCAACAAAATTCCTTGAATTTGACCACACCTGGTGGTTCCGCACACCTCCTGGGTGATTCGGATAAAATTCGTTGAATTTGACCACGCCTGGTGGTTCCTTGCACCTCCTGAGTGATTAGGATTTGTATTGCCGGTTTAGCAATTCGGAACCTGTCCGCAATTGCTTTTTATTTGACGATTGGAAAGCAGCACAGAGCTGACTTTCTTGCCGAATTTTAGAATATTCACTTCGGGTGAAATATTCTTGAAGAATGTTCGCTTTTCTTCAGTTGTGTTCACGGGCGTCGCCAATGTTCGGTCCTTCAATAACCGAAACTCAAAAGAAGTCCAATTAAGCAGACACAATAAAATAGAGAAGAGATAAAAGGGAGAGAAAAAGACAAATTAAATAAATTTAAATAAATAAATGTCTCGGTCGGCGGGTCAGTACCCAACATAAAATTAAAAATTGTAATTAAGGGAAATTTTTTTCAAAAATTTAGTTTAAAATTTTTCAATAAAAAACAGGGAAATTGTTTTAAGGAAAATTATTTACCTATTTTCACCTATTTGAAATTTTATGACTAGTATTTGTCAAACAAGTTTTAAAAATACTTAAAAAATATATATAATATTTTACATTTTTTGCTCAATTCCATGGGAAAGTGTCTGACTAAAATTTCAAACAAATTATTTTGTTTCTTTAAAATTGCAACATTTGCCCTTTTGATCAATACTCTCGAACAGTCCCAGTGTTAATTATTATAAATTAGAGTAATTAAAATGGAGGAAATTCCCAGAAGCAGAAAAATCGCATGCGAAAAACATTTCTTAAATTATCGAGGGATTCCTTCAAATTTATTGTCTCGATAATCTTATTGATTAGGTGTCCTAGGATTAAAGACAAAGGACCAACGGACAAACGACCCACAGACAAAGAAAGGACCAACGGACAAACGACCCACAGACAAAGGACTCACACCGACAAAGGACCCACAAAGACAAAAACGCACGGATAAAGAAACCACAAAAAACATATCTTATTTTGTCAGGGTTATAGTTAGTTTGGAAAACTGTCATGAAAGAACCAAAAAGACGAGGGACCCACACCGACAAAGGACCCACGGACAAACGACCCACGGACAGAGGACGGTGGAACCACACGACAAAGGACCCACGGACAGAGGACGGTAGACCCACACCGACAAAGGACCAACGGACAAAGTACCCACGGACAGAGGACCCACACCGACAAAGGAAATAAAAATAAATATATTTTATGAAAAATTTTTTTCTACATTTATTGATGAATGTTTCTTTCTCGCAACTTATTTGGTTCTGTTTTTCCTGGATTCTCCATAGCATAATTAGTAGGCAAAACATTTTCTTTTTTTGTGTTTGCGAACAAAAGTTGGGATTTTTATTTACATATTTTTATATATTTTGGAGTTTTTAGCATTTTTTTTCTAAGGTTTTTTGAGAATTTATATAAATTTCTTGTGAAACTTTAAAATTTTTTTGAAAATGTACCCCTAAAAATCGGTTTTTTTTTTTCAAAAAAAGATACGAAAAATTAATTTTTAAATATACAAAAATGTGATTCTAAGGACTATCTAGGTCATTTGTATGGTATTTTGTGCCTATTTCACCCTTTCCGAAGAATTTTTTCCAAAAAAAACCATTAAAAAATTTTTTTTTTTTTTGGGTTTTTTGTACATATTTCGGGATTTTTTTTTAAATATTTATGTACATATTTTGACCATTTTTTGTACATTTTTTTGTGTCCCAATTCTTACGATTACAAATTCATTTTCCCATTTTTAAGGAGAGAGAGAGAGAGAGTGGAAGCGAAACAACTTTTTTATTTGCGTTTTATTGCATCGATTCAGGCGCCCATTTAGGGATTGTCGATTTGTCGAAATCAAATTTTTTTAAACCTTTTCCAAAGAGAAATTTTGTTTTTCAAAAAAGTTTTAATGATTTTTTGATTTTCAGCGCTGTTTATTTCCACATTTTTTGTCTCATTTATTGAAACAGTGACGACATCGCCTCATTAAAGTCCCATTAAATTCTTTTACATCACTAATTCCCAAGTACACTTTTCTTAAAAGGAAGGTGGAGTTTAGCTTTTAACGGTGGTTAAGGCATTTGGTGCTATGTCGTTATATAAAAACCATCAAAAAGGGCGTTATATAAAAAACCATCAAATGGAAATTTTCAACAAAAAACTGCCCATAACTTTTTGTCAAAGTCAACCAAATTAAACATTCTTGGTATCATTGGATAGCCCCAACATTTCTCTACAAGCTCATCTAAATTAGAAAAAATTTGGTCATGGTTGAGCAAAGTTATGGCCAAAAGTACGCAAGGTACCAAGTTTTCACACATTTTTGGCCATAACTTTTTTTAAACTCAATAAAATTTTTTGAAATTTTGCAGGCTAATAGAGGACACGTAGGGCTATCGAATAATAGCAAGATCTATGAAATTTATAACGGACATTTTTTCATTAGACATAAAAAATTTTGATCATAAAAAATTCTGATCAAATCGTTCTCAGAACCAAAAAAATTAATAAAGCTTGCTATTAATCGATGGCCCTATGTATCCTCTATTAGCCTGCAAAATTTCAAAAAATTTTATAGAGTTTAAAAAAAGTTATGGCCAAAAATTATTTAAAATTATAATTTACTGCAATTATTTTATTAAATTGCCATTTGCCTCGTTTAAAAAATCAATTCTTTAAATTAATTTTAAACAATTAAAATTTGCCAATTAATCTTGATCAAATTCTTTGCTAGTTAAAAATTTTCTGAACTTTTAATTTTTTTTTTTTCAATTTGTCTCAATTTCTGACAATTTAATAGAATTTCTCATTTAATTCTTTTTCATCGTTTTTAATATTCTAAACCATTTTTTATAAAGATTTGTTCTGATCAAAATCCTTGCTGGCCAATGATTTATTATGGCATATTTTTGCTCATTTTGACAATCTGTGGAATTCTGTCAAATTTTTCAGTGATTTCCATCACAATTCGTGAGATTGGTTAAGTTAAATTATTCATTTTTCATTAATGAAAGCATTCGCAAAGTAATTAAAAATAAATAAATATTTATGAAAATATAAGTTTTTCCTATCATTTATTGATATTCTTTCTCGCAACTTATTCTGTCGGGCATTTATGACATAAATTTATATGCTTATTAGCAGATTAAAATAATTTTCTTTCTTGTATTTTTTGAATAGGAAATCTGGAGTTTTCTCAGGTCATAGAGAATAATTGTTGGAAAGATTTGGACAATTTGGAATTTAATTGCAACTTGTTTCAACCAAAAAAAACCAATTAAATAATATTTTTAAATTATTTTTCGGCATATTCTCTATTCATTATTCCATTATCTAAATTCGTGCTGAGTCGATCCACAAAAAAACTCAGTGTGGGCGATCCACAAAAAAACTCAGTGTGGGCGATCCACAAAAAAACTCAGTGTGGGCGATCCACAAAAAAACTCAGTGTGGGCGATCCACAAAAAAACTCAGTGTGGGCGATCCACAAAAAAACTCAGTGTGGGCGATCCACAAAAAACTCAGTGTGGGCGATCCACAAAAAACTCAGTGTGGGCGATCCACAAAAAAACTCAGTGTGGGCGATCCACAAAAAACTCAGTGTGGGCGATCCACAAAAAAACTCAGTGATTGATTGGTCAGACTCAAGTTTACTTGCCACTTCATTTGTGGCTTCAAGATTTGAAATTAAAATTTTCGTTTCGATGTAACTTTTTTTTGGTCGGAGGTGGAAAGTTTTTATTTTAGTTTCTTTTTTTAAATAATTGTCTTTATTAAAATTATTTTTTTCGAGACCGAATTGAATTGTATAATTAAATTTAAATATTTTTATTGACACTGAGACCATTTTCGGTTCGCCCACACTGAGACTATTTTCGGTTCGCCCACACTGAGATAATTTTTCGGTTCGCCCCTACTGAGACCATTTTCGGTTCGCCCACACTGAGACTATTTTCGGTTCGTCTCACCACGGCGAAAAACACTTGCCCGTTTCACAGGGTATTCTAGTGGGCGCATGCCCGCGTGGGTTCGAATCCCACTTCCTGCAGATTTTTTTTCTCCTTTTTGTAATGCTAATGATTAAATTTTAAAGCGAGCAAAATTATTTTATGTACACAAAAAAAGGGGGAATGACTTTTAAAAATCTGTGGGTTTTGCCTAAATGGATGGCCTAAATGGCGGATTAATTAGTCTTTATCCATTTCAAAATATGCTTTTTGACTCGCATCACTAACATTTCGCCCACTGGCTAACTATTTGAGATCGGCATCAACGCTGGACGTAATTACGGATTACGTTTTGCGGAAATTACAGCGTTTTTGAACCCCGGTAATTACGGAGACGGATTAAGGATTGCCGTAATTGTCGGCACTGTTGTACATCAGCTGTAATGGTGGGGCCAATTTAGGGCACTTTCTCAAATGGATGGATTTTTTTTTGCGAGATTTCAAATTGTGTGTTAATATAAAATATGGTGGCCTTTCTTTTTGTGCATTTTTTCTGCGAAATTTTTCGGTCATCAATTGTGATCAAATTAATGGATCTCAATTATTTTAATTATTATTTATCAATTATTTTGTTGTGAATTTTTTTTTTTTAATTCTATTGAATATCAGTTTCACCGATTGATTGGCTTTTTTGGCAATGCTTTCTCAACATTCATTATTTTTATTAACGAATTATTTTCAATGAATTTAACCAATTTAAAATATTATACATTTTTATCATTTAATATTTATGTGAAAAGAATGTGAAAATACGGCCAAATTTTGATGAAATATTTGGCCAAAAATGGGACAATGAAAAAATGGAAGAAAATGAAAATGATCAAAGTGCAAATTTTCACCAAAGTGATCAAAATGCTTTAAATTCAGCCAATTCAATCGATGGTGATCAGAATGATCAATTCAATGATCAGCAAAGACGCGAAATCATTCACAAATTTCACGCAATAAGAGAAGGAATTATGAAAAGGAGGAAATATTCGGCAAATTTTAGCCGGAAATATTATTTGTTTATTTGTTTATTTTAAATTACGCATTTCCGATCATAATTCACTGTCGTCAGAAGCGATTTGTATATATATATAATTCAATAAAATTTAATGTGTTAATTATTAGTAATAAATTTCTGTTTTTTTATCTGTTGTTTAAACCCTAAAAATTTTTTTTTTCGTAGTTAAAATAGTGCTTATGTTTTTAAATTTTCACCTAGTTTTTTTCCTGAGCTTCCTATGGTACCTTAAACGCATAATAAAAAATTTTCTCAAAAACCTCCATAATTATTTATTTATTTTCTTGACAAGGATTTTTTCTTTTTTAAATTATATATAAATCTCAATAATAATTTATTTTGCATATTTTGTTGATTTTTTGAATGAAATTTTTTTTCATTTTACACCCCAAAATTTGAACTTGTTCTCGTTTTTAGCAACTATTTTGGGGGTTTTTTTAGAACCTAAAAACGAACTTGGTTTTTTTTTTGATTCCTTTTTATTTTTTAAATTTTTTTCGCCAATTTTTAGCATCTAAAAATATAAGCCCTAGTTATGTAAATAAATCTAATAAAATTTTCTACTTTTCTCAGTTTTGATACAATATATTTTTTTAAAAATTAATTTTAATGATTCATTTCCGATAGTAATTCAGTGTTTCGTCAGAAAGTGTTTTGTATATAATTTTGTAAAATTGTATGTGTTAATTATTATTAATGAATTTTTAATTTTTATGAGATCTAAAATCCTAAAAAATTCTTCTTTTAATCAGTTAAAAATCTTGTAAAAATTTCACAACTTTCTCAGGCACCAAATAATTATTTATTTATTTATTTATTAATTGTCCCCAAATTCAATACAATAAAAAAAAGATGCTTGCAACTCCTTTATTTTTGTTTCTGATCAACCAACTGTTGCTGATCGGTGCTGTGGTCGGAAATGATCAGCCAATTGCTCCGACATTAATTGAGAAACTGCGAAGTTTTCTCAATAATATGCTTGACACTGTGATCCAAATTGAAGAGGCCAATTCTCGGCAATTAATAGTCAAGTACGGAGAGTCTTGACTTTTCTGGGTCTCTTGTTTTTTGGGCATTTATCACATTCTCAGTCTTGAGTTTTGTTGCTTTTTGGCATTTATCAAGTCAAGGAATTTCCAAAATTTTCTATGCTCTTGGTATCAGTACTGATTGGGCTTACTTCCCCAACTGTAGGAGGAAAAAGTTGGGGATCAGCTGAACCGATTATGGAATGTTTCGAGACGAAATTCGCAAACTTCTCTACCCAATGGGGGTGTCATGGCAACTCGTACAAAAGGCAACTCGTACAAAGGCAACTCGTACACAGGCAACTCGTACAATAGGCAACTCGTACACAGGGCAATTCGTACACAGGGCAACTCGTACAAAAAAATTTTCTAAGAGTTTTCAAATAAAACTTAGAATTTTTAGATAAAAAAAACTCTAAATGGATTTTCTAGCTAGAAAAACTTTTTAAAACACTTAAATTTCAAAAAATTTAATAAATTTTTAAAAAATCAGCTAAAAACTTAGTAAAAAAACTTGAAGATTTTTTTTTAAGTTTTTCTAGGCTAAAAAATCCATTTAGATTTTTTTTAATCTAAAAATTCTAAGTTTTAGTTGAAAATTCTTAGAAATTTTTTTTGTACGAGTTGCCCTGTGTACGAGTTGCCATTGACCCCTAGTGGGGTTGGGGAGCAACCCTACTATAAATTCTGTTTTTCTTGGCCTCAATACTCGGGTCTCAATTCTATTTATCACTCTCTCCATTTCTATTTAAATTAGGGTTGGTCGGGACCCGGACCAAAACACGGAGAACTGAGTACCGAAGTCTCGGTTTTGACTAGTTGTGACCGGGACCGGGAAATTCCCGGTTTTTTCCCGGTTTCCTAGCCAAAAGGTCCCGGGTTTTCAACCCGAAAAGTCCCGGTCCCCGGTTTTGCCGAAAATTCCCGGTCCCGACCAACCCTAATTTAAATTCTCCATTTCGAACAACTCCTTTTTTTTTGCTAATCAATTAGCCTATTAAGTAATGAGCAACAACAACGATTTGGCATTAATGATATAATTAATGCTGCGTTAACTGCTGATCAATACCAACCTGCACAACAACAACAACAACAACAACAACAACAACAACAACAACAACAACAACAACAACAACAACAACAACAACAACAACAACAACAACAACAACAACAACAACAAATTGCCCAATTTGGGCCCAGTGCCCCACCATTAAGTGATGGTGCCCAATTTGGGTCAAGTGCCCCACCATTAAGTGATGGTGCGCAATTTGGGTCAAATGCCCCACCATTAAGTGATGGTGCCCAATTTGGGCCCAGTGCCCCACCATTAAGTGATGGTGCCCAATTTGGGCCAAGTGCCCCACCATTAAGTGATGATGCCCAATTTGGGCCAAGTGCCCCACCATTAAGTGATGATGCCCAATTTGGGCCAAGTGCCACACCATTAAGTGATCGACAGAAGCGTTTTTTCTCTGAAACTTCAATCAGTAGAATGTCAAAAAAATGGCTAAAATTTTCATTAGACAACATCAAAAAACATTGTGCCAAAAATTGGCAAACAAATTTTCCAAATCATCGATGTGCACAAGAGCTAATTGAAAAGCTTAGTGGAATGCTCAAAAAATTAGCTGATCCACGTGAAAAGGTTAATTTAAACCAACATTAACGTAATCCAATCAATTTTTTTTTTTTTTTACAATTTTTCACCAAATAATTTTATCGTTTTTATAAATTAAATTATTTTATTAATTATGAACATTATTTTTATTATAAATAAATTGAATTGCCAGGTGACTTGTGCCGAAGTAAATGCACTTTTTGACGAAATCATTTATTTTTTGGTCACATCCGTTGAAACAATAAAGGAAAATGTCAAAACGCTGGAAGCCTACAATAATGAAATTCGTTTTGAAAGAGCTTTCCAAGCAGAAAATGAAAATTGCAAAAGCAAAAAATCATTTGCCAAATTTGACAAAGAAATTTTTCCAAAGAATTTCAAAGGGTTCAAAAAAATGTAAATTAAATTATTTATTCAATTTTTGATGAATTTATTAATGAATTTTATGAATTTTTACGGCTTGTTTATTTAATTGTTCGATTTTTATATATTAAAAAAAGTGTCTCTAATTTATTAAGAAATTATTTGAATGAAAAAACTAACGTGTTTACTAAATTTATTTAATTAAAAAAAAACTCGCAAAAATTAAGACATTAATAAACAATTTAAATTAAAATCTCCAATTTTAGCATTATCGGATGTGATGTTGACATGGAAAAATTGGAGCACATTTGCAACACCATTCAAACTTTTGAAGTGTTAAAATGTTTGGCATCGGTGGAAAAGCAAAAGCATTATGCCAAAAATTTGAACAAATATTTGCCCACCCAAACAAATTCTGATGAATATTTTGAATCGTTGGAGAGGATATATAGATGAATGATAGCGGGAAAGGATTAATTTAATTAGGTGAATTTGTCTCTATTAATGGTTTTATTAATTATTTTTCTCATATTTTCCTGGGCTTTTCATTACGTTGAATTATTTCATTTATTTTTTTTTTGTATTTTCATTTTTGTTTTTTAATAGTAAATGGGCTGGATTTTTTGAAACTCATTATGAATTGCAATTTTATTTGGTATCCGTTGGTTTTATTTATTGAATAAATCATTTAATCTAATAAAATTTACAAATTGAAAAATTTTTTAAACAATTTTCATTAATCCCATACATCGAAACGAAAATTTTAATTTCAAATCTTGAAGCCACAAATGAAGTGGCAAGTAAACTTGAGTCTGACCAATCAATCACTGAGTTTTTTTGTGGATCGCCCACACTGAGTTTTTTTGTGGATCGCCCACACTGAGTTTTTTTGTGGATCGCCCACACTGAGTTTTTTTGTGGATCGCCCACACTGAGTTTTTTTGTGGATCGACTCAGCACGAATTTAGATAATGGAATAATGAATAGAGAATATGCCGAAAAATAATTTAAAAATATTATTTAATTGGTTTTTTTTGGTTGAAACAAGTTGCAATTAAATTCCAAATTGTCCAAATCTTTCCAACAATTATTCTCTATGACCTGAGAAAACTCCAGATTTCCTATTCAAAAAATACAAGAAAGAAAATTATTTTAATCTGCTAATAAGCATATAAATTTATGTCATAAATGCCCGACAGAATAAGTTGCGAGAAAGAATATCAATAAATGATAGGAAAAACTTATATTTTCATAAATATTTATTTATTTTTAATTACTTTGCGAATGCTTTCATTAATGAAAAATGAATAATTTAACTTAACCAATCTCACGAATTGTGATGGAAATCACTGAAAAATTTGACAGAATTCCACAGATTGTCAAAATGAGCAAAAATATGCCATAACAAATCATTGGCCAGCAAGGATTTTGATCAGAACAAATCTTTATAAAAAATGGTTTAGAATATTAAAAACGATGAAAAAGAATTAAATGAGAAATTCAATTAAATTGTTTCAGAAAATTTTTAACTATCAAAGAATTTGATCAAGAATTGACCAAAGATCACTCATTAATCAGATTCTTTTTCATTCACTGCAGTGGAACAACCGCAGAAGAAGAACTCACGAAAATTAATTTCAACAAAAGTGCAAATTCTTTTTGAAATGCCGTACGATATTCCGAACTTAAAAAATAAATAAATAAATAAAATATAATAATATATATATATATATATATATATATATATATATTGCGTTGTCAATACAAAATTGGGCCTATTTAAGTATTCAAATGGCATATGCATAATTTATTTCTTTCTCAAAATTTGGCAATTTGTTCTTTCAGTTGAAAAATGAATAAAAAATAAAAAATTGGATAAAAGAAATGTTGACAAATAGCAAATTTAATCAATTTATTTTTTACTTCACTGCAGTGACACAACCGCATTAGAGTTATTAACGCAAATTAATTTCAACAAAAATGCAAATTCTTTTTGAAAAGCCATGCGATATTCCAAACTAAAATAAAAATAATAATAAAATAAAGATCATTAAAAAAATATATAAATTTTTGCCTTGTCAAATACAAAATTGGGCCACATGAAGCGGCACTGAAATGCATCAGAATTCCAATAATTTGGTTATAATTGCAAAAAAATATGGAATTGCTATCAATATTAAAAGATTTTAGTATGATCATTGTGAATAGTGCAATGATATAACCACCAATATTGAAAACAACAATTGTTAAGAGTGAACGGAAAATTCTTTTGTTGAATTGTGCCGTGTTTGAATTGGACGGTACTGAAAAATAGCAAGATTAATAATAAAATGGTTATAAATAATAATGGGGTAAATAATTTAAAAGATTAAAGCATTTTTTAGGTTTTAAAATAAATGAAATGTTTAATTTGTGTCAAAAAAACCTTTCCGACAATGAATTATTAGGGCGATTAATGCATAAATTATTGCTGTAAATAATATAATAATCGCACTTTTGTATGAAACAATTAAGAGGATTTTCTGAAAAAAAAATTTGTAATAACCAATCACAAACTTTGACTTAACAAAAACTGACTGAATCATAAATGAGGCTGCCAATTTTGTAATAATTGCCAATAACTTTAATTGTATTTAATTTAGCGTCATAATAATTCAAATAAAGAAATGCCGACCCAATAATTTGGATTACAGTAACCATCAGTACAATAGTAAGAAAAAATGACGAATTGAATTTCCTTATTGAAAAATAAAATAATTAATTTCTATTAATGCTTTAAATTTTATACTTGAACGGAAAAAGCACAACAAACAGTCGTTCAATGCCAATGAAAAGCATTAAAATCACGGCACATCCGATGCTAATTATAGGAATGATCGCAAAATAAAAACCAATTTGAAAGGGTATTAAATGTTTGCCAGAAAATGCGGTAAAAATTGACAAAAAATTGCCACACAAATTGATGAGTTCAAAAAATGAATAAAATGCCAACAAAATATTCACGGAACCACGAAATGATCTGAAAATTTATTGTAATTAATTGATCAATTAAAAAATTTTTAAACTTTGTCCGAATTGTGATGAAAATCACTGAAAAATTTGCCAAAATTCCACTGATTGTCAAAATGAGCAAAAATATGCCATAACCAATCATTGGCCAGCAAGGATTTTGATCAGAACACATCTTTATTAAAATTGGTATAATATTATCAAAAATATTTAATAAATCACCTGCAATATGATCATTTCTTCTTTCTCTTTTATTTGGGATTCATTCATTGCAACTTACAAATAATTTTTTTGCTATATAAAGTATTTTTAAGGAAAATTTACGGAGAAAATGGCTCATGAAATGAATTCAGAAAATTAGAATTTTTAAATATTTGCTCCTATTCGTGACATAGAAAAGCAAAAATTTCTATTCTTTTGATTGGCAAATTTTAATAGTTTAAAATTAATTTAAAGAATTGATTTGTCAAACACGGCAAATGGCAATTTAATAAAATAATTTCAGTAAATTATAATTTTAAATATTTACTCAAATGCCTTAACCACCGAAATGAAAATTTAAAAGCTAAACTCCGCCTTCCTTTTAAGAAAAGTGTACTTGGGAATTATTGATGTAAAAGAATTTAATGGGACTTTAATGAGGCGATGTCGTCACTGTTTCAATAAATGAGACAAAAAATGTGGAAATGAACAGCACTGAAAATCAAAAAATCCTTAAAAGTTTTTTGAAAAACAAAATTTCTCTTTGAAAACTTTTATAAATTTTTGATTTCGACAAATCCCAAAATGGGCGCCTAAATCGGGACAATAAAAATGCAAACAAAAAATTTGTTTCGCTTTAAAAATGGGAAAACGAATTTGTAATCGTAACTTTTTGCAATCCGAAGACATAAAGTCTAGTTTATAATTAGATAATTAGCATTGAAAGCAAAGGTAAATTTTGTCAGACTCACAACAGAAATGGTGGAAGAGCTAAGAAGAGAGTTACTTAGAAATAAGCGATGAATAATTTTTTAATGAGGCTTTAATGAGGAGATTTCATAACATTATCAAGAATTGGGACACAAAAAATGGTAAATGAACAGATAAATGGAGATGGAGCGAGACATTATTTATGACAGATGAAACTGAAACTTCAATAAAGTACATTAACAAAAGAACCAAATAATAATCAAACGCAATTCATCACGTTACATTATCAAGAATTGAGATAAAAAATTGGGGTAATGAATAGGGCTGGCAAAAATATCTACAAAAAGTGGTCAGAAGGGCGGTACGACAATTGCGGACCGGCAATTGCGGACCGTACAATTGCGGACGACAATTGCGGACCGTACATTTGCGGACGAAAATTGCGGACGACAATTGCGGACCGTACATTTGCGGACCGTAGTTTTGCCAAAAAAATTAACTGGAAGGGTGGGCCTCGTTAGCACGATCCCTTCCGTATTACAAAATCAAAAACCTAAGGATGTTTCGGCCCTTCCGTAGACACACCAAATAAGAAAGCTCACAGCAATAAATTAATAACTAACAAATAGAAAGCACAAATTAAGGAGAAAAAAGCAAAGCATAGGATGATAAAGCTATAATATGTTTATTTTATTGTCTTGCTGAAGGCCCAACAACAGCTTCTACAAATACAACTTATGAACACAAAAATAACTCAAGACTTTTTCCATTCATCAAACCATACATAAGCACTATAGCCCTTGCTTTTCGTGATCGTCCAATTTTTCTATCCCCAACATCTTTAGCTAAATTACTTATTTAAATTAAATTATTGCAAATTTTCTTACTGTAAAAGTAGTGCTTATGTATGGTTTGATGAATGGAAAAAGTCTTGAGTTATTTTTGTGTTCATAAGTTGTATTTGTAGAAGCTGTTGTTGGGCCTTCAGCAAGACAATAAAATAAACATATTATAGCTTTATCATCCTATGCTTTGCTTTTTTCTCCTTAATTTGTGCTTTCTATTTGTTAGTTATTAATTTATTGCTGTGAGCTTTCTTATTTGGTGTGTCTACGGAAGGGCCGAAACATCCTTAGGTTTTTGATTTTGTAATACGGAAGGGATCGTACTGACGAGGCCCACCCTTCCAGTTAATTTTTTTGGCAAAACTACGGTCCGCAAATGTACGGTCCGCAATTGTCGTCCGCAATTTTCGTCCGCAAATGTACGGTCCGCAATTGTCGTCCGCAATTGTCGTCCGCAAATGTACGGTCCGCAATTGTCGTCCGCAATTGTCGTCCGCAATTGTCCGGTCCGCAATTGTCGTCCGCAATTGTCCGGTCCGCAATTGTCGTAGCACCGTCAGAAGAATATGTAAGAAAAATACCGAAATATTTAAATAAACATTTTTTTAAGTGGTTATTTTTTGGAAAAAATTCTTCTTAAAGGGTGAAATAGCACAAAATACCATAAAAATGACCTAGATAGTCAGAATCACATTTTTGTATACTTAAAAATTAATTTTTTGTATCTTTTTTTTAAAAAAAAACGATTTTTAGGAGTACATTTTCAAAAAAATTTTTTACATTTTCACAAGAAATTTATATAAATTCTCAAAAAACCTTAGAAAAAATGCTAAAAACTCCAAAATATATAAAAATAAAAATCCCAACTTTGGTTCGCAAACCCAAAAAAGAAAGTGTTTTACCTACTAATTAAGCTATGGAGAATCCAGGAAAAAACATGCATTTACATAAAATTGCCCGCCCTAGTAATGAATAAATAAATAAATGGTTAGATAGCGAGATTACGACAAATGAAATTTTAAATATTAAATGATATTAATAAAGAAATTAAATTCATTTTTTTTATTGTTCTTTGGGCATTTGGTAATGCCCAAATCAATTACTCATTTCCAACAAAGCGCTTAATCATAAAAAGCAGCAATTAAAGCACAAATTTTCCATTTTTCCAACAATTATTCTCTTTCTTGGATTATTTCTAATCAAATCGGAACTAACTTGAGAAAATTGAAGATTTCCTATTTAAAAAATATGAAAAAAATACATCTACTGTAAGATTTATGCAACATCATTTTTTGGCAATGATCATATAAAGTAGGGTTCGAGCCCCGCCCCCGCCCCCGTCCCCGGGGACGGGACAGGTTTTTTGGGTCACCCCCGTCCCCGCCCCCGTAATTCAGACCCCCGCATCCCGCGCCCCCGCGACCTTCACCCCCGCGGGGGCGCGGGGTTGAAAAATACACCCCTAAGAATGACATATTCGTGGATAAAAAGGCAAAAAAATTATACAATTTTGAACTTTAACCATCTTTGACAGATTTTATGAAATAAAGTAAATTTGCTTTTAGTTTCCAAACATTTATGGTTTAGAGGTTTGTGCTTCAACACAAACAGTATTTTTTGTTATGAGTTCGACATCGGTTGACGTTTTCTTTTGAATTTATTTTTCTGATTAATACAGGGTTTCTATCAGGGGTGTGACTAGTCTCAGAAAAGACGAGAGCGAGAGTTTGGCGAGAGGCGAGAGTCCCCAAAAAGACGAGAGCGAGAGTTTGGCGAGAGGCGAGAGTCCCCAAAAACACGAGAGTTGGCGAGAGGCGAGAGGACGAGAGGCGAGAGTTTTTCAATCTTTCTGTAGCCTTATTTTTTACTTAAAAAAAACTTCAAAATCGTATATTAAATTAGGGTTACGGGTCCGGGTATTGCCGGGTACAGAAAAGCCGGGTCAGGGTCCTAGTTTTTAAACCGGCTACGGTCCAACCGGGTCCTGAAAATCCAAAAAAATTTCAAAATTTTTTCATGAAAATAAAAGCTTGTACTTTTAAAATATTAAATAAATATTCATGAAATATATTTATTTTACAAACAAACTTTATTATTTGTCCATTTTTTTGCCATTCAAATCAGGGATGGTATTCCGAGACCTCAAAGATTTTCGGAAGTCGGAAATCGGAAATTTTTCAAAAAACATAGGCTAATTTTTAATTCTTTACTGGGTAAAAGGTGATTCCAAAAATATTTTGATATTTTGATTGAAAAAAGTATTCAATGATTTTCATAAAATTCTTTTCAATTCATTTTTTATTATTTTTTGCGGTCCGTTTTTTCAAAAAAATTTTAGGAACATGGAGGAGGGTCCGGCGGTGCCGATAGGCGCTGCCGGGAAAAATTTGAATTTTTAATGTGATTTGTTAAGAGATTTTGTCCAAAAATGACCAAATTTAGCGATTTTTGAGCAAATTTCAGAAGAAAATTAAGGAGTTTAGGGTCCGGCAGTGCCGATAGGCGCCGCCGGGAAAAAATTGAAAATTTCAGTTCAGTTTAACAGAAATTGTACAAAATTACTAATTTTTTGGAAAAATAATTTTAAAAAAATTTCTGAATTTTCATCAAAAATTTCGGAAATCTGAATTCCGTGCCATCTTTTATTCAAACCACCTCCTTTTTTGCGGTGCGTTTTTTAAGAAACTTCGGGGACAGTTGGGGTGCTGCGATGCCGATAGACGCAGCCGCAAAAATTTTGAAATTTTGAGCGAGATTTGTTAACAGAATTTGTCATAAATGATCAAAGTTTTGGTTAAATTTGAGGTCTAGGCTGTTAAAAAAAAGAAAAAATAATAATTTTTAAGTTGAAATATTTTTTTATTAATTAAATTTCAATTGAAATAATAATTTAAAGAAATTATAAAAAAAATTTCTTCCGTTGGGGAATTGAACCCAAGCGAAAAATAATGTAAAGGCAGAAGGTTTAGCCACTAAACAGCATTTGAATCTTATCTATCCAAAAAAATGTTCTCTAATTTTAAGACATTAAGGAAGTAGAGAAAGAGATTTCTGATATTTTTCGAGTAAATTTGAATATTTTTCTGACTGCTCAAAAGTTCAATCTTTAGGGGTGTATTTTCAACTCTCGCCTCTCGTCCCAAAAAACGAGAGACGAGAGGCGAGAGGCGAGAGTCCCAAAAATGGCGAGAGTTGGCGAGAGACGAGAGGCGAGAGTTGTCCCACCCCTGGTTTCTATATGTTCTTATTTCTAAGAAATGTTTTCATTTGGGGTAATGATTTATTTTCATCTAAAATAGGGAAATTTCTAAAAAATTTGGCTAATTTCTAGCAAAATTAATATATTCTTAAAGTTTTCCACCGGCTGCGCCAATCGGCACTTCCGGCCCCAAAAAACCCTATTTTTTTTCTTTAAAATTAGCCAAAAACCCCTAAATTTGGTCATTTTTTTATGCCAAAATGAATTGAATTGAGGCGATTCATCGTAAAGAAATGTGGAGCCCAAACACATCATTCATAAAAATTAATTCTTTTGTGAGATTTTTTGCTGCTAATTCAAAGCAATCCCCCGCCCCCGTCCCCGGGGGCGAGTCATTTCCTCACCCCCGACCCCGCCCCCGCGACTCTGAACCCCGCCCCCGCGAAAAGCCACCCCCGCCCACGGGGCACGAACCCTAATATAAAGATCATGATCATTTTAAAAATGTTCCTTAACAGAATTTTCATTTCTTCTTTTCAATGCTTTCCATATGCTGCTTTGTTGCAATTTCGAGCACCCATTTTGGCATCATCCTGGCCAAATCAGCCTAAAATTTAAATAATAAAATTAATAATTTAAAATGAAAATTAATTGGTATAACTAATAAATGTTTGAATAAAAGTTAGCTTTCGTCCAATTATAATTATACCAATTTTAAAGAGACAATTATTTTTCAGTCTTCAGTGTTTTGTTTATAATTTTTTTAAATTAATTAATGGTTTAGTATGTAATTATCTGAAAGCTCAAATCAAATTGATAAAGAGAGAGAGAGTCTTTAAAAAATTAATTGAAAAAAGAAACCCAAATTTCTGGATAAGTTAAAAGCTTATTTTAATGATAAAAGCGCAATTAACTCAATACCCTTGACCTTCAATCTTAAAATTAAAAAAATCGAAAATTTTAGTCACGGTTTTTTTTAAATTAAGGGCTTGCCGGGGCTAATTCATGTAAAAATAAGTACATAGAGTTCGGCTAGACCTGTACCCAGGCCTGGATTTTTCCTGGAATCAAGTACATGCCATTTTTCGGCAACCTGGATTTTTCCTGGAATCAAGTACATGCCATTTTTCGGCAACCTGGATTTTTCCTGGAATCAAGTACATGCCATTTTTCGGCAACCTGGATTTTTCCTGGAATCAAGTACATGCCATTTTTCGGCAACCTGGATTTTTCCTGGAATCAAGTACATGCCATTTTTCGGCAACCTGGATTTTTCCTGGGCCTGAATTTTCCTGGATTTTTGCCATTGAAATCCAGATAGCTCCAATGCAAATATGAAAAAAAAATGTTTTTTTGAAATGTTAAACCCTACAAATAAGCAAACAAAAACGCCTGAATATTGATGTCAAAGCATCCGGTAGTTTCTTGGAAATGTCCTAATGTACGGAGTGCCGAATTGACAAATTTATCGGGCATCGGCGTAAAAAAGTCGGGCCTATCAATGTGGGCAGATTCTTTTGCCATATTAGTGAAAACAGCGCCCGGACGAATCTAAAATGATACTGTTTCTTTAAAGATAAATTTATAGAAAAATTTACAATGAATTCGTTTTTATTTATTATATTATATATTAAAAATTATATAAATAATATTTAATTCACTTTTAGATAAAAAATAATTACAAAAAATCTAAAATTCAATATTAAATTTTGTGAAAAAAATGTAAAAGACTTTTTTTTAATTAAAAATTTCTTTTTAAATATATTTTGAATTTGTTGCCCGAATTAATGAATTTAAAAGCATGAAAACAGAAACTGCGATCGAATTGGGCATTAAATCGAAATGAAATTATGAACATTGAAAAAAAAATGTTTTAAAAAATTCGGCCAATCGGAGAAATTGATCTCAGTAGAAATAAAAAAACAAAGAAAATATATTTGATAAAAATGAGAATTAAAATCATTGAAAACAATGGACAGATTTCAACACAATTTCACATGCATAAATTTGTTAACAAAGTCATTAAATATGAAAGAAAATAATTTTTTTGATCATTTTAAGCTTCTTTAATTCAAAAAATAATTTAATAAATTTTTTAAAAAATTAGTTTAAAAATTGGTCAAAATGAACTTGACCCATTTCATTTTGGATGGGTTCGACAAATTTTTTAACTCATAAAATTTCTTACTTTTTGGGAAATCTAACTCCAACCTTTTTTATCCACTGATTTAGCACTGCCAATACTAACTTTTTGATCATGGCCTTCAATTATTTTAATAATTATTCTACTGAAGATCAGTTTCACCGATTGATTGCATTTTTTTGGCAATGCTTTCTCTATTTTCAGTAGAAGTTTATAAACATTATTTTCGAATGAATTTAGCCATTAAAAAAATATTATACATTTATAAAAAAAAATGCATAAAAAAATAATAAATATAATATTAAAAAAAAAATGTATTATTTTTTTAGAGATGAATTTTCTTATTTTTATTTTTATATTCTTTTTCATAATCAATTCAAGCGACAAAACTTTATCAGTTAATTTATGTGAAAAGAATGGAAAAATACGGCCAAATTTTGATGAAATATTTGGCCAAAAATGGGGCAATGAACAAATGGAAACTGAAAATGAATATGAAAATGAAACTGATCAAAACGCAAATGATCACCAAAGTGATCAAAATGAATTAAATTTGGCAAATTTAATTGACACTGATCAGAATCATCAATTAAATAAGCAACAAAAACGAGAAATAATTCACAAATTTCACGCAATCAAAGAAAAAATTAAGAAAAGGGCGAAATATTCAACAATTTTGAATAAAATTGAGCAAAAAATTTCGAAAAAATTGGGAATTAGTCGATCGAAAATTTATAAATGGAAAAAAGAATTAAAAATAAATAAAAAGAAATTTTATGAAAAGAATTATTATGAAAAGAAAAAAAGTGAATTTATTGAACGAATTAATGAATTTAAAAGAAGCAACCAAAATGGAACACAGAAAAAATTTGCGAAAGAGTTGGGCATTAATAAAATGACATTCATTAAATGGAAAAGGGAATTTGGCATTGAAATGGGCAAAAGTAAATTTAAATAAATTTTATTTTATTTATTTTTATTTTTTTAGATGCAAATCGATATTCTAAAGAAGAAAAAACAGATAAAATGAATATTTATTATAAAATGAAGAATGAAAACCCTTCTTTAACTGACAAAGAAATTGCTGGCCTTTTGAAAATTGGAATTGCCACTCTATCAAAATGGAAAAAAGAAACTGGTATAAAATATTCATAGATTTGTTTTTATCAATCAGTGATCAAATTTGTTGTTTTTCTTTAATATAAATTGGGATTTATTTTCAATGGTAAAATTGTAAAATTTGTATTATTTTTTTATTCTTATAAATCTATTAATTTGGTTAATGGAATAATTAATAAATAATATGCCAAAATATCATTCTTAAAGAATTCTTACTAACAATAAGCAATGATATTATTTACTTTAGTTTTGGCATTTTTCTAGTAAAAAATCTGGTACTGAAGTGTCAATTTTCAACAGAGACTCAGTTATTCATTCTCGAAAATTAATTAATAAATCATTAATTCTATTTTTTTGATAAAATAAAAGCCATTGAAAATGAATAATTCATTTATTTTTATAAACTCGTAAGTGGTAAAATACGGGACCCGTAGGACCCCGGTCGCGAAAAAATAATTCAAAAAAATCTGAAATAAATTAGCATTATTAATAGAGAATGACAAAAAGGCATCAAAAATCGCGAAAAAGGCACTATAATAGGCACGAAAATGCCGAAAAAGGCACTCAAACATTTTTTTATTAAGGATTTTTAGGGAGCAAAACACGTAAAACTTAATCAAAAACTTTATTTTGGTCATTTAAATGATTAGAAAATCTATAATTTTTATTTTTTTAAAAATTATTAAATTTAACGATCATTTTGAGAAAATTTTTTATTTCTTAGGGGGTTTATTTTCCCGATTTTATTGCATTTTTAATGGAATTTTTCGGGAAAAAACGTACAAAAATCACGAAAACGGCAAAATGCCAAAAAAGCATTAAAATGCATGAAAAGGTGAAAAAGGCAATAAAAGGCATAAAAAAGTCAACGTAGAAGCTTTAAACCAAATAGAAAATGTGCTCTTTATGCTTAATACATCGAAAATAATGCGCAAAAAAACATATGCCTCAAAATTCGTTCTCTAATTATAGGAATTTAAATGTTTATTAATAAAATTTAAAAATTACAAATTAGCTAGCTTGAACAACAAAAAATTGCCTTTAATTGACATTAATTAGTCTTTTTTGTAGTGGACTAATTTAAAAAATGTGTTACTAATTTGAATGCATAAAAATAATGAGAAGACGTAATTATTTAAATTTTGAAGCTAAATGTTTTAAAAAATTAGTTGAATTTTCTTTTATTACGGTTTGATTTTTAAATCAAAGCTATAATTTAAACAAAATTTTTACAATTTCTATAATTTTGTTTATTATTAGGTGCCAAAATATGCTCCAAATAAAAAGCATGAGGTAATACATATTTCCGGTGAATATCCGGTTATTCATGACTTTGTTTACATTAATCAGCGTGACTAATGTCATGTGACATTTTGTCATAGCAAAAAAAGTAATTTTGTTAACAAAATTGAAAATAGGCAGGAAGTGTGGCTTAATGCCATAGTGCTAAAAAGGTGCAATAGGAAATGAACATTTTATGTGTATAAATAGTCAAAGAAAATTTAATGAAAATAATAAATTAAATAAAAATAAAATATAATTTTGTATAATTATTTAAAAAATAAATGAATTTCAGAATTTAGAGGATTATAGCCCCAATGATTAAAAAATTTTAAAAAATAAATTGCTTTAACATAAGAAATAAATAGATTTTTATCATATTTCTGTCAGAAAATATTTCGTTTTAGTTTTAAAAGAAAGCTTTTAATATCTAAAATAATAAATTAATAAAGATAAAAATATAATTTGTATTTTATTATTTAAAAAATAAATGATTTTTGGATTTTTAATAAAAAATTTATTTTTTAGAAATTCTTCCATCAATGAATTTGCTTATTATTATATTTCTTCAATTTTCAATTGCATTTAATCCAATTTTTGGGATGAATGCACAACCCCAGAAATTGTTGTTGGCCAATCAAAATTATGGCAAAATTTTGGAAGAAATTGATGCCCCCGAGGAAGTGCGCGAATTTGCCCAAAATTTGGCTGACCAAAACAATGCGATGGCCAAAGTTATCCAAAAATGTAAACAGAAAGACACGGAATTGGCCCAAATTTACTATCATTTAGTGGCATCAATTGATGCAATAAATGAAGGAAATGAGGAAGGTAATTATGAAATTAATGATTAATTAATTATTTATTAGAAAAGCTAATTTTTAAATGTGTAGGAACTGTTTTTGATGGAGTAAAGCTTGAGAAAGTGAGAAAAATTGCGGTTGAAGCAGTGTTTCTGTTAGCCAAACGTATGGAAATTTCGCTGGACCAAATTGTCGACTCAAAAAAGAAAAATGAAAATAAAATTGAAATTTTAAATAAATTGGTGAAAAATTGGGACCAAAACAATTGTAATTGGAATGAAAGTGGTAAAAATGATGAGGAAAATAAACAAAAATCGCATCAAAAACAGCGCGAACGACTGAGACTGATTTTGGCGGGCATTGGCGACGGGAGCATTGTGCCGGTGAAAATTATGCCTAAAAGTAAATTTAATTAGTTTTTTTTATTTAATTTAATTATTTTTCCCTAATAGTCATTGGATGAAAACTTAGTTTTTAAGTCTTTTTTGTCCAACCTTTTTTCTTACCGAAGCCCCTTTTATGAGCTAACTATTAACTGGTTGTAAGCTTTCTAATTGTGGCCAAATTGGGTTATTTAGAAAGTAATCTTTCGAATTATGTCGAATTTGGGTCATTTGTGTACCTAAAATGGGTATTAGTTGATAAACGTTTCTAATTATGTCAAATTGATTATTTGTGTACCTTAATTTAATTGTTTTATCAGCTAAATTTGACTATTAGAGAGTACTCATTTGGAAATCTTTTAATATTTATATATAATTTAAGCATTAATTGCTGATAATTAATCACAGATTCCAAAAGTGACGGTTCGTCTCGCAACCGACGAAGACGCAAAAAAAGAAATGCCATGCTAATTGCGATATTAGTCGTGTTGGTTATCATCATTGTGGCTCTGATTTCATGCTATTTAGGCCGAGCGTGTGATGGAAGCAGTTCGGCATCGGCATCGGCTGGCGCCAGTGCCAACAAATCGGCAAGCAAAAGTGCCATTTCAAGCAAAACGGAAGGAGCAAAAAAATGATGATCAACACTCAGGGGTATAGATGCTAGATTTTAGGGATACATTATTGTCATTATTTGGCACTATTTTCTCTCGAATTTTGGCATATTAGGAGAATCAATTATGGATTAATTATACAATTTATTCGAATAGAAAAAAAGAACAATTCTATAATGCCAAAATTGGAAAAAAAATTGAATTTTATTCGAAATTATTTCTTTTTTATGAGATAAATTTTCTATAAATTCTTCCCTTTAAACTAGAGCTGAGCGGGACCGGGACCGGGACCGGGGCGGGAAATCCCGGTTTTTTCAGGTCCCGGTCCCGGTCCCGGTCCCGGTTTTTGAAAAAAAAGAAATCCCGGTCCCGGTTTTGCCAGTCCCGGTCCCGGCGGGACTAAATAAGCACTGGTAAGAATGGGGTCTGGGTGAGAAAAGAGAAGAAAATTGGTGGAGAAGAAAAAATTTTTGAGAAAAAAAATAAATTATTTATTTCCTTTTAAAGCATATTTTTCATATGCATAAGTGGATAAGTGGCTAAACCTTTTGACTTTCATTATTTGTCCATTGGGTTCAATTCCCCGATGGAACAGATAATTTTTTCTTTTTTCTTTACCAACAATATCAATTGAAATTTAATTAATAAAAAATATTTCTACATAAAATTATATTTTTGCCTTTTTTAAACAGCCTAAAACCACAAATTAACCTAATATTTGGTCATTTTTTGACAAATTCTGTTAACAAATCGCACTCTAAATTTCAAATTTTTTCCGGCGGCGCCTATCGGCACCGACGGACCCCGACCCTCCCAATGTTCCAAAAGTTTTTCGAAATAACATTGCCACAAAAACAGCGACTTAAAAATTTTAAGAGATTGTTAATTTGTTAGAAAAATCCAGAATTTTGGGACTCAGAAAATTCCAAAAATTCCCCCCGCCCCCTAAAATGAAAATTTTAAAAATTTTCCAATGAATAATGGAAAAATTCTTCGAAATTAAAAAATTTTATGGGTACCTTTTTGAATTTAGGAAATTTTTGTAACAAAATTCACCAAAAATTTTTAAAATTTTTCAAAAAAAATTTTCTCTTGGAAAAAGTCCCGGTTGGTCCCGGTCCCGGGTTTTTTCGCAATCCCGGTCCCGGTCCCGGTCGAAAAACTTGGTCCCGGTCCCGGTCCCGACTTTTCTGGTCCCGGCAAATCCCGGTCCCGGTTTTTGTCAAAAATCCCGGTCCCGCTCAGCTCTACTTTAAACAACAAATTTGTCTAACAACACAGAAACTAATTTAAAAAATTCAAATGTTTTCCAACTTTTGGAAATTGTTTTAATTCGGCTGGCTAATTAATATCCGGCCCCAACTTACTGAAAAAATTTAAAAGCTTATTGGTTTAAAAAATTTTTCAAAATTTTGGCTTTTTTTTTTTAAATTTTGTCCCAAATCATTTTCAATAAGTGATCAGAAGCTCACCAAACTTTTCAGGAATACTAAAAGGAAGAGAATCAGCTTATATTCAACGTTTTGGTCCCATATCCTGAAAATAGGGTTTCCTTTGACTTTTTTGGCATTAAAGTTGAAAAAATTTATGATTTTAATGCTCCAAAATTAATCAAATTGATGTTTTACGAAAATATGGTAGCCCCATCTTTTTTAAATTTAAACAAACGCTAAATCATGATGAAATTTATGGCTTTCAATTATTTTAATAATTATTTATCTGATATATTTTTTAAATTCTACTGAAGATCAGTTCACCGATTGGTTGGCTTTTTGGCAAAGCTTTCTCTACTTTTATTAGAATTATTATAAACATTATTTTCTAATGAATTTATACAATTTAAACATTACACATTTAATGAAAAAAGCATAAATAAATAATAAAAATAATAAAATATTTTTATTTTTATAGAAATGCATTTTCTTTTTATTGTTTTTGTGTTCTTATTCATAAAGAATTCAATGATAAAACTTTATCAGTTAATTTATGTGAAAAGAATGGAAAAATACGGCCAAATTTTGATGAAATATTTGGCCAAAAATGGGACAATGAAAAAATGGAATGTGAAAATGAATATGAAAATGAAACTGATCAAAACGCAAATTATCACCAAAGTGATCAAAATGAATTAAATTCGGCCGATTCGATTAGCAGTGATCAGAATAATCAATTAGATGATCAACAAAAATTCGAAATTGTTCACAAATTTCACGCAATAAAAGAAAGAATTAAGAAAAGAAGGAAATATTCAGCAAAAGATTGGTGTAAAATCGAACTAAAAATTTCGAAAAAATTAGGAATTAATCGAAATAAAATTTATAAATGGAAAAAAAAAATTGGATTTGTTTATGAAAATATTTTTAATAAACAAAAAAAACAGGAATTTATTGAACGAATTAATGAATTTAAAAGAAGCAACCAAAATGGAAAACAGAAACAATTTGCAAAAGAGCTGAACATTAGTAAAATGACATTCATTAAATGGAAAAAGGAATTTGGCATTGAAATTGGAAATAAATGTAATTCAATAATTTTATTGTTTTTTATTTTTATTATTTTTAGATGCAAAACGATTTTCGAATAATGAAAAAATGTACAAAATGAATGATTATTATAAAATGAAGAATAATGCAAATCCTTCTTTAACTGACAAAGAAATTGCTGGCCTTTTGAAAATCTCTGTATCAACTCTTAAAATATGGAAAAATGAAATAAAGTCGTAAAAAAATTAATAGATTTTCTTTATAAATCAGTGATCAAAGATTGTTGTTTATTAATTTATTACCATTTTTGTTTTCATATAAAATGTGATTAATTAATTAGTCTCTTTTCTGTTATGTAATGATTTTGTTTATTATTATTTTTTTTATTATTTTCCAAACTTCTCTGATCAAATGTTTTTAGATTTTTTCTTGAAATTTTTATAATTTTTCTATCATTTCTTTTGGGTTGGATCACTAAAAAATTTATTTCACAGTATAAATAATTGTCAACCTCTGTAAAATTGCAAAAAAAAAATTCCGCATATTTCATGCTTGATATTATAAAAATTATTAAATTTATATTAATTCGCTTTTTTCAAAATTTTTTTTTAGGTTTTTAGTTTCTAAAAATAAAAAAAACTCGAAAATAGTTGCTAATAACTCGAAAACTAGATAAAGAACAACCGAAAAAAAAAAAACATGTTTTTCGTGCGTTTCAGGCCATTTGGAGTTCCGAAAAAAAATAAGTAAAAAACTATTTTACATCCCAAGTAATGATGTTGCTCTTTATTTTATTTGTAATTTTCTATTTTTATCTATTTAATTTTTTTTTTTTGGATCTTTCTTTTAAAACGCCAACATTTTTCAAATGCCAAAATATTCTGCGAAGGTTTCAATTAAAATTTTTTTATTTTTGCTCGATTTGGCGCTTCGTCACTAAAATAATGAAAATTCACTATTTTCCACTATTTTTTGACTATTTCGACATTTTTTGGTAATTCCTTAATAAAAACCTAATAAAACATACCCCAAAACTAAAAAATTAAAAAAAAAAACACCCCTAAGAATTAGAAAATTTTCTCAAAAATTCTTCTTCAGCGTGACTTTTGTGTGCACCAAATTTCGATATTTAGAAGCTAATCATTCGAATTATATCTAATTTAGATCATTTTTGTACCTAAACTTGGCTATTAGAGGTTAAACATTTCTAATTATGTTTAAATTTGGTTATTTGTGTACCAAATTTCGAGATTTAGAAGCTAATCGTTCGAATTAGGTCTAATTTATTGTACCTAAACTTGGCTATTAGAGGTTAAACGTTTCAAATTATGTCTAATTTGGTATTTGATATCATAATTGTGCTTTATTTAATTTATATTTAAAAAAATATCTTTAAAAAAAATTGTGCGAAAAGTTGTTAACCCTCATTTGTCAGTAAAATTTTATAAAATTCAATGTTATTTATAACAGAAAAAGATAAATTAAATTATAAATTCAAAATATCAAAAACCACATCTCCAAAAATTAAGCATTTTCTTTTTCCACATTCTTGACTTCCAATTCACATTTTTTTTTTTTTGCAATTTTTTGTCATTAATTTTCAGATTTCTTTCCTTGTTTTTGAAAGAAATATTGCTTAATCTTTTGTAATTTGTCGTCATTGGAATATTTATTTCTTGCTTAAAAATGTTAATTGGTTCCGGGTCATTACTGAAAAAACCATCAAATGGAAAATTTTTAAAGAAAATTATTCTAACTTTGCTGAAATGAATCAAAATTTAAAATCCTGATATCTTTCGATAGCCTTAAGTGTTTTCTATTATTCTGAAAAATTTCAAAAAAAAATTTCGTTATATTCCAAATAAGTTATGAACTAGGAAACTCAAAAAAGCAATTTTTTTTTTTTTTGAACATTTTTCGTAATAACTTTCTTGAAACTTAACAAAATTTTTTGAAATTTTATAGACTAATAGAGAGAACATTAGGGCTATCGAATGGTAACAAAAATTAAATTTTTTTATGTTGCTTTTGAGCAAAGTTATATGAAAAAATATTCCCATTTGATGCTTTTTGAGAGTAATTGTTAATTAAAAATATTAAAATATTTAAAACAAAATTTATCTTACTTTTTTATATAATTTGGCGCCAATTCATCTTAAAAATGTCTTTTTAGAAATGACCAATTCCTTCACAAATTCGTTCTTTTAAATTTAATTGTTTTTTTCCATTTATAAATTTTATAACGACCAACGCCTAATAATTTTGCAATTTTCGTCTCAATTTTGTTTCTGTTTTGATACTGTTCTTTTTGCTTTAACTTTTCTTTAATTGCTTCAAATTTATGAATTGTTTTTCTTTTCTGTTGATCATTTGGTTCTTTTTTCACATTTTGATCACTTTTGATCATATTTTGATTGGAATATTTGCTCATTTGATGGATTGGGTTGGTATCCGTTTCCTCACCCATTTGGTCAATTTGCTCGTCTTGCTCAATTTTTACGACTTTTCCTTCACTTTCATTGTTGTCCCATTCTTTGCCAAATATTCCATCAAAATTTGGTCGAATTTTGCCGGATTCAATTCCAAAAGAACAAAAAATTATTGCAAATATTAAATTCCACAAATTCATGGATATTTATAAAAGAAATAGAATTTTACAAATTTATTACATAAAATGAATTAATTAATTTTTGTTCGCTTTCAATATGGATATTCATTTTAATATTTATTTTTTTTTCTTTAATAAATATTTTGCCAATAATAAAAATTGTCACGTAATTCCTAGCAATGAAATCAATTTTTCAGTAAGATAAATTTTACAATAATTCAATCACAATCAAATTCTGTAATAATCAGATCACTCGATCAGATTTGAATTACCCATAGAACGAGAAACAATTTTAAAACAAATATTTGAAAAAAATATAATGCCATAAAAATATATATAAATTATGAAATGAAAAGCATATTAGTTTTTAAATTAATCCAATTTTAAAGAAGTAAAATTGAATTATTATTATTTTATGTCAATGGAAAGCATAAGCATAGTAATGGGTTAGAACTGGGGCACAACAGAAATTTGGTCTCTCTAATTGCCTGCGGGGGCACTTCAGGCAATTCACACCGCGATTGGCACATCTAAAACAGTAATTAGTTAGAGAATAATTACCCAATTAGTATGTCAAATTAAAGAATATTATAAAATAAAAATATTTAATTGAGAGAAGACAATAGAGCTCGGAACCGGAATTTCGGTACTGAGTTGGGATTTCGGCAATAAATAACTCAAAAACTACTCAATGAAAATTTTTTATTGAAAAACATCTCAAAAAATCCACAATTTTTTTCAACTACAGGCCTTAGTTTTTTAATTTAAAGGAAAATTTGCGGTCAGGCAACAGCATGCCAAATTCCGTTTTAGCCAACCGGTAATAACATGGTATTTTTGAGAAATTTTTGAAAATTTTTACTGAGAAAATTTTTGAGTTTGAGCAAAAATTTCGACTCAGTACCGAAATCGTCCGGTTCCGGGCTATAGAAGACACATACTAAAATTCGCAGCCTCATCCCGGTTTCCTGTTGTGTTTGGGATCGCGTTACAGAAGCAGAAGATGATCTAAAAAATCAATATTTTACAAAAAAATCAATAAGTTGTCCGTCTCTCTAATCGTTAAAATTGCATTTGCAGCACACGCACCTGCGACTTGAGCTTGAACATGAGCTGTGTGTGCTTGCAACGGACGGCCGTCGTTGGCCTATCGTGAGCACGTGGTGCATGCACTTGTATTTGCTTGCTGCGCGCTTCAGTGCCTCAAACGAGGCTGCAGTTGAGTTGCCATCTTCGTGCATTTGCTCTTTTTGCATGCCGTTCACGAGGCACAGCAGGCGCGCGTTGTTCAGCGTGCAGCGCCACACCAAAATGCCCATGGTCAACAGGGACAACTCGCTGACTGGGATGCCATTGCGCTCAAGCAATTCCTTAAAATTGGCAAATAAAACTATAATAGTATTTCAATTAAGAAACATTTAAACAATTAAATAATAATTACTTTTATTTTTGTTTTAAAAATTAAAACTAATAATTAAAAATTGCATTTAGAAATTTTTAATAATTTTTTTATTGAAAATATTTCTGAAATAGATTAATTCGTTTTTAGAATTTTTGATGTTTATTCAATTTTTATTTTTGATAATTTTTTCTTGCCTGCAAAACCAAATTTTCAGCAAATTTAGGAGAGTCACTAATGTAAATTTTCATTTTTGCTTCTATTATGACATTTTTGAAAAAAGTCTGGGTCCCTGGACTTGTATTTTGTGGAAAAAATCCAGAAAAAAAACCAGATCCAAAAAAACCCACCTAAAATGGATGACGGATTAGTTCATAAAAATCCAGATCTGGATGACCCAGATTTAAATTGATGTCTAATTTTAATTAATCAACAAAATTTATTTATTACCTAATTTATTAAATAAATTGATATGTTTTATTTAATAAAAAAAATATAATGCTTTTTAATTTATATAAATAAAAATTAGGCCCCATTATTATAAATTATTTTTTGTTTCATTTATTTAAATTAACATTAAAATTTGAATTTTTGTTTCATTTATTTAAATTAACATTTAAATTTTACCCGTGGCACCAACACACTTTCGAACCATTGCACATTTGTATGGGCATCGAATTTGGCCAAAAATATTCTGTACAATGTATTATTATTTTTGTCGTTTTTTGCGTTCTGTTGATGGTGATTTTGATGGTGTTCTTGTGGTGGTGTTGCTACTATTTTTTCTGCTTCTTCAATTTCACATTTTTCTTGAATTTCGCTCATCGAACCCTTCTCAAAGCTTGGCACTAGCGATGACGGTTCTGGAATTTATTTTGTATAAAAATTAATTTTAAAAAAGAAAATTAAAAAAATTTAATTTTAGAAATAAAAAAGGTTTTGCATATAATAAATACATTTTTTGTTAGAATATAAAGCTCAGGATTAAAAATTTTGTGTTTAAAGGAATATATGAAAATATTTTTTTTTATATATAAAAAATATTTTTTTTTAATTATTAAAATTGTCAAAAGATATTAGAAACTAAAAACATAGTTTATTTATACAACAAATAACTAATTTTGTATTTTTTCAAGAACTTTTAAAAAAGTAAAAAGTTTTATGTATATAATAAATTAGTATTTGGCTAGAATATAAATTGTTGCTTTTATATGGTGGATTCCAAAAATCCTAGTAGATGAATTTGGAAAATAGAGTAAAATACCATTTAAGTTTTTAGGTTTTAATTAAAAAGAAATAATTCAAAAATTACTAAAAATTTTCGAAATTTAGAAAGTTTTTATGTAGGGTTCAAAAAACCCTCATAGCTTAAATAAGAAAATATAATTTTAATTCATTTTTTTATATACATAATCAATTTTAATTTTAAATATATTTTTTTAATTTCAAATATTCAATTTATTTATTTATTTATTCATTTTTCCCCACTTGTGTTGTTGCTTTTGTTGTTCACCAGTTGCATTTCTGTTCGCTGCTTCTGCAACATGGCCACCAATGAGCGGCCGGCGCCCTTTTCCTTTTCCATTGTTTGGCCACGCTTTCTTTGAATTGGCGCCACATTTGCGCCAGCGCCACCAATGGTTGGCGTTCTGTCCAACGGCGCACTTCCCGTCTCGTGCACGCGACGTTTCGCCAACGCTTTTTTATTTGGCGATTTTTCGTTTTTTTGTTGTTCATGTTCAGCTGCAGATGGTGCAGGTGCATATTCAACCTCGCTAACGGACAGCACAAAATCGTAGTAGGCAATGCCGAGCACGGACGACTCAAACACCAAATCTGCAATAATTTGAATTTTTTAATAATATTTTATTTTAATTATAAATTTTTTTTAATTATTTCAATTAAAAAAATATTTTTGCTTAAAATTAAGAATGAATTTTGATCAGCTTAATTTTATCATTTTAGTTTATCGAAATTAAATTGTTATTAAATCAAGAATTTAATTTTGTAAATTATTTTGATAATTTCAATTAACAAAAAATTTTAAATTAATTTGCATTTTTAAATATTGTAAAAAATTAATTTTATAAATTATTTTAACGAAAAAATATTTTTTTTTCTTTAAAAATAATTCCTAATTTTTCATTTAGCTTAGTAAAAACAATGTTATATAAATTAAAGAATTTTAATTTTTATAATTATTTTGATAATTTCATTTAATAAATTTTTTAAATTATTTTGGCATTTTTTTCTGAAATTTAATCCCCTCCAAATAATTTTTTTTGTTTACCGCTCGGATTTAGGGACAAAAGACCAGCCGATTTTGCCAACTCCATTATTGACGGAGATGGTAAACAATTTGCAACAGCACTTGCTCGTCTGCTTGACGAATCTGAATAATTCATTTTAATCTAAAAACAAGTAATTTAATTAATTGGAAATACCAAATTTAAATTTACCAAAGAATTGTTTGGATAGATTTCCAATTTTTAATGTAAAAGTAAAAAAAATTTATCATAAAAACACAATTTTAAAAAAATTAATAATTCGGGCGCTCTTGAAAAGCCATATAATTGCTTGTTCCCAGAGGATTGATTTTTGGAGTTTCCTGATTACGAATCTGACATCTATTTTGATCAGTTTTTTAATCCCTAAAGCGTAACATGAACAAAAATTGTAAATTCTAATTTTCGATATTTATTTATTTTTTCAAATTAAAATTAGGAAGTCGGAACGGAAATTGGTTAAAATAGGCTAAAATAGATGTCACATTCATGATCAGAAACAAATAAAGCCCAGAAATAAGTTTTCATGACTATATATTATTTCCAAAAAAATGATAAAACCAAAAGGGTCCAAATTTTAAGAAAATTCAAAATATACGACTTTGAAAGGTAACGCCAAAGTTTTTATACCCCTAAATTTTATTTCCTTAATTAGGCTCTTTAATAAGATAACGGCACAAAAAAAGTGAACTAAAAATTGCGTGTTTTACAATAGTCATGCTCACCCCAGCAAAAAAAAAATCTTGAGAATTTTTGTGTCCATTTTTAGTGGCTTTTTAGTTTTTATTTCCTTAATTAGGCTTTTAATAATATAACGGCACAAAAAAATGAACTAAAAATTGCGTGTTTTACTAATGCTCGCCCCAGCAAAAAAAATCTTAAGAATTTTTGTGCCCATTTTTAGTGGAGGGCCTTAGTCATATGGCCAACAGAGTGGGTAATTATATGTCCAATCCCAATTTTCTTCATGCTTCACACGCAATAATTGAATAACAAAGAATTATCGTTGCAGAGCGAAAATTTCCGCCAACAAAAATTGTGCTAAAATTGGCATAAAATGCCAAATTTGGAAACATCAAATATTCATAATCACAAGCATGGGAACCTTTTTATTATTAGTTTTGGTGCTTGTAAAGTTCAAATTCATTTTTTAAATAATAATTAAAAAGATTGGGCAGAGAAATTTATAATTAAATAATTAAAAAAGTAATTAATGCACCAATTAATTAATTACCGTTGTTTGTGTCCCCGGTTCCAGCAGAATTCCTTTCAATTGGAAGTGATGGAAGGGAATTGGATGTATCAGATGACAATTTCAAGCTTAAAAGGGAAAAAATAATTTTATTTTATTAAACTAAAATCGAATTAAAACTAATTTTATTCACTTAACCAAGCTTTTTCGGTTACTTAATGCATATGATATATAAAAATTTAATTTATTTTATTAATTTAATTCAGCTTGTAAGATTAAAACTCTCAATATAAAAAAAACCAAATTTTTACATTAACTAAAATTAAATTAAATTATTCAAATAAATTAATTTTTCTTTTCGCTTTTCACCCATAAAATACCTTTAAAAATTCATTCATCTAATAAAAAAAAATACACAAAAAAATTCCCAGCAAATAATCTAATTTAGCTTTTCAATTTTCCCCAGTAAAATTCATTTATCTAATAAAATGCAAAAAACCCCATCATCCTCACCCGGCTTTTTGAATTTTGGCACTGGCACTGGCACTGGCACTGGCAGTGCCACCTTCGTTGGCACAAGAATAAGCGGCCCTCATTCGTGCCAATTTTTGTTCCGATTGACTGTGGTGGCCAATGGAGGCGGAAAGCCGGGCAAAAATGCTTTGCTGCTGCTGCTGTTGATGATGATGATGATGATGATGTTGTTGCTGTGGTGTGGTGGATGTTGTCATTGCTGCTGCAGTAGTAGTAGTCATCATCATTATTTGCTGGGTGTGTGTGGTGATGAATTAATAAAACATCCAAAAAATTAAAAAAAAAATTTTTTTTTCCGTTTTGGAATCTAAAATTTCGTTTAATGGAAAAATGATTTTGGGATGACATCATCATTATTACAGGTATTCAATTACATTTTTATGTTTTGGAATGGATGGACTGGTTGCGAAACACAAAAAGTAAAATATGGGTAATTAACATTAAAAAATTAAATTAAAAAAATAGGGAAAATTTTTTAAAATTAACGTATTCTTTTAATTAATCATGAGATTCTTAAGGTTATTTATTTAATAAAATCAAAATCTAATTTTATTTAATTTTGGAAAAGCATTAAATAAATAATATAAATATAAAACCTATTTTGAATAAATTAATATTTCTTAATTGTTTAATTCATTTTTAAAATAAATTAAAAAAATAGGGAAAATTTTTTAAAAATTAACGTATTCTTTTAATTAATCATGAGAATCTTAGGTTATTTATTTAATAAAGTCAAATAATTTTAATTAATTTTGGAAAAGCATTAAATAAATTGAAAAAAATAATATAAATATAAAACAAAGTTGAATAAATTAATATTTCTTAATTGTTTAAAGCATTTTTTGTTAAATAAAACAATAATTTTACTAAATTAACAACAAACTAATTGTTTAAATTAAATTGAATATTAAAATGAGAAAGATAAAAAACATTTATTCATAGTCATTTTTAACCAAAAATGTAATTTCATAATTTTCGAAAAATATGACTAAGAATTTGGTTATCACAAAACATTATTTCTGCATTGCAGATTAAATAACAAATTTTAATAATCTTTAAACAAAAATTCCTTATTAATATAAATTCCTATGAAAATTGAGGAAATAATAACAAAATGTGACACTTTTATATTACGATTTTAGAAAAAAATAATAATTAATATTACAATAATTAAACACCATTTTTTGAATCGAACAGTTGGCATTCTTTACGTAGGAGAAGCCTTACTATCTATTTTTAAAGCCATACTCAATTCTAATTAGTGAGCAGATTTTGTGGGGGGGGGGGGGAATAAGCCGGTCAAATCCGCTGCTTTACGAAATCCTTGGCATTTTGTTGTAAAAATAAAAAGTAAAAAATAGACGTGGGCGTATTTGATTAGAAATTAAAATAATAATTATTATTTTCTAACTAAAATGGGGAAAAAAAGCTCAATTATTTTTCATTCATTTTTGTATTTGGACAAATAAATTATAGAGGAAAAATGAATTGTTAAGGCAACAAAAAGCCACATGAATGTGTGAAATAATTTAATTGTTTCTTACGTACATTGTCGAAACAAAATTGGGGGCCGGAAATGGGTCGGTCATACATTAAATTATATTTAGATAAAAAAAATTTTATTTAAAATAAAATTAATTTAATAATATTTTAAAACTAAAAAATATGTAACAAATAGAATTTTAAATAATTAAATAATTAACGGATCATACATTGGAATTTTATTTAGAATTAATATTTTTATTTAAAAGTAAATTAATTTAAAAAAATCTTTTAAAACTAAAAAATATGTAACAAGTAGAATTTTAAATAATTAAAATAATTAATGGGTCGGTCATTACATTAAAATTATTTCTCGAAATAAAAATTTTATCATACAATGAATAACGCTTTTAAAAATAAAAAATTTTTTTAACAATTAAAATTTTAGTGAATTAAATAATTAACTATAACTATAAACTAGATTTGAATGTTGTGTTCAAATTTTATGGTCTTAATGGAATGTGTTGACGCAAGAAGAACAAACAAATTTAATATCAGTGCAAATTAATAATAATGATTTAAATTGTTGTTTTATGACAATTTAAAATACAAAATTTTATTAAAAAAAAATATTTTTCAATGTAGAATTTACAATTATAAAATTTTAATTTAAAATATTTTTAAAATGCATGAAAAGCACATAATTTTATACCAAAGTGTCATTTAAATCAGTACAAAATAAATTAATTTAAATTGTTTGTTTTATGACAATTTAAATACAAAATTTATTAAAAAAAATATTTTTCAATGAGAAAAAAGCATGTCATTTAATAACATATAATGTGTCAAATGCAATCATGGAGGATGGCATTTTATGCCACTCCATTTGGGCACCCTTTTCACACCACCCGCCGTTGGCATTTCGGCTGGCACGAAAACATCAAAGAAAACAAAAATTGTTGATGAGTTTCTTCTTTTTTTTTTTGAAATTGACACTGACATGTGCGGAGGCGAATAATGATGATGATTTGAGAAGAATGACTAAATGAATAAATAGAAAGGTCAAAAATGCAAAAAAGAAAAAAAAATGTTTTAACATTAAAATGTTTTTTAAAATAAATGCAAATTAAAATAAAACATTTTAAGAAAAATTTTAAATGATAAAGTGAAATTTAATAGAAAAATGTTAAATCGAAAATAAAAAATATTTTAATTAATTTTGTTAAAATAAATAAGAAAAATAAAAATTAAGATAATCAAATGTTTTTTAATAGAAAAAAAGGAAGTAAAAAAAATAGATTTTTTTTCTTGCTCTTTAAAAATTAGTTCTTTAAGTGCCCTTTTCACCAAATTTATACCTATAAATTAAAATTTGTTTCTTACAAATTAAATCGGCTTAACTCAGAGGCAAAATATTTAAAATATTAAAAATTGTTCCTTTTTTATAAGCAAAAAAGGGCCAAATTAATCGGCTTAACTTAGAGACAAAATCTTAAAAATGTTTAAAAAAATAATCTTTAAAAGCCTAATTAATCGGCATAAATTAGAGGCAAAATATTTAAAAATGTTAAAAAAATAATCTTTTAAAAGCCTAATTAATCGGCATAACTTAGAGGCAAAATCTTTAAAAATGTTAAAAAAATAATCTTTTAAAAGCCTAATTAATCGGCATAAATTAGAGTAAAATCTTAAAAATGTTAAAAAAATAATCTTTTAAAAGCCTAATTAATCGGCATAAATTAGAGTAAAATCTTAAAAATGTTAAAAAAAATAATCTTTTAAAAGCCTAATTAATCGGCATAACTTAGAGGCAAAATCTTTAAAAATATTAAAAAATTGTTCCTTTTTATAAGCAAAAAAAAACAGCCAAATTAATTGGCTTCACTTCTGCTTTTATAAGCAGGAAATGTGTATTTTCTAATAATTTATTTATTATTTATTTATGGGGATGTAAATGTCAAGCTGTAATTAGGCTGTCCTATCCAAAACAGCAGCAGATGCAACAAATAAATTTGACGATGGAATGACGGAAAAAGAAGCAGATTTTAAGGGGCCAGAATTTGTGCAAAAACAACAGAAAATCCCGTTTTTGGAACAAATTGCGTAGGTCGTTGTCGCCCCGGGGGTTTGTGACACCTATTTTTGTCTGGCGTGTGGCCTTTTGTTGTTTTTGGCAATTTTAAAACGGCACTATTTTTGTTTGTCTTGGCGTTTTGTGTTTTTGGAAATTTTAAAACGGATTTGGCGTTTGAGCAAAAAAAAAAAAAGCTTTGGCGTTGGCTTTGTATTTTTTTGGAAAAAAAATATTTTGTTTTACAGAATTTATGTGGAATTTGTTATTTAAAATGATTTTTAAATGATAAAAATATAAATTTCAATTTATAAATGATTAAATAATAAATTAATTTTATTTTTTGAATATGAAAATAAAACAATTTAAATTTGGAAGAAATTGCGTAGGTCGTCGCCCCGGGGTTTGTGACACCTATTTTTGTCTGGAGTGTTGGCCTTTTGTTTTTTGGCGTTCGAGCAAAAAAAAGAGGCCCAAAAAAGCTTTGGCGTTGGCTTTATGTTTTTTTTTTCTAAAAAGGCACTGACAAAAATAGTAAATTTATTTTGCTGAATTTATGTGGAATTTTTGTTTAAAATAATTTGAAAAAAAATAAAAAAAACCATGAAAAAAATTTATAAATTTTAATTTATACAAATCATAATACAAAAATTAATTTATTTTTTGAATATAAAAATAAAAAAAACAGTGAAATGTTCCAATATATTTTTTTTTATTATCAATTTCTTGCCAAAATTTATAGCTGTTGACATATAAACATTATATTTGTTTTTATTGTTTGATTTTAACTCTTAACCGAGCTCAACAAGGCAATGATAAGAAAATCAAAAACATAAAAAATAATTTTAGGAAAAAAAAACATTTTTTAAATAAAAATCATAAAATCAAATTCCATAAAATATGCCCAAAATGGATAATGGAAGAAAGGGAAAAGCGCTTCTTTCTTTTTTTTGGTAATGGCTAAAGAACGTGAAATTTAATCTACAAACTCTCGACTTGAAGCGACATTGTGAAGAATGTGATGGGAATGTTAAAAATAGAAAAGAATGATTTTTTAAAATAAACAAAAAAAAAAATTAATGAAAATTTATTTTTATTTTTTTAAATCTTTTTATTTCATCTTTTTAATGAGCAAAATAAATGAAATTTAAAAAATGCGAAGAAAGTTTAATGGGAATGTTCGAAAAAGAAAACGATTCCAAAACAAAAACAAAAAACATTTAAAATTCAAAATTTCATTTAAATTTTTTATTTCAACTTTTAATGAGCAAAAAAAAATGGAAAAAATTCTTAGAACATGATGGGAATGTTAAAAATAGAAAAACTTTTTTTTAAATATACAAAAAATATTTAAAATTTTTTTATTGCAACTTTTCAATGAGAAAAATAATTGAAAAAAAAGAATGTTAAAAAAAGAAAATAATATATTTAAAACAAATAAAAAAATTGATGAAATTAATATTCTTTAAAAATCTTTTATTTCATCTTTTTAATCAGCAAAATAAATGAAATTTAAAAATGCGAAGAAAGTAATGAGAATGTTAATAAAAGAAAACACTTTCTTAAAAAACAAAAAAAAAATATTATGAAAAAATATTTATAAAAATTTTAAATCTTTTTAATAAGAAAATGTTTGAAAAAAAATATTTTTAGCTGAAGATATAATTATAAAATTTAAATTAAATTTATTTTTTAAATTTAAATAAACATTTTTAAAATAAAAAATAATATTTTAATTCTAAATGAAAATATGAAAAAATGAAACAAATTTTCTTGTAAAGAATACAAAAATAGAGTATTTCATCGTAAAATGACGAATTTTTACTTAGAAATGTAAGTAATGTTTTGATTGTTTTTGAGTGGGCGTAAAAACTGTAAAAACTTAATAAATAATTAAATTGGTTGTTGCTAAGCATGGAGCAAGCACATCATCATAACATGGATCAAAACAACATTTATGACAGAAATCAAAAACAATTACGTAATGCTTTAACAAGAAAATTTACGAAAAAAAAATTCTTATATATTCTAACTTTGAAGTTCCAAAATCTTAGAAATTTTTTTTCTATGATTTACTAAAAAATATGCTATTTGGGGGGCTGAGATAGTTTGCGTAAAAATTTTAAAATTCAAATTTAAGAAAATTTCGAGTTTAAGGGGGGCCAAAAGCTGAGAAAATTTTTTTTCTGTGGCTCATTAAATCAATGCTGATCTGAGTCTATCTAATGCTTATTTATTTTTATTTTTTAAACTCCATGAAACTTCAGGATGGCTAAAAATTCCCATAAAAAAAATTCAAAAAATTGTCATCATTTCTGGATAAAAATCCTCAATTTTTACGGCACCGCCTATAAACAGTGCCATTTTTGCAAAATTTTCTTCATTGACTCATATTTCTTTAATTAAAATTGCTGTTTTTTTTGGTTGGATTTCAATTATTCTATAAATTTAAAAACAAATAAATAACTATTAATATTTTAAAAGTTTTGATTGAATTTATAACAAACAAAAATGTTTAGCTTCTTTGGCATTGGCATTTAGTTGGCATTAATAATAAATGTATTATAGAGAAATGGCACAAACAGCAGTTGGAGGACACGACCATCTTCCGCCCACTCATTACATCATTAATAATTTAGAAAAAAAAATTGATACGGAAGCATATTTATGCTGACTGTCGTCTCCCACCCATTGTTTAGCATAATTAATTTAATTTAATTACCTTACGTTAATTTGCATCATATATTTTTAGTTGAGTTGAAACATTTAAATTAAATTAAAATTAATTAAATACTTAAATTTAATTTTAAAAATGTTTTATGACAAATTAAAAGATGTAAAAAAAAGATTTCTTTCTGTATTGCATATAATTATTTGAATATTTATAGTAAAATATTTGTATTCTCTGTTAAAAATAGATTCTGGTGAAAAATAGTTTTAAATAATTTTCTAACATTTTCGTAATTAATTGGGTATAAAATTTTGGGCCCAATTAAAAACAAAATGGGACTGAATCATCGAATTTTATACGAATTTAAAATGATGTCAATTAACAATTTTTGGTGATGCGTTAAATTAGAAATTTTATCTCTCCTAAAATAAAGCAGATTTTCTTATCTAGAACATTAAGCTTGTGCCAAAATTGGTCAACCATATAAATGACGTATTTTTGAAAATTAATTTTCTGAATAAATAAAATAAGAATTATTTTAATATTAAATCAAAATATATTTTTAATACATGTCCAAAATAATGCAAAAAAAAATTTTTATTTTTTTTATATATTCAAAAAATTACAATTTAAAAAAGAAATTTTCAAAATATATAAATTTTAGCAGCCCCTCGATGAAGTAAAAATTCTCGAATTTTGAGCATTTTAATGATTTTTTGGCACATATTTTTTATTTTTTTTAAATAAGTCAACATACATAATTTAAATTTATAAATTTAAAATTCAAGTAAAATTTTAATAATTTTCTTTCCATAAACACTAAACATATTATGTTATTCCAATTTCCATTGTGATGTATCATCATCAATTTATTCAATTTCCAATATTTTTTTTCTTTATTGGATTTGGCCCTCATTTTTTGCCGTTTCTTTGGCCGCTTTTTGCTCGGCACGATGGTCCAACGCTTTTTTGATGCCGGCCGCCGCCAGTGTGGCGGCAACGCCCGCGGCCGCTCCGATGGCGGCACCTTTGGCCAACTCTTTGCCGGTCACAGTGCGCTTTTGACGAATTCTAAATTTAAATTCAGTAAAAAAAAATATTTTGAAATTAAATAAATTGATAATAATGCTTAAAATTTTAAAAATCTATTAAATTAAAAAAATTGAAAAATTCAAAGAAATAAATATAATAAAACAAAATAATTTTCTGTAAAAAATTAATTTTTAAATTAAAAGCATTTTTAATAACAAAATTAATTTAGATATTAAATAATATTTGAATTAAAAAATAACGGCAAAATAAACAAATAATTTAATTAATTAAAAACTAAAAAATAATTTCTTGGAAAAATTAATTTTAAATTAAAAATATAAAATAAAATTTTAAATTGAATAAATGATTTAAATGATAAATTATAAATTCTTTTCATTATTATAAACAAACAAATTTTTTTTTTAAACAAATTAAATTTATATTAATACACTTACACAACTGGAGCTCCCATCACAGCTGGAAGCATCAGAGTTTCAACCAACAACATAATGCAAATTATTCCGAAGCGATTCATTTTTGAGACAGTTTAATTCGTTTTAAAAATATAAAAATAAAAATTCAAAATAATTGCAAATTTTTAAATAAATGGTTGGCCAATGATTCAAATACTTTTCACCGATGATTCACTTTTATTTTTAAATGACTGCAATTATTTACAATTTTTCTAAAAGAAAATCCTCTCTCTGTTTTTTCGGCGAACATATGTCCCCGTATTTACCCAGTGCTTGCCCCTAATTGCATCATTAGAGAGACTAATTAATGGCGAAATCAGCGCCTGAACAGATGGCATTTTTATTTTTGAGGAAACAAATTTCTATGAAACAAAATGGCATTATGAAAATATTTTAAAATAAATTTTTGGGATTATAATTCAAATAAAATAAAATTCCTAGAGGTTAGAAGCTTCAATTAGGGTTGCTCCCCGACCCCGAGCACCCCGACCCGACCCGAGACGTTTTTGGGACCTATTCCCCGACCCGACCCCCGACATGTGCGTGCACCCCGGCAGTCCCCGACCCACGACTTTTTGCCCCCCGACACTAATTCGGGGAATTGGAGACGCCGGGCGTTGTAAAAATTGAAAAAATTAATTCAACAACGAATGAGGGAAAGGTTGAAAATTTTTGAAATTTTGAACAATACTTGATCGAGATATTTGAAATGAAGCTAATTTCTATGAAGCAAAATGGCATGGTTTGAAGTTTCAGTCTCGACTATATTTGGACAATTGAGTCGCACCTTTGTAAATACTTGAACTAGACTGTTTTAGGGTTATTAATCAGTTTTTAACGGAGTATAATGACTCAAAATTAATCAAATTGAAATATGCCGAAGACAATGGACAAGCAATATTTGCCAAAAACAATTAGCCGTTAAATCCAATTTAATCTGATTTAACAAATTTTGAAAAATTTTATTTTAAAAATGGTATTGTCGTTTTTCAAAAAATCGATTTTTTCCCCTCAATGATATCGTCCTCGTGCCGCCGCTTTTGCCGCTTTCTTCTCCGCCCGATGCTTCATCGCTTTTTTGATGCCCGCAGCAGCTGCCGCCGTCACAACACCGGCCGCGGCACCGACAGCGGCACCTTTGATCATGTCTTTGCCGGTTATGCGGCGCTTCTGGCGGACACTTAAAATTTTTTAATTTTGAAAAATTAAATAATAATTATAAGATATTTTGATCAAATAAAACGGTTGGTGTGTAAAAATTGAATAGAAAAAATGGTAAAAATTTTTGATTCTAAAAATGTCAAAACATATTGAAATAGTAAAACATATAGCCGCAAGATTTGCTCAAGCATTTTGAGAAACGCTATCTTTTCTCACTTTGATACTTATTGAAATATAAATGAATTAATTAATAAAAGGTTAAATTAATACATTCTTATTTATAAATATTAAAATTTAAAAAAAAAATGCCAAACTCATTAAGCACAAAAATTTTTCGGTTTTTTCATGGCACACCACACAACTTACACAACGGGTGAACCATTGACTATTGGCACGACCACCAGCTCGACGAGCAGCATGACACACAGAATGCTGAAGCCGTTCATTTTTAGGCAAACTTTAATTAGTGCAATTAACCTTCAATAAAATTTAAATATTTGCCATTATAAATTTAATGTATAATATTTGTGTAAAAAATGTTACGTGCTTCACCTTTTCCGTATACACCAGGGATAATATGCCGACACTCTCAAAAAATTCGGCAATCAGCAAATTGAATTCCGATCGCATTTGAATTTTTTTGCCTTTTGCCAACCCACAATTTCTCAGTTTCATTCCATTTTTGAGTAAGTTTTTATCGGAATTTGTAAAATAAGATCTAATTGATTTTTCCGTCTTTCAAAATGAATTCTTTTAGTTTAATATATTCTAAAATAGCATATAAAAAAAACTCTTGGAAATAGATTGACAATGAAAAAAAAAGCCCTTAAATCCATTTAATTCTTAAATTTAAATTTCAAATGCTTAACAGTGGCCGAGAAAATGAAATCTGTTCTTGGGAAATTGGAATTTCTTAAAACCTTCGCTGGTCATGTGAATTGTGATGGCTGTCATTTATTCAGGACCAAAGTTTTGGGGCCAAATGTTCCACATTTTGGCAGTTGGGCCAAATCCAATTTTATTTCGGGTGATTAATGACCGACCACCAAATGGAATGTGTACATTCATTAGAGTTAGGAAGAGCACCTGATCTGATATTGGGAATGTAATAACCAAATGTAAAAGAAAAGTTTTCACTAATTTTTTTAAAATTTTTATTAAAAAGGAAATAATGAAAAAAAAATTTTGCGTTGAAAAACTATTCTATTATTTTCAAAAAATATTACTTTAAATTTATTAAAAAATGAAAAAAAAAATTTTTTGAGACAAAATATTCAATTATTTTCATTAAAAAATATTTTAAATTTATCAAAAAAATCAAATAATAAAAAAGGGGGTAGAAAGTTAGTCAATAATTTTCATTAAATATTTAAAATTATTAAAAATGAAATGATCAAAAAAAAATTTTAAAATCTTTTTTGGGCGTAGGAAATTATTTTATAATGGTTGGAAAATTTTCGACTAGAGGGTATATTTTTAAATAAATCATTTTGTTTAAATTAAATTTAAAAATAAAACTAAGAGTGACAATATTTAAATAATCTTTCTTAATCGGTGCTGAAATGGAAATTTTTTTTATAAATGCTAATAAAAATAATATCGAAAAATCCATCAGAGAATTTTGCGCTTTTCCTTTATGTCTTCATCTATATGCCTGATGCTTTTAGTTCAATCATCAGCAGATGTTGTCATTGTTCTCGCGTTTGGTCAGAGTCCGTTCCATGTACTCTTAAAAAATGAGTTCGAGTTTTTAAGTTTTAAATCCGTTCTGGAAACGATTCCGAAGGGCGCACTTGGGCATTTAAGGACGATGCTGGGCTATTTTTTTGATTTTATAATTAAATTTTTATAAGAAAATGGATTAAACTTTAATTGATTTACATACATGGAAAAGGTGCACTTGGCTTTCAAGGACGATGCTGGGAATATTTTTTGGTTCCAGAATGAAAAAGCGAATCCCTAGGGCGCCCCCTTGGGCATTCAAGGACGATATAAGGTATTATTGGATCCCATTATAAAATGGATTAATTTTAAGAAGCGATCCCAAGGGCACACCCATGGGCATTCAAGGACGTTTCTGGGCTATTTTTTGGTTCCAGAGTTAAAATGCGAATCCCAGGGCAAGAATGGGCATTCAAGGACGATTTAAGGTATTATTTGGTTCCAGAACTAAAAAGCGAATCCCAGGGCGCCGAGGTCATTCAAGGACGTTGCTGGGCTATTTTTTGGTTCCAGAGTTAAAATGCGAATCCCAGGGCAAGAATGGGCATTCAAGGACGATTTAAGGTATTATTTGGTTCCAGAACTAAAAAGCGAATCCCAGGGCGCCGAGGTCATTCAAGGACGTTGCTGGGCTATTTTTTGGTTCCAGAGTTAAAATGCGAATCCCAGGGCAAGAATGGGCATTCAAGGACGATTTAAGGTATTATTTGGTTCCAGAACTAAAAAGCGAATCCCAGGGCGCCGAGGTCATTCAAGGACGTTGCTGGGCTATTTTTTGGTTCCAGAGTTAAAATGCGAATCCCAGGGCAAGAATGGGCATTCAAGGACGATTTAAGGTATTATTTGGTTCCAGAACTAAAAAGCGAACCCCAGGGCGCCGAGGTCATTCAAGGACGTTGCTGGGCTATTTTTTGGTTCCAGAGTTAAAATGCGAATCCCAGGGCAAGAATGGGCATTCAAGGACGATTTAAGGTATTATTTGGTTCCAGAACTAAAAAGCGAATCCCAGGGCGCCGAGGTCATTCAAGGACGTTGCTGGGCTATTTTTTGGTTCCAGAGTTAAAATGCGAATCACCAGGGCAAGAATGGGCATTCAAGGACGATTTAAGGCATTATTTGGTTCCAGAACTAAAAAGCGAATCCCAGGGCGCCGAGGTCATTCAAGGACGTTGCTGGGCTATTTTTTGGTTCCAGAGTTAAAATGCGAATCACCAGGGCAAGAATGGGCATTCAAGGACGATTTAAGGTATTATTTGTTTCCACAACTAAAAAGCGAATCCCAGGGCGCCGAGGTCATTCAAGGACGTTGCTGGGCTATTTTTTGGTTCCAGAGTTAAAATGCGAATCACCAGGGCAAGAATGGGCATTCAAGGACGATTTAAGGCATTATTTGGTTCCAGAACTAAAAAGCGAATCCCAGGGCGCCGAGGTCATTCAAGGACGTTGCTGGGCTATTTTTTGGTTCCAGAGTTAAAATGCGAATCACCAGGGCAAGAATGGGCATTCAAGGACGATTTAAGGTATTATTTGTTTCCACAACTAAAAAGCGAATCCCAGGGCGTCCACGGGCATTCAAGGACGATGTTGGGCTATTTTTTGGTTCCAGAGTTAAAATGCGAATCACCAGGGCAAGAATGGGCATTCAAGGACGATTTAAGGTATTATTTGGTTCCACAACTAAAAAGCGAATCCCAGGGCGTCCATGGGCATTCAAGGACGATGTTGGGCTATTTTTGCACTTACCAATGTCTTTTTTCATCTTAAATAGCCATTCACGCATGTTCAACAGCTCGATCAGTTGATCTGGTGGCAAATCAGTATGTTTCGCTAAATCTTCCATTTCTTTTTCAATCTTATTTTTAAATTCAATTATCTCCACAATTTTAGAGGAAATTTTTGTCTTTCGCACTAAATTTTGCATGCCTTCAGCGAATAATTTACGTTTGTTTATGTATTCTTCGGCATATTGTTCAATTATTGGTTGAAGAAATGGAATTTTTATCGGGGGACTGAAAACAAAAAATTTATCTTCAAAATTGTTTTTTTTTTTTAATTTTATTAGTTTATCCTAAAAGTTGTCAGTATATCCAATTTAATATTTTTGAATTTTTAATTATTTTTTACCAGTAAATTTTTTGAATAATAAAACTTAAATGAAAAAGAAGCCAAACATAAAATTTCAATTTTCAACGCCAAATTTAAAAAATAAAATAAAAATTGAATTTTCTAACTAAAAAACAAATAATAAAATTTTAAATAAATGTGAAGATTTTAGGACAACATAAACTTATGGATTTTACCAATAATTTTTAAAAATAAATAATTAATTTTACGTAAATGTGAAAAAACTAGGCCAATCATAATTAGGTGGTATATTTGTTCATTTTAAAGTATTAAAATTGCTTACCTTTTATTTAAATCAACCCGTAAATTGTTCAAATAGGTTTGTGCCGCTTCCTCCGCCGTCTCCATTTCACTGCTGCCCAAATTTTCACTTTTTGGCACATTGCTCTCCGACGATGATGTCATTGTCTCCGCCGAATGTATGCCGTGCTTGGTAGTGCCAGTTTTGTTGCCAGTTTTCGGTTTGTTTGGGCCAATCAGCAATCTTCGATTGACAATTTGTTTGCTGGTGGATGGTGCCGAAATATTTTGACTACGATTTATTTTGTTTGGCTGTTGCTGTTTCTGTGCCGGCTTTTTGTCTGCACAAATTTTTAATTGGTTGGTGTGAAAAAATTTAAATGCCCGTTTAAATTTTTTTTAATCGCTTTATTCGCCTAGCCTTTTTTATAAAATTATAATTCGCCTTTTTTGAGTGTTTTAAAATTTAATTTAGTTTTTATTTAAAGATATATTAAGTAAAAAAAAAATTGGCTAAAAATCATTTCTAATTTCAAAGATAACGAATTTTTGTGGGATTTACAGCTTGAAAATTAAATGTGAAAAAAATGATTAAACAATTCATAAAATCAAACCAACACAATATTGACATCGATATTTTTTAATATCAGCATAAGCTTCACCATCAACATAACTCTAACGCTATTTTTTAAATTTCAACAAAATTTGGCGGAAAAAAATGAGAGATCTAATTCATTTAATAACTATTTATTTTGATGCAAAACAATGATTTAAATTATTAATTGCATAAAATATGCAATTTGCGCCAAAATTGAACAGTTATAACGATTGTTTTTGAAAAAAAAATGCAACTTTTTTGCTCGAATTCGGGTCCGGGATCGGAATTGGGCAAATCGGAGTTCAGATTCGGAATCAGCACCCACGAAAACTCCCCGAAAACTGATTTTAAGCCCAAAATAAAAAGTTAAATTAGGGACCCCCATTCTTTCGGATTGCTCTAAATTTTTTATTTTGATGATTTTTTTTTTTGCATAACTACCCAGCACCTTTTGAATATTTTATCTAGGAAATAATCTCACATTATTTAATTATCTCCTAATTAAAATTCAAACAAATAATTAAGCCCAAATTAATATTCAAATTTTTCTTTCCAACTTTACCCTTACCAAGTTGCAGCTTCTGCTGTTGTTGCTGTGTTCGTCCACGAATTGCCGGTGATGCTGCCTGATGTGCAGCACCAGCCTTTTTCTTTCCCCACATTTTTTCTCGTTCCAACATACGATTTCTGCGGTCCACTTTTGTCTTTTCGGCCGCTTCTTTGGCCAATTTTGCCCTCTCCATTCGTTCCAATTTTCGCCGAGGTCCTTGAATTTGCTTGTGCCGTTTCAAGAATTCGTCCATCTCCAAGTCCATGGTGCCCTTGGATTTTTGTCGGATCAACATTTGGTTTTGTTTGGCATTCGCCAAAATTGGGTCCCCAAAGTCGGCACTCCGTGTCAAACTGTCCCCTCTTTTTAGCATGGTGGCATTTCGCTGTGCAATTGTTGGCACAGTCTTTTTGCCGATTCCTCGATAGCATGGCATTAGGTCCATTGCTGGTTGTTTGCCAGCTTTGATCTCTTCAGGTGTCGGCCGCCTTTGCTGCATTCCCAACAATTCGTTTGGTGACTGCTTTTTTGAATTTTGCATTGGCCCCTTTTGTTGTGGCGTAATGTTTGCCGTTGGTTTTGATGGCTTTAATTGTTGGCTTGGCCCTGCTTCATTATTATTTTTGATCGCCAAATTTTTGGTTGCCAAGCTTTTGGCTGCCGCTCGATTTGGCACAGGTTGGCCATGTTTTGGCATTTTGCTGGTCCCACCGATTTCATGCATTTTCCCTGTTCCCAAATTGGCATTTTTTGTTGCAGTAATTGTATCAGGCTTTTTCGCTGTTCCCAAATTGGCATTTTTTGTTGCAGTAATTGTATCAGGCTTTTTCGCTGTTCCCAAATTGGCATTGTTTTCCGTCGACAGAGTTGGCTTATCTGGGCATTTAGTAAAAACTAGAGAGGGCACGGATACGGGAAGAAAACCGAAGTCCCGGCTTTTCAGGGGCTCAATGGAAACTCGTACAAAAGGCAACTCTTACAAAAGTCAACTAATATTTTACAAAAAATGCTTAAGCTTAAGCCGAAGCCGAAGACTAGACCCAGGCAAGCCTAAGCCTAGGCCTAGCCTACAACTTCGGCAATTCCCGGTCCCGTTTTTCCCAAAATTCCCGGTCCCGTGCCAGTCTAGTAAAAAGAAATATTAAATCTTAATTGGCCAAATTTACATTTTTACCTCCACAAAGTATTTCAGTTAAAATGTTGGTTAGAATAAAAAATTGAAGCAGGAAGAGGAAAGAATTTTTCATTTTTTATTAAAAAATATTATATATTTTTTTGTATTAAAATCAAATTTTTCTAATATTTTATTTATATGACAAATATCTATGTCGTAATATGCATTTGTATAATGCATTACGTAAGCAATATACGTGTTAAATCAATAATTATAGCCAATTTTATTTTATTTGCATGGCAGAAATCAATCTATTTTATAGAAAAACAGTGCATATATTTTCGAAAATTATAATTAAATGATATATGTATATTTTATATTTGAATAAACATTAAAAAAAAGAATAATAAAAAAAGACTTAATTAAATATGTTTTTTTACTCATTTAAATTAAATTTTAAGCATGGGTTAATGCATTTTGCATGATTTAATGACAAAAAATAAAAAAGTTATATTTCAACAAATTTATCCATTTTTTTTCAAATAAATTCACAAATTAAGTTTTCGAGATTTCATTACACTTTTGAAAAAATCCAAAATTTTTGCCAAAAAGACCAATTAATTTCGTATTTGTCCGAATTTTTAGTTGGGTATCATTTTTGTCCTTTTTTAGGTTTTCTGTTAATCTACAAGATTTCAAAACATTGAGTTAAGTTTAAAAAAGTTATGACCAAAAATGTTCGAAAAACTTGGTTTTTTTTTTTGAGTTTCTTTGGCCATAAGCTTTTGAAAGTTAACGAAATTTTTGAAATTTGTACGCTAATAGAGGACACTTAGTGCTATCGAATAATATCAAGAATTAAAAATTTAGTAACTCATGAGCAAGCTTATGAATTATTTTTTGTCAAAAATTTTCCATTTGATGGTTTTTTGAGTGAAGAAGCCCTTGTTGATGGGTTTTAAGTAGAGTGCAGCGGGACCGGGAATTTTGGGCAAAACCGGGACCGGGACTTGCCGGGACCTGAGAAGCCGGGACGGACCGGGACTTCCATTTTTTTTCGGGACCGGGACCGGGACCAACCGGGAATTTTTTAAAATTAAAAAAATTCAAAAGTTTTTAAAAAATTCAAATTTTAATTTTTTTTTTTTCAACAAAATAATACAAAATTAAATTTTTAATTAATAAAATCCAAAAATTAAAGCTAAATTAAATTAATAAAAATTTTGGTTTGAATTTATTTCAGTTATTTCAAACAATTAATCACTTTTTGACTCAAATGATCAAATATTATTAGAAATTCAGATTTACTTTTCACATTATTTTTTTCGGCGCGCTTTTTCTAAAAACTTTTGGGAAAGAAAGGGGGTCCGGCGGTGCCGATAGGCGCCGCCGGGGGAAATTTTGAAAATTTGAGTGTAATTTGTTAACAGATTTTCAACAAAAAGGTTGGCTTTTAATAATACTAGGCTCACAATTTAATATGGATTTTCATTTAAAAAATGATAAAATATGTGTCGATTAAAAAAAAAAATGAAGAAGCATATTTTTGTCTATAGGAAACCCATGGGTATACAAAAAGAAAATTAAAATAATTTAATTTCTGTAGAGGGATTGAACCATGGGAAAGAAGCAGGGAAAAGTCAAGGAGACTAGCCACTAGGGAGACTAGCCACTAGGCCATTTTCACAATTATTACTGTCACTTTTAAAGAATATATTTCATATTTTTTAAAATTTTTTCCTTTGGTTCATTAATTTTTCACTCAGACCGCCATTCTTACCAGTGCTTGTTTTTCCCGGTTCCCGGTTGCCCTACCGGGACCGGGACCTGAGCTTTTCAAAACCCGGGAACCGGGACCGGGACCTCGGATGACCGGGAATTCCCGGCCCGGTCCCGGTCCCGGTCCCGCTGCACTCTAGTTTTAAGACTCATCAGCACCTTCGCGCCCATTGCTGATTTTTTAAAAATTCAAAATTTGGCACTAAAAATTTATTTTTGGGGACCTCCGCCTGACGCTTTTGTGATTCATTTTGGCACAATTAATTAAATGAAATGGAAAAGTTAATAAATGCGGTAAAATGTTTGACGCCTCGGGTGGGAATCGAACCTATATTGCCTTCATAGTCCGTGGGTATCTCTACCATTTAGCTACCGTGGCACATTCGGTCAGCCATTCTTTGGCACAATACAATATTCGCTTGAAAGGGTTATTTATTTATCATTTTGATAGGGGGGGGGGGGAATTTTTGAAAATTTATAAAAACCAATTAAAAGAATATAGTTAAAAAAATTTTGAAAATTTATTAAACTAAATAAAAGAATATAATTAAAATAGAAAACATAAAGGCAAATAAATTGCATATATGAATGCTTTTTATTGTTTAAAAATCCTACAAATAAAATTTAAAAATAAAATTTTTTTATAATTCCCGCCACCTACAAATTCCGATGAAATAAAATCAAAATTCTCTAAAAAATTGTTCTCGTTCAAAAAGCCTTCCCTAAATTTATAAGTGAATTTGCTCTGTTCTAAAAATCCCCCCTTCCTCATAAGATGAAATTTGAAAAAAAAAATTCGCTAAAATTATTTTTGTTCAAAAATCTTCCCCATAATTTATAATTTTTATATTACCCTCCCCCCCCCATAAATCCCGACGAAATTAAAAAAATATTCTTTCCAAAATTATTTAGTCAATCAACAAATTCATATGAATGAAAATTGAGGGCCATGGAATATCATCATCATCATCATCGAGGTGCAATCATAATTTCAATGGATTCATTTTAAATTCTTTCGTCAGAATTTCAACAGTCAATTTTTGTCGTTCTGCTTCATACAAATTGTTTGGGTCAAGTGCCAACAGTTTTCCAAAATATTCAATCGCTTTTTCTTTTTCATGAAGATGCTGATAACATTTTGCCAAAAAGAAATTGTTTTCAATTGAATTTCCTCGAAGCATTTCATCGGCCTTAATAATGAATGCTCAAAAGGTGGCTATGTCAAGGGACAAAAAGTGCAAAATTTTCGAAATTTTTGACTAAAATCAACTCATAACTTTTCTCAGACGCAACCAAATTGCACAATCTTGGGTATCATACGATAGCGCTTGAATTGCGTTATTAGCTTGCTAAATTTCAAAAAATTGCATTAAGTTTTTCAAAAGTTCAAGCCAAAAAAACTGGAAAAATTGTCATAAATTTTGCAAAACAATAAAATCAATCTAATAACGCACTTCAAGCGCTTTCGTATGATACCAAGATTGTGAAAATTTGTTGAGTCTGAGCAACGTTATGAGTTGATTTAGAGTAAAAAATTTAGCAAACTTTGCAAGTGCGAAATATGGGCATAAAATGGCAAAAACATTGAAACTTAAATTTTCAAAATTGAGGCTTATAATTTCTTAAAATTTCCTCAAATTCGTTAAATATGAAAACCGAAATTTTCGCCTTTTTTCCTATTTTTGAGACAATTTACCAACTTTAAGGAAGTTTAAATTTAATCTAAATCTCAAGGAAATTTTAAAAAATGATATTTTCGAGAATTTTTCCAGTTTTTAGGGGTCAAACAGGCCAATTTAGTTGATGGAGACCGTTCTAATAAGGTTGTTTTTGCAAAAATGTCAAAATATACACAAAAAAATATGGACAAAATGCCTTTGCAAAAAAAAAAATATGAATATAGATCCGAGAAGCTTTAAACCAAGCTATAAAAAAACAACATATTTTTCATGCATTTCAGGCTTCCCACAGAAGAAAAATGTATATACGAATTTCCCTATTTTTGGATGCCCTACTTATTTCTAATTGAAATCATTATGATAATTGGGGGCTTCATTTTTTCGGCACAAAAAATCGCAAAATAGTCACCTAAAAAAGCACAAAAATTAAATTATTTAATTTTTTTCCGAATAAGGGCAAATTTTTAAAACCAAAAATTTTATAAAAAATTACGGAATCAATTTTTCGAAAAATCTTTCATTCTTTAGAGGCTTTATTTTCTGAAATTTTTTCATTCATTTCTCAGGGGGTGTTTTTTTCTTCATTTTTATTGCAAATTTGTTAAGAACTATTTCGAAAATCCATTGAAATTAGGCGCCAAAAATGGCGAAATAGGCACAAAAATAGGCATTAAAAATCATCGTAGACACCTCAAACCAAGCGGAAAACGCGCGTTTTTCGTGCGTATTTGTGCGTATTAAGTGCGCAGAAATTTTAGGCATTTATCTAAAAAACTAAGCCCTAATGATAAATATAGAAAAATTAATATTTATTATTATTTTTTATTATTACTAGAGCTCGCAAAAAAAGGCACCAAAAATCGCGAAAAAGGCACTATAATAGGCACCAAAAAATTGAAAAAAAAAGGCATGAAAAGGCACGAAAATCCCGAAAAAGGCATGAAAAAAGGCATTTAAAAATTTTTTATAAAGGATTTTTAGTGAGCAAAACACGTAAAACTTAACCAAAAAACTTAATTTTGGTCATTTAAATGAATATTAAATATTTTATAATGTTTTCGAAAAAGGAAATTTTTAAACATAAAATTTTTTACCAAGAAAAAAATTAAATTATTTTTTGAGAAAATTTTTAAATTCTTAGGGGTGTATTTTCTGAATTTTTTTTCTGGTCATTTCTTCGGGGGTGTATTTTCCCGATTTTATTGCATTTTTAATGGAATTTTCGGAAAAAAATGCCAAAAAGGCACCAAAACGGCAAAATACCAAAAAGGCATTTAAGGCACGAAAATCCCGAAAAAGCAAAAAAAAGGCATAATAAAAATCAACGTAGAAGCCTCAAACCAAGTGGAAAATGTGTTATTTATGCTTAATATATCGGAACTAGTGCGCAGAAAAAAAGGCATATGCCTCAAAATGCGAGCTCTAATTATTACCGCTATGAGCTTTTCCATGGCTGCTTCAAAAGAAGGAGCATGATGCAGCTTTTTCATTTCGGCATTCAAGAAAATTGTGGGCATTGAACTGCGTTTCAAGGTGTACATGAAACGTCCTGGTAAATGTTTATACAATTTATTACCGTATGTTCGTTCTATAGGGGACGGGATAAAATTGAGCTGCCGAAATTGTTTAAAAAAAATTTCAAATCTTAGAAATTTTCAATAAAGAAAATAATGTTAGAAAATTTTTTGATAAAAAAAAATTCATGAAAAAATTTAGAAAAATTTTCCGAAATATGTTGAGAATTTCAAAAAAAAAATTAATCGAATTTCAAGCAAGTTATAGAAAAAAATCCTGACTTAAGAATTATCTAGGGTTATAAATTAAATGGACTAAAAAAACGCTAAATATGGACATAAAACATGGACTAAAAAGCTCAAAAATTACCAAATGGACCAAAATATGGACTAAAAACTGCCAAAATATATCTTTTAAATCATAAAAAATTTACGAAAAAGGTGTTTATAACAATATTTGCTAAAAGAGACTTAAAAATACGCTAAAAACTGCCAAAAATGGATTTAACATTAAAAAATGACAATTTTATTAAATTCTTGCTTCACAATAGCAAACCAAATACTTTCAAATTTTTTGTTATAATCTCATTCTTATTCAAAATCTCAAAAAAATTCTTTTTTTAGGGATGTATTTTTGCTTTTTTCCATTTTTCTTGTGAAAATTTGCCCAAAATGGCCAAAATATAGACTAAAAACGCGCAATAATGGATTCTGGAACCCCCAAATATGCTTTTATATGGACTTAAAAATTTCACCAAACAAAAAAAATTTTAAAGTAGAAATGCTATTTTTGAGCGCCCAATTCTTCACATAGCATATGCGCAGAAAAAAAAAGGTAATCCATATAATTTATAACCCTAATTATAACCATAACTTTTTTTTAATACTTTTTAACAAATTAATCTATGGTTAAGGACCAGGGATGGGCCAAATCGGAAAATAAAATGCGAAACGCGAAATTTGCGAATGTAAAAAATGCGAAAGAAAAATAAATGCGAAACGCGAAATTCCAAAAAAACGCGAAATTGCGAAACGCGAAAATTTTTCAAAAACAAAAAAAAAGTTTAAGAAAAAAACATTTAAAGACAGTTCATCCGAATTTTTAAGGGATTGTTGACCATAGATTAATTTTTGTTCAGTTGTCCCACCTTGTGCATGAAGTATTTCGGGATCATGCTGATCAGCTTTTTGCAACAATTTCTGCAATGCAATTAATAGGATTGGGATTTATGTTTATTAATAATGTTTTTTTTTTACTTTAATTTTGTAATAAAAAATTTGCACGAAAAATTGTGAAAGTTCGATTTGTTGGACATTTAAGAAAAATTTCCTTAAAAAAATTTTAAAAATTGCGAAATATGTACGAAAAAATATCAAATATAATGCGAAATTTCTTATTTTCTTAAATATTTACTTAATATTTCGGATTTTTATAAAATTTTGACCATTATTTTCGCATTTTTTCGTAAATATTTGTTTAATTCTAAGCGATTGAACAACTTATAAAAAAGTTGCAACATGAATTACCAAAAAGTCAGAATTTTTGTATATTTTAATTTATATCTTTTTTACATGTCGGTATTTCTTTGTGATTTTTGGGAAGCCGATAGAGCTTGTTAAGAGCTTTCGAATGATATCTAGAAAATGCGTCATGAAAATTTTATGCCATAAAAACCAAGTTCCTTAGTTTTTCGAGGTCACTAACCATCGGCCTATTCTGAACTCCGGACCCGAATTCGAACAAAAAGTCGAAAGTCCAAATTTTCGAATTTTGCATTTTTGCTTCAAAAACGACATATATGCTCTCTTATTGAAGGATTGATGGATCAGTTTGTTTCCTTGTATTTAAACCGCTTTTGAAGAAAAACACTAATTTCGGAAATTTTGACTTTCAACTTTTTGTTCGAATACGGGTTCGGGGTTCGAAATTCGGAACCATATTCTTATAGACTTATACTTCTGTCTGTATTACAATATCAATACTACAAAACTTAATATTAAAATATTTGTATCACTGACGCATTTTCCACTGACGCATTTTCCGGTCACGAAAAGGGGCCATTTTAATTTTTGAATTTATAAAAAACAACAAACATCTAATTCCACTGTAAGATTAACAATTTTTTTCGCATTTATTATTGTTTTTGGTATTTGGCCAATTTTGAGTCCCATTAACATGCATAAATATTTTAAGGCATCATTATGATTTGGGTCAATTGCAAGTGCCTCATTTGCGAAACCAATACCTAAAGAGAGTAATTAGATAAAATTGTAAAATGTTGCGAATAAAATTAAGCCAAAAATTTTAGAATATGTAAAAAAAAAAAGAATTCTTAATTATGCATATATATATTTTTTCAAATAGAGGGTAAAATTTTCCAAAATTTCATTAAATTCTTTAAGCAAAAAATAAAATCTTGAAAATAGGCAGGAAAATTCATTTTTGAAGAAAAAAAAACTAAATAAATAGTAAAAATTTTTGGATTTTGAAGAAAATTGAGTAAAAACGAAAAATTTTCCAATTTGAACTTTTTTTGGCATAAATTTTCAATGTTAAGAAATTCCACATTTTTTTATTAATATGTATAATCGAGAAAAAATGTAAAAAAATTTTCAAAAATTTTTTCGGTCCTTAGACGTCACAAGGGCCGCTTTAATAGAGGGTACCATTCTAAGGATTTTTTGTAAAAAAAAAAACACTTACCTTTATCAATTACACCATGCTTTTTCCATTCCTCTTTTGGTAAAGCGAATGCTTTCATTAAATCTTGCAGAAAATTTTAATTTATTTTACGTAATTATTAGGGACGTGAATTTTATGTAAGAAAAATAGCGAAATATGTAAATAAAATATGTATAAAAAATGGTAAAATATGTATGAATATGTATGTATAAAAAGTCCCCAATATGTAAAAAATATGTAACTAAAATTTTTTCATGGGTACATTTTCAAAGAAAATTTTTTTTAATTTTTGACAAGAAATTTTGATAAATTTTAAAAATTCTCCAAAAATTTAGGAAAAATTGCTAAAAAGTCCAAAATATGTACAAAAAGGCCCGAAATGTGTAAATATGCTAAAAAGCTCGAAATATGTAAATATATTTAAATAAACCCGATTTTTGTTCGCAAATAAACAAAAAGAAAGTGTTTTTTCCGACTATTTAGACCATGGAGAATCCAGGAAAAAAAAAAAATAAGTGTTTACATAAAATTCCCATCCCAAATAATCATATAATATATATGTTTATATTATAATAAATATTAAATTTATTTTTATTTTTTTATACGCCTATTGCAATTTTCTTACAAAGTCGTGCAAAACGGCATTTAAATTCCACAGTTGGAACATTTAATGTTCGTTCAATAACTTCCAGTGCTATACCTTGCTCAAACATTTGGTCAATTTTTTCCAACTAAATTAAAAATTTAAATGTAATTTAATTTAATTAAAAAAAGGTTTCGTTTAGTAAAGTTTCAAAAAAAATTATTAACTTTTCAAAAAAAAAACTTGGTTTTTTTTTTTTGAGTTTCTCAGCAGGTCATAATTTTTTTTTAAATTTTACAAATTTTTTTGAAATTGTCAAGGCAAATAGAAAACCCAATTTGTGACAAAAAAATAAAAATTTAAGGGCCTCAAAAGTAAAAATTTTGGCAGTGTTTTCACTTAAAATTGGTGGCTTAGTTAAAATCTTTTTCTTTTTTAAATTAAAAGGTAATAAAAGTTTCTAAAAAATTAAATAAAATTTAGTTTTTTTTCAAAAATCTTTAAAATAATAAAAATACTTCGGCATTTATGTTATATTCACGTGAACTGCTTGCATGCCGTTCTTCAGCGGATTGCCGCTGTGCGCGACTTGGTTGCCGTGCTGCGGCATTTTGCGTTTGGCGTTGCATGCTGCGTGCACGCTGCGCTGCCCTATTTGGCGTGGTGTTTGCGTGTTCATGACTTTGTTCATCACTCTCAATTTCACTACTTTCATCATGCTGCTGGTTAGCGGATTCAATTGCTTCCTTTTCTTTCGCAAGCCAATTGCTAACACTCCTAGATGTGCTAGCCACTGTTCTGAAAATTTTTTTAATAAAACCGTAAAAATTGCGTTTCTAGGCGCTAATTAGCTCCGAAAAATTTGCTTAATCTGGGAGGAAATAAGTGTTACCATATTTCTCTAATTATCCCCCAATCTCTATTAATCCCCAGTCTCCAGCAGGATTTTCCCACGCGATTCGAGAATGTTATCTAAGAAATTTCTTGTATTTTTTGAACACAGTCTAGCAGTGCTGTTTTGTATTGAAAAAGTGAAAGTGATAAATCTTTTAACAAAATTATCATATAATTTTTTTAATTAATATTTACTTAAATTATAATTTTTACATATGCAACATTATATATATATATATATATTAAATATTAATTCATGTACAGTAAACTATATAGAAAATTAATTTAAAAATTACTGTCAATCAACCTTGTCGAAATCAATCACTGACGAAAACACCTGGCACGAGATATTATTGTTTTTGCTCCGAGAAAAAGAAATAAAAATTTCAAAAAATCGCACCCCTCTCGTCATTTATAAAGAAGTTTTCAAAAATCTGTACTACCGTAATCCTAAAATAGAGCCCCCGGAGGCTTTATCTTTCAACTTATTTTACGGGGGGGGGGGGGCGGGTGCTAATTTAGCGGGGGGGGGGTAACTTAAAATTTTTCAAAATCTTTAAAAATCATACTCTTCAACATAGTGACGCACACCACCCGCAGTTTTTCCTGCCCATTCATGCACTCCATGCTCACGGGCCCAGTTGTTTCCATGTTTCAATTTTTTCATTATTTTTGCATAAACTTGTGCATTTTTCCTTGCACTAATTTTCTAGAAAATTTTTTTTATGAATATATTATATATTTTGAAAAGTTAAAGCATTTAAAATTTTTGCAAAAAACATTGCTTAATTTTATTATGGCTTAAGCACAATTCGGCGATGTTAAATTTTTGTTTTAAAATAAAGAACAGATTTACGATTTTTCAATTGAAAATTTCTTGTCAAAAATTTTCATGATTTTTTTTTTTCATTTTCGAAGAAATTTTAAAACTCGAAAAATTTTGACATTTACAGACTGGAAGCCTTTTTACTGCTTTTGCCTGTAAAAATTTACATCTCATTCTAACAAAAATAAACTGAATAAGAAAATCAAATTTTTCGAATTTTGTGTATTTTTACCAAAAAAAAAACATTCCCTAATTGGGACAAACTATCAATTAGACTTGAACTGGACCTGGATTCATGCCTGGATTTTGCCTGGGTTTCAATTTTTTGATTTTTTCAAATCTTTGTTAGCCCTTAAAAAATTTCAAAAACTCCAGGCCTGGATCCAGACCATGACAAGTCTGGATTTTCCTGGATTTTTGCCCAGAAAATCCAGTCCAGGTCCAAGTAGAACCCAGACCTAGGCTTTTTCAAAATGTCCAGCTCCAATATCAATCAATCTATGTGACGCTAAAATTGTCAAATTACGATTTCTCCGTAAACCATGCTTACTGCAATGTCAGATAATGTAAGCTGCGCGCGGTTTGCTTGAAGTGCATATGCTTCATCTTCTGTAGTGCCTTCATTGTTGCGCTGCAGCCCTTGTTGATCTCGTTGAGCAGGTTGCCCTTGCGAAGTTTCCACAATTGGTCTTGGCATTGCAGCGCTTGTTTGACGTGTTTGGTCACCGCGTTGCGGTCGGTTTGTTCTGGCGGGCCTTTGTGCTGCGCTGTTGGCATGCTGCTGCGCATGTCGTCGTCCATTAGCGGCGTCGTCCAATGAGGAAGAGTTTGCAGCGTGCCGTTGTGCAGCCGGATGCCCACGAGGTACTGCAGCAGCTCCACCACCATTTGTTTGGCCTGTTTGTTCGCGCTGCATTCGGGTTGGCCCGGTTGTTGTTTGTTGCACGTTCTGTTCGTTTGCATTATGCGAGCTTTCAGCATACCAAGCGCTGGGAACCATGGATAATGAATTTTGTGCTCGTCCTCTTGACGATGATGCTGTTCCATTTAATGAGTTCATCGTATTTCTTGATTGATGCTAAAAATTTTAAATTAAAAATATTTATAATATTTTTTTCTTATTTTAAAATATTTTTAATTTTTTTAATTTTAATATTTTAATGCGTCCTTTTTTAATGCTAAGTTTTTGTTTTATTTTTAAAATATTATAATTTTTAATTATAATTTTACTTTTTTTTGGTCTTCCATTGAAAGTTCTGCTGCCAATGCCATCGATAATTCATCCGCTTCATACTTAATTAACATATTATTAGAGACTGGAAATATTAAATTTGGGGATTTCGATGTGGCATTGAGACTCATTTTGTGTGACCAGATCCCGCTGGATTAATCCCCACAAATCCTTGCAATTCAAAAAAAGTGGAATTAGGGACTAGGACCATTCGAGCAAAATTTTTTTCGGAATTTCTCAATAAAACTAATAAAAAATGTAATTTTCAAAAAAAAAATGGAACTTTACATCATAACTAAAAATGGAAAATTTTGATTTTTTTTTTACTCATTTTTCTTCAAAATTAATAAATTTATTTTTATTTTGTATTTTTCTTTTAAAAATGATTTTTTATACATACGACTTTTTGCTTTTTGCAAGATTTTTTTGCTTAAATTTGATGACTTTAAGAGAAATTTTGGAGAAATTTTTTCTGTGCATTTTTTCATTTTTTGTCATATTTTGATTTTTTTTTTTTTTTGGCTGCATATACATATGTATTATGCGATTATATATGCACATAATTTAAAGCCCTATCAGATTTAATTGCACAAAAAATGACTAAAACAGAACGAAAGAAGTCCGATCAAATTAATTAGCCAAGCTGAAAAATAACTTGCCTGAAATTTTTTTTTACTTTTTTCTACCATTTATCTTGTTTACTAAAAAACTTCGAAAACAAAAAATCTTGGTAATTCTTGTGCAGGCTATTTATTGGGGTTTTGTTGACGATCACCTTTTTTTGTTTCTTACAAATGTTGTTTATACCTGTCTTAAAATTTCATTGTCCGATTCGTAAGCAACGGATTCCATTGCTGGACCCTCGTTCTGCACCACATTGCTTCTCATCGTCTGATCATTCTTGGAAAGTTCCATTACATGTCGCAAAATCTCTTCATCTAAAAAAATGTAATTAAAAAATAGTTTGATTATTTTGGACATCAAAAATTTCAAAATGTTGTAGAAATCAGCAATATGTGCCAACGCCTTCTAAAAAATTCGGAAATTCCTAGGGCTCAATCAAAAAATTTCGGTAATCAAATTTCGGCAATCAGAACTAATTCCGAGGGCTCAAAAAATTTTTGGCAAGCGGAACTCCGAAGGCTCAAAAAATTTTGGCAAGCGGAACTCCGAAGGCTCAAAAAATTTTGGCAATCGGAGTTTTTCCGAGGGCTTAAAAATTTCGGCAATCGGAACTCGTTCCAAAGGCTCAAAAAATTTTGGCAATCGGAATTTTTACGAGGGCTCAAAAAATTTTGGCAATCGGGGTTTTTCCGAGGGCTTAAAAATTTTGGCAAGCGGAACTCCGAAGGCTCAAAAATTTTGGCAATCGGAGTTTTTCCGAGGGCTTAAAAATTTCGGCAATCGGAACTTGTTCCAAGGCTCAAAAAATTTTGGCAATCGGAATTTTTCCGAGGGCTCAAAAAATTTCGGCAATCGGAATTTTTCCTATGGCTGAAAAAATTTCGTATCCGGAATTTTTCCTTGGGCTGAAAAAATTTCGTTAACCGGAATTTTTCCGAGGGCTCAAAAATTTCGCTAATCGGCAATCGGAAATTGGCATTCTGACATATTCCTGGTAAAATATTTTTTTTAATAGAGGGTATTTTGCATCCAAAAAACTTATTATTTTTTCTCAGAAATAACCAATTTATGATATGAAGCGCCCCACTAATTTCAGGGCCCTAATTATGTAATGTTATCAATTCGGAGCAAATTTTAAAAAATATTCATAAAAGTGTTTATATCGCAAGAAAATTATAAAAAAAAAAAAAAATTAATGATACCAATTTCTTCTGAAGATTTTGATTCATTTGAAATCCCATTAATTAACTGTAGACAATTTGTCAAAAAGAATAGACTAATTAAGAAGTGGAGCATAATTTATCTATATAAAAAAACTGAGGAAAACCTATTTTAATAGATAATAATTTTTTTATTCGTATTTGATCATATATATTAAATAATTTTTTTTTAATTAAAAATATCTCTATACATTTGCTTTATTTTTAATTTATAAAAATTCAATAATTGATTTATAGATATGAATACAATTGTCTCAAATCCCATATTATAGAATTACCAAAATTATATTTTTTGTGAAAATTTTATTACGTCAGATTATATTTTATAGAATTATTGTAAAGTAATGGGGAATAAATTATACATTCAATATTACATTTTTATGAGAAATATAGAAAGTTTATTAAATTATAATTTTTTTCATTTTTAAATTAAATAGACAATTAAATCTAACCTAAAATTTTAAGAAATTTGTAGTGTCGAATACTCAGTGTCGAAATACATAGCGCCAGATTTCTGCGGACTTGATACGCTTGTATAAGCACGGGAAAAACGCATTTTCCGCTTGGTTTGGGGGGGTTTATGATTACATTTATAATGCCTATTTTTGCCTATTACGGTGTTTTTGTGCCTAATGTGCCTATTTTCAGGAATTCAAAAAAAATCCTTAACAAAAATGCATTAAAAACCAAAAAATACACCCCTAAGAAATGGCCCGAAAATTTCAGAAAAAACACCCCTAAGAATTGAAAATTTTTGCCCACCCAAAAACTGAACCACAAAATTTAATTATTATTTTTTTCTTAATAAAAATTTTTGGTTTAAATTTTGTCCTTATTTGAAAAAACGTTTAAAATATTTGATTAGTTCATTACAAAAATTTTTATGTGTTTTGCAACCCAAAAAACGTTAATAAAAAAAAATTTATTTGCCTATTTTTGTACCTATTTGAGGATTTTTGTGCTTATTTAGTGCCAATTATATTAAATAATAAAAAAAGAAATACAAGAAATATTATTGAGAATTTTCATAGATTTTGGTTGGTAAGCATCATTTGTTTAGTTAAATTAATAATATTTTTAATTTGAACAAACTGTGAAATGTCATTATAATTTATATGAAAAAAGAAAAATCTTTAATTGTTTTGTTGTTTAGTTTCATCCATCGAATAAAAACTTAATTATTTGAATTCATTAAAAAATAAAAAAAAACTAATAAAAACTCACTTAAAAACATTTTCAAAAGAATAGAGACGAGAAAAGGCATGACACCAATAAACATTAAAATTTTATTTTTCGTGAAATTGGACGAAAATCGCCGAGCACACTTATCGTGAGTGTCTGATGAATTCAAGGGGAATTAGAAAATAATGTATATATTTTTTTTATAAAAAATCGAAAAATTAGATAAATGATAAAAGAGGAATAAATTAAAGGATTTATTTAATTTATTAATTTTAATTTTAAAAAATATATTAAAATACATTCCTTTTATATTTATATATTTTTATTTCTTCAACAAATCAAAAAAAAATCATTTAAATAACAATCTACTAGCGTATTAAATGTGATTCAACAAATTTGAACACAACATATTTCAATTAACAACTCATTAGTAGAGCTGGGCATTTTGAAAAATCTGAACCTGGGTTTTATGTTAGACCTGGAATTCCGGACAAAAATGCAGGAAAAACCAGGTCCAGGAAAAACACAGCTTTTCGAGGCATGGAGGCCTGGATTTTTGAAATTTAAATCCCGGTTTTTCGTTTTAAATCCAGGTTTTTCGTGTCGAACTTGTATCGTACCGGGATTTTTTTTCATATTTTACCTGGGATATGTTGGACAAAAATCCAGGAATAGGCCAGGTTGCCGAAAAATGGCCTGGACCCTTGATCCAGGAAAATCCAGGCCAAGCTCTACTAATTAGCCAATCCTAAAAATGAACATCCCTAATAAAATTGAAGCATGATTATCACATTTTTAAAATTGCAAGACGATTCATTTCAAGCTCAGCAGCCGACTTCAACACCTCGTCAATTGCGTCGGCACTCGTCCATTCTGTGCCAATTTCCTCCAACTCGTTGATCAAAATGCCGAGTTCTGAAGCCAGTCTAAGTGCACATGCATGCAAATAAATCAGCGAAATTTTTCCATGACTCATAACGATGTGGTCCAATCTTTAAATTGTTTAAATAAAAAATGATGATAATTATCTAACGATGGATTTAATTATCACTTTTAAATCCTACTGTATCAGTTTAATTTGGTAACCGTGGCCACCGTTAAGTGTACTGTGCCATACAGTGACGGTACCAGGGGGGGGGGGGGAAGTATGTTCCATCAAGACCCTTCCACACTCTAGAAATTTTTAAGGGAATTGTTACTATTGAAAACTTTCGTTTTTACAAAAGCTGTCTGAGCCTAATTTTTCAAAAAAAAAATTGAAAAATTTTACGAAAATACGCAAAACGTACAATTTTTTGGTGAAGAACTGTTAAAAATGGTAAAATTGTCAAATTTTTTCACAGCAATCCCTGTTGGCACCACCGGACCTCTCCTGTTCCCCAAAAGTTTTTTGAAAAATTCCCGATTTGTCATGTTGAAAATTAGGCCTAACTTTTCTGGACAACTGTCATTTCCAGGTCCCGATTATCCCCAAATTTCTGATCCATATCAAAAACCAAATAGACAAAATTATTTTGGCATTTTGATTACTTGTTTCTTTAATTAATTTATTTGTTTTTTTTCCTATAAAACGTGCCTCGCCATCATCTGCATTTCATCCAGGCATTCCCAAGGACTTGGTGGTCGATCCAATCTTTGAATTTGCACCAAAAGCTTCTGATCAATTTCCAATTTTTGGGCCAAACTTTTTTCAACTTCCTTCAGTTCGGCCATCATTTTTGCGATCATTGATCGGGTATCTTTGTGTAATTTAGTTTTTTATTTATAATTAATTAATTTTAATATTAATTAAGACCTTGATGTACTGCCACCGCATCCATAAAACCACAAAGAGTGAGAATGATTTGAATTGAATCGAACACATTAATTAATTTTTGAGTGCTAATTGGCAAGTTCCATTTTGACAGCAGCAAAAGTTTGTATTTGTAATGTTTTCTTAAATATAAAGAAATTTAAATAATTAAAATTTATTTTTTATTTTTATTTCAAATACAAATTTAACATTAATTATTGAGCTGAAAATTAAATTTAAGAAAGATTAGAAAAAAAAAGTTTTTTAACGATTTTTTGACAAAAATTCTCAGTAAATGCGTGAAAAAACAAAAATGCAATAAAAAAGGTCCTAAATAGCTAAAGTGATGTTTTAGATATTTTTTGGGGATTTAAGAAAAAAAAATTTCTTTTAAAAATCTCAAAATATTACAAAATATATGCGAAAAGTGCCAAAATTCAAAAAATATAGAACCCAGGAAAAGCTTACCTACAGAATAATTTAATTTGGGGTCATATTATTTAATTAAAATAAAACTATTTTTTTTATATTTGCAATGTTTTCTTTTTTAATAATATAATTATTATTCTCTCGGAAGTTTTTTTTTTCAATTTTATTATTATTTCAAAATCAAATTAAACATAATATTTAAATAAAACAATTGTTTCTGTTTACCGGCGATACAGCTCCGAATTCACTCTTTCGAGATGATATTGGACAACTTCGTACACATTTTCGCTACATTCAATTTGTTCAATGCCATTTTTGAATTTGTTTTCTAATTTTACCATAATTAACAAATTGTTTTCAACAATATCAATTTCATTTTTGAATTGAATTTGCTCCAATTTTTCATTAATTTTATGCAATTTTTTCTCAAATTTGCTTTTTGCTATTAAATTGTCCGGCAATTCCATCACAAATTTGGCATATTTTTTGTTGAATTCGTTGACTAATTCCATTGTGGTACTTTCATTTGTCATATAATCCATCTAAATAAAAAAATTTTTAATAAAATAATTAAGGATTAGGCGCCCATTTTTATGCCTTTTTCGCCATTTTTGGTGCCTATTTTCAGTATTTTCGGCAAAAAACCCTTTTAAAGAAGCAATAAAAACCGTAACCTCTTAATTGATCCTTAAAATTTATTTATTTTTTCTTGCTAAAAATCTTTAATTTAAAATTTTCTTTGTTCAAAAAACAAAATGCGTTCATTTACAATTGAAATATATAATTAAAATTAAATTATTTTTGATTGAGTTTTTATGGTTTTGCTAACTAAAATCGTTAATAAAACAAATTTTCTAATTAATAATTTGTGAATGAAATTTATTTTGTTACTTACTTGTATTTGAGTCTTGAGATTAAGTAAGACAAAAAGATCAGCAGCAATTTCAGCCTTGATCAGAGGTTTATGGTCATTATCATAATGATTGCCACGGGGCGTTCCATTAGAACTGCTTGAGCTTGATTCGGCCTAAATTAATTAAATAAATAAATAATTTTAATTTGTAAGCAAATGATTAGAGCTAACATGGATCCAGGAGGCATTGTTTTTCTTTGTTAATTAATTGTTTTTTAATATTTCTTGCTTTTAAAACCAATTAAAAAAAACCAGATTCAGGCCTGGATCTAGGCCATGACGAGCTTGGCTTGTTCCTGGGCTCGGGTTTTTGTTTAGGAAATCCAGGTCCAAGTCCAATATAGAAGCCAAGTCCAGGCCTGGATTCTGGCTATGAGTAGACTGGGTTTTCCTAGAGCCTGAATTTTCCTGGGATTTTTTTCTAGGAAACCCAGGTCCAGGTCCCAGGCTTTTTCAAAATGTCGAGCTCTACAAAATAATATTTTTTAATTAAAAAAAAACAAACAAACTTCATCATCATTTCCCATTGCTAATGCTTCATCGATACATATAAAAAGTAGCCAAAATGTAAAATATTTAAAGGCAGAAAGTTTCATCATAAAAAATAGCTAATTTTTTTGGTGCTAAAATTTATGCGAATTTTTCAACATTTATATGCAAATTTTGGTATAATGTTATGCATTTCATATGTTTTTTTATGCTTTACCTAATTTCCCAACCAATGGCTTCCCCTCCCCCACAAATTTCTTTCCGTGCAGAGGCGCCGGAAATGTTTTTAGACAGGAAGCCAAGTTCAAGCCAAATGCTTATTTTTAATAAGCCAAAACAAGTATAGCAAGTTGCAAAACAAAATAATATTAACTAAAGGCATATTTATGGGGAATATGAAAATTATTTTTTAAAATAATTAATTTAAAAAAAAATATTTAATTATCAGTAGGGCTCGGACTTTCAGTGGCAAAAAAAAACTCAAATTATTAAGTTTTAAGAATTAATGAATTAAAAAAGGCCTAGGTTCTCGATTCGCGTTAAAAATCGTTGCTCGCAATCCCTACCCTAGGTGCTTGAAAAGCACGAAAATTACTTTAAAAACAGCATTTATTTTAAAAATTTTATTTTTGAGTCATAAAACCACTAAATTATTTGGAAAAGCCAAAGTTTTTCCATCTAATTTCCGTAATTAATGATGAGGGATTCTTTTTTTAGGCAAATGCCTAAAATTTTGCGTAAAATGTCGTTTTCCGCTTGGTTTGACGAGTCTACGATGACTTTTATAATGACTATTTTTTGCCTATTTAGTTGTATTTAATGTCTATTTGCCAAATTTTGTGCCTATTTCGCCATTTTTAGTCCATATTTTCAGGATTTTCAAAAAAATCTTTTTACAAAAATAATAACGAAAAATACACCCCTAAGAAATGAAAAAAAAATTGCCAAAAAATTGATCCCCAAAATTTAATTATCTTTTCTTAATAAAAAATTTTTGATTTAAAAATTGTTATTATTCGAAAAAACCTTTAAAATTTTATTTTTTTGATTAAGTTTTTACGTGCTTTGCAACCTAAAAAAAGCGTCAATACAAATTTTATTTGCCTATTTTAGTGCCTAATTGTGAATTTTTGTACCTTTTTAATGCCTATTTTGCGATTTTTTTTTTGCTGCCCTTTTAGGTACCAATTTTCCGATTTTTTTGTGCCTGAAAAAGGAATCCAACAACGTTTACAGATATCAATTATCTATCATCATTTTCTGGCCAATATTTTGTGCATTTTAAAATGGGCCTATTTTTTGGAATTGTTCCTTTAACAAGCAGCGGATGTGCCATAATTTTAATGTTTTTCATTGGCATCGAACGATTGTTTGTTCTGATATTTCCTCTAAAATATAAAAATTCGATTCAAAAATTTAAAAATTAGCTTTTAACATTTAAATGATTTTATCCATTATCATTTTTCCCATTTTTAAGAACCGTGTCAAATTCAAACGCGGGACAATTTAACAAAAGAATTGTAACAATTTTCTGTTAAATCTCCACAACAAAGAGTACAAATTTCTGTTTTGTCATTCACGAAAGTGCCAATGTTTAAAATTGTATTTTTCACTAATTAAATTAAATCATTCATCACAGCTTTTCCTTTAAAAATAATTATTATTTACCAAAAAATATTCAATAGTAATTAGAATTAGCATAAAATATGTTCTTTTCTCAAAAATTTTAACATTTGTTCTTTTAATTAGAAAATGAATAAAAATCCAAAGTATCAAAATTTAATCAAAAATCATTAATTAATTAATTAATAGGGATGTCAAAAATATGTACAAAAAGTGGTCAAAATATGTAAATAAATATGAAAAAAAAATCCCAAAATATGTAAGAAAAACCCAAAATATGTACCAAATATGTAAGTAAAAGGTTTTAAAAGTACCTTTTCAAAAAAATATTTGTTGTTTTTTCAGAAGAAATTTCTATAAATTTTCAAAAAATTCTCAAAATATTCAAAAAAAAAAATGAAAATATGTACGAAAAATTTGCCGAAATTTTGGATTCTTTTTGAGGATTTCCCATAAATTTCCATAAAAAATCCTCAAAATGTGTTAAAAAAAATATGAAAATATGTCAGAAAAAAGTCCAAAATATGTACCAAATATGTATAAAATCACGAAATATGTAAAATAAGTATAAAAAGCTCGAAATATGTAAAAATATGTAAATAAAAGTCCCGATTTTTGTTTGCAAACACAAAAAAGAAAGTGTTTTTCCTACTATTTAGCGCATGGAGAAGCCAGGAAACAAAATATGTATTTACATAAAATTGATATCCCCTATTAATTAATTAAGGTTCTTTTTCCTTCACTGCATTGGCACAACCGAAGAACAATTATGAACGCAAATTAATTTCAACAAAAATAACAATTCTTTTTGAAATGCCTTTCGATATTCCGAACTAAAAAAATAAAATTATATTAAAATTAAAATATGAAAATTCGAAATTTGCCTTGTCAAAAACAAAATTGGGCCACATGAAGCGGCACTGAAATGCAACAAAATGCCATTGATTTGATTAGAATAACATAAAAATATGGCATTGCTATCAATATGAACTGATTTTAGTATGATCATTGTGAATATTGCAATGATATAACCACCAATATTGAAAACAACAATTGTTAAGAGTGAACGGAAAATTCTTTTGTTGAATTGTGCCGCGTTTGAATTTGACGGTGCTGAAAAATGCCAAAAAAAAAATGATAATAAGCAAATTTTTGGCAAATTTTATGTAAATTTTTACCGCATTTTCGAGTTAATATTAAATTTCTTAAAATATTTAAAATAATTTTTTTTTTGAGTCTTTATTTTGACAAATTTGGTAAAAAAGAAATAAATTGGAAATTTATTGCAGCATTTTAAGGGCTTAAATATTCATAGAGATCAAAAAGAAAAAAAAATAACTTAATTATAATATATATTTTTCAATTTTTTGTAAAAACCTTTCCGACAACGAATTATTATGGCGATTAATGCATAAATAATTACTGTAGATACCATTAACACTGCGCTCTCGAAAATAAGAGATAAGCAGAGTTTCTGTAAACTTTTAAATAAAAAAGCAAGCTTTGACTAAACAAAAACTGACTGAATCAAAAATGAGGCTGTCAATTTCGTAATAATTGCCAATAATTTTAAGCGGATTCATTTGATAAGCATAATAATTCAAAAAAATAAATGTCGTCACGAGAATTTGAATTACGGTAACCATCAGCACAACAGTAAGAAAAAGTGACGAATTGAATTTCCTAATTGAAAAATAAAATAAATTTAATTTATTTAATGACATAATTTTTATACTTTAATGGAAAAAGCACAACAAACAGTCGTTCAATGCCAATGAAAAGCATTAACTTTAGAGCACAACCGATGCTAATTAAAGGAAAAAGTACAAAATAAAAAGCATTTTGAAAAGGCACAAAATATTGGCCAGAAAATGCGGTAAAAATTGACAAAAAATTGCCACAAAAATTGATGATTTCAAACAATGAATAAAATGCCAACAAAATATTCACGGAACCACGAAATGATCTGAAACATTTAATTGTAATTGATTGCTTAATTAAATTTTTTTTGTAAACTTTGTCCGAATTGTGATGTAAATCACTGAAAAATTCAACAAAATTCCACAGATTGTCAAAATGAGTAAAAATATGCCATAACCAATCATTGGCCAGCAAGGAATTTGATCAGAACACATCTTTATTAAAAATGGGTTAATTATTAAAAATATTTAATAAATTACCTGCAATATTATCATGTCTTCTTTCTCTTTTATTTGGGTTTCATTCATTGTAATTTAGGAATTCCTTTTTTTAAAATATGTCACACAATTTGTTTGAGTATTCTTTGATGTAAAAAAAAAATTTAACAAAATTATGGTCAAATCGCTTAATAAAATTAATTATATAGATTACAATTTTTAAATATTTGCGCCTATTCGTGACATAAAAAGCAGAAATTTGTACTCTTTTGTTTGGCAAATTTTTAATTGTTTAAAATTAATTTAAAGAATTTTGATTTGTTAAGCGCGGCAAATGGCAATTTAAGAAAATAAATACATGTTTAATAAATAGCCAGTTATTTGAATTTTGATGACTTTTTTTGGTTTTATTTTTTCAAAATTTCATGCGAAAATGTTGGAATAATCACCGAAAAATGAAAAATTTTAATGCTAAAATCCTTCCTTGAGATTCCTTCATTGCAACTTACATACGAAATGCTTTATTTAAAAATTTGTCGAATAATTTTTTTTCTATATAAGTATATTTAAGGAAAATTTACCGTGAAATTGTTTAATAAAATTAATTAAATTTTTAAATATTTTTCGTCAATTAGTAATGACATAGCAAAGCAGAAAAAATTTGTACACTTTGTTTGGCAAATAATTAATTGTTCAAAATTAATTTAAGGAATTGATTTGTCAATTTGTATTTTTGTGAATTTTTTGTTTTTTCAATTTATTGTAATTTAAAAATTACATGCGGAAGAAAACATTGGTAATATCTGCATTATGAAATGAACGGTCAGGGTCGTTTTCGTACGGGCCGTTTTCGTACGAGCACAAGTTTTTGGCTATAACTTTTTTCTTTGCCAACCAAATCCAACATTGTTGGTATCATTCGATAGCCCTAAGTGTCCTCTATTAGCCTGCAAAATTTCGAAAAATCTCGTTAAGGTTCAAAAAAGTTATGACCAGAAGAATTCATACAACCAGATTTTCCAACTTTTTTGGCTCGAACTTTTTTTAAAACTTAACGAAATTTTTTGAAATTTTGCAGGCTAATAGAGCATCTGAATGGCTATCGAATGATATAAAGATCGTTGGATTTGGTTGACATAGAAAAAAGTTATAGTCAAAAAACAAGTGCTCGTACGAAAACGGCCCGTACGAAAACGGCCTGGCCCGTGAAATGAAACCATTTCTTCTTTCTCTTTTATTTGGGTTTCATTGATTTTAATTCATAAAAAAAAATCTTTTTTAAATTGTTGAATAAATCTTTTGATATTCCTTGAATATCGAAAAAAAAATATTTTTTTAAGGAAAAATTAGGATGAAATTGAAAAATTAATTACAGAAAACATTGCTACAATAATTTGTATTTTCTGTGAATTTTTTGTTTTTTTTTCATTCTGTTAAAAATGTCATGCGAAAAATGCCACATCAATTTTTCTTCCTTATGCTATTAGAAGTAAGTAACAAATCCCTTTCATTAGCAAAAGTTAACGGATTTGTGATGGCGATAAATCCCTAAATAGGGCCTTAAGGTGCTAGGTCGATGCGAAAAAAAGCTCAGTGTGGGCGATGCGAAAAAAAAACTCAGTGATTGATAAATTAAATAAATTAATTAAATAATTCAATTCACAAAATCACGGCGCCGTCCGGTTAACCCTAATGTACGGCCAGACGCAAGTCATTTTCAATTTTTTTTTAATTTTTCAATTTTTCGCATCACTTCTCATCAATTTTCTACATTTGTACTAAACACAACCTGACGCCATTGACACCGTTTTGTAGAGCTCATCGAGCTGTACAAAAAAGCCCCTGGTACCGGCACGCTTAGCTTGGGTTGGCCATCGACAGGGGTCGGGGACGAGACTGAGGGCCCTCCGGCAGAGGTGCCCGCCCGACCCCTGACGGGCTCCAAGCGAACGGGTCAAGAACCGGACCCGGCCTGGCAGATAGCCCTTGAAAAACTGAACAAAAAAGTGTCCTTAACCGGGCCGGTCCGGGTTCCGGATCAGGCACTTTTGGTGCCCCGAAAGTGGTGCGATAGGCTTCCGAAAAATGACCAATCAATCACTGAGTTTTTTCGGATCGCCCCACACTGAGTTTTTTTTCGCATCGTCTCAGCACGGGGCCTTAATAGGTTCAAAAAAAAAAAACTAAAAAAACAAAAAATGTATGGCTCCCTCTCACTCTCTTTCCTTAAACATGGGAAAATGAATTTGTAAACCGATTAAAGTTCGAAAACTTTTAATGTGCGTAGAAAGAAACGAAAATTTTGTCAGACCTTAAAAGAACAAATGTGGAGGAGCTGAGAAGAAAATAATTGGAAATTAGTGATGAAAAAGAATTTAATGAGGCTTTAATGAGGCGTTGTCATCACATTATCAAGAATTGAGACAAGTTTAATTACCTAATTAGGAGGGAGGAAAGCATTACGAAATATTAAAATTTGAAGGCAAAAAAATGTTAAGCTCAAGAGTAACAAATCATTTTGAAAAATATTCCGATGATACAAATCATGCATGAAACCGAAGCACAGAAAATCGTAAAATCGGTGTATTTTTATCACCGGCAAAAGTCAATGGGTTTCTGATAGAGCCCGACATTTTGAAAAAAGTCTGGACCTGAACCTGGGTTCATGTTGGATCTGGACCTGGATTTCCTGGACAAAAATCCAGGTCCAATAAAAATCCAGGCAATCCTCGAGACCTGGATCCAGACCTGGACCTGGATTTTTTGAAATCTGTTTTAAAAAGCAAACAAATGTTTGAAAAAATCAATTAATTGCTTGGGAACATCTAAAAATATCTAATTTACAATAATAATATGTTTTTTTTAATTTTTTTCACTTTGACCTGGACCCTGGTTTCCTGGACAAAAATCCAGGAAAATCCAGGTCCAGGAAAAATCCAGGTTGCCGAAAAATGGCCTGGACCTGGATCCAGGAAAAATCAAGGCCTGGATCCAGGTCCAGGTCGAGCTCTAGTTTTTGATAGTGATGAAAAAGCATTTATGATGAAAAAGCATTTAACGGGGAACTTAATGACGTGATGCCATCGGTGCTAGGTCGATCCAAAAAAAAAAACTCAGTGTGGGCGTTCCAAAAAATTCAGTGATTGATTAAAAAAAATCACGAAAGTCGGGCACCTCTGCCGGAGAGCCCTCAGTCTCGTCCCCGACCCCTGTCGATGGCCAACCCAAGCTAAGCGTGCCGGTACCAGCGGCTTTTTTGTGCAGCTCGGCGAGCTCTACTCTACTATAAATGGAGAAAATTGTTGAGAAGTGTATGTGAAAAATTGAAAAAATTTGAAAATGACGCGATTTTTCGGAAGCCTATCGCACCACTTTCGGGGCACCAAAAGTGCCTGATCTGGAACCCGGACCGGCCCGGTTAAGGACACTTTTTTGTTCAGTTTTTCAAGGGCTATCTGCCAGGCCGGGTCCGGTTCTTGACCCGTTCGCTTGGAGCCCGTCAGGGGTCGGGCGGGCACCTCTGCCGGAGGGCCCTCAGTCTCGTCCCCGACCCCTGTCGATGGCCAACCCAAACTAAGCGTGCCTGTACCAGCGGCTTTTTTGTGCAGCTCGATGAGCTCTACAAAACGGTATCAATGGCGTCCGGCTGTGTCTGCTACAAATGGAGAAAATTGGCAAGAAATATTGTGAAAAATTGAAAAATTAAAAAAGGAAAGTGAACAAACCCCCAAGGCCACATCAATTTTTTGTTCTTCCTACACCAAATCTTAGTTGTTAAACAAGGGACATTCAGAACTGTAAGTGTTCAAATCACTTTTAAACCACTTTTATCGTGTAGAGTATAGTCGATTTACTATTGTAAATTTTTGGCTTTTTTTTTTTGGCTCCGCAGCCAAAAATGATCAGAAAAAATCGATCAAAGTTCCCTAAAATCGGTAAAATACTTAATTTTTAAAAATTCATAAAAAAAAAATCTTATGCTAGAGCCATAAATTTTTTTGTTTTTGTTTAAATGATCAGCATAAATTTCTCTATAAAATAGTATGAAAATATAAAATGAAATAACAAATAAAAACCATGCTAGGTGGAATAATTCTTGGAAGAAAAATCAAAATAATTCATTGTCTGTCAAGCGGATCCGAACCCATGACAAATGGTCCTTAAAATGTTGTAACAAGGAAAATTGCATTACATTAACCTATTTTTGCTTGTATTTTCATTTGATCGATTTTTTTCTGATCATTTTTGGCGCCGGAGCCAAAAAAGCCAAAATTTACAATAGTAAATCGACTACTATGCTCTACACGATAAAAATGGTTTAAAAGTGATTTGAACACTTACAGTTCGGAATGTTCCCCTGTAAGTATTTTGAATGTTTTCAATTGCAGAAGGCACCATCACAGAGTCCGACCGATTTTGCGGCACAAGTCAGTCAGCGCTAGAGGTGTGCCGTGACTGCAAAAACCCGTGAACCGTGAATCGCGAGCGTGACCGTGAATTGGTCCCGTGAATCGTGACCGTGACCGTGATCCAAAAACCCGTGAAATTCACGGTTTTCGTGACCGTGACCGTGAATTTTTAGAAAATTTTCTCTTGCGGCGAATTTTTTTTTTTGCTTTTATCGGGGATCCCAACTGAAAATTTTCAAAATCAGCATTTGGCAGACAAAAAATCATCATTTGGTTTCAAAAACCAGCATTTGGAAAATTTTATTGGAAATGAAAAAAATAAAATGTTTTTTTTTGCGGGCGCGTTTTCCAAAAAACTTTTGGGAACGAGGGCCGGCGGTGCCGATAGGCGCCGGCGGGAAAATTTTTCAAAATTTGAGTGTTATATGTCAACAGATTTTCACCAAAAACGACCAATTTTTGTGATTTAAGCCGATTTATTAATGAAAAAAATAAGTTTTGGAGGCCCGGCGGTGCCGATAGGCGCCGCCGGGGAGATTTTTTACAAATTTTGCTCCGATTTCTTAGCAAACTTTGTCCAAAAAATGACCAATTTTCTCTATAAAACAATATGAAATTCTGAAATTTTCAGTTTTATCCACTGTAAATTTTTCACGGAAAAACCGTGAACAGACCCCGTGAATCGTGACCGTGACCGTGAGTGAAAAAACCCGTGAAATTCACGGTAACCGTGACCGTGACCGTGAATCACGGCACACCTCTAGTCCGCGCAGAGTGTGAACAGGCACAAAGGACACTCACAAAAGTCAATCCCTTAATTAGCGATTTGTGATTAGCTGACCGTGACTTTGACCTTTTTCCTTCGATGTTTTTCGAGATCGATTTTTTTAAATATCGATCGAGGAATTTTCATTTTGATTTTCTGAAAAAATCTATCGAATTACTTGTCCGGTCTCAAGTTGCACTTGGCTTGGTAAATTTATGATTTCATTTTTTTGTCCGGCGCCTTGCTTCGTCTGCGCAAACTTTTTAAATATTCATTAAATTACACAAATTGTTGCCCTGATACATACCTGTTTGCCAAATACGCAGATAAAAAAAAAGAATGTAATTTGCTGCAATTAATTTTTATTAAATTCACCATTTTACCGCGAAAATTTTTTTCGTAATATAAAAATTAATTCATATACATATATATATATTCAAAAGAAATAATCATTATAATTAAAAAAAATTTTCGTGATTAAAATGAATGAAACCCAAATGAAAAAGAAAGAAGAAAGGATATATAGCAGGTTATATATTAAATGTTTTTAATAATGTGAACCATTTTTAATTAAGTTTTGGCCTAAAACCATGAACACTTGAAAACCCAAATTTTCTGCCATTTAGCTCAAAATAAATTAACAAAAATGAATAAACTCACATTTTGTCTGCTTCAAGCTTTTCCAAAAAGTGCACCCCCCTTACCTAAACAAATATTTGCCAGTTAACAAATTTAAATTTAAAATACAGAAATTTTTCACGAAAAGAAAAAAAAATACAAAATTAGAAAACAAATCACAGATAATAAAGCCGAAATTGAGTACAGTAATGTTATAATTAAGAACATTTGAGCTTAACCGTATGTAGGCAGAATTTTTCATAGACCTAATTGATGTTTTAACTAAGAATTTAATTAAAAAAAATTTTCTTAGATAACAAAAGAATCAAATTAGATTAACTTCAATAACAATTATTTTAATATATATTAGGTCAAATTTAATTGGTCATTAAAAAAATAATTAAATTTGCAACTGACATTTGAAAAATAATGTTAATTAAGAAAAAAATTTTAATTCTTTTTTTTATTTCTGACCAATTTATCCCCGTTATTGGTCGCATTTTCCTATGAGCATTTTAATTATTTGTCATTTTTTAATATTAACTTTTTTCTAACAAATTTTACATGACAATCAAAGATTACACGTTTTAATTAATTAATTAATTAGTTATTAATTTCCGGTTGGCATTTGTCCCGCGCCGTGCTTCGTCTGCGCAAACATTTTAAATATTCATTAAATTACACAAATTACGGCCCTGTCCAATGCGCCAAACGCGCAGATGAAAAAAAAAAATCTAATTTACTGTAATTAATTTTATTAAATCGATCGCCATTTTACCGCAAAGATTTTTTCATAAAACAAAAATTAATTCATTCATACATATTTTCAAAAGGAAAACTCATTCAATTTATATTTAATAAAAAAAAACTTTTTTTACTTTATTAAAATGAATGAAGCACAAATAAAAGATCATGGAGAAAGGATCACATTGCAGGTGATTTATTAAATATAATTTTTAAAATTCAATTTATTTAAAGTTTTGTTCTGATCAAATTCCTTGTTGGCCAATGATTTGTTATGGCATATTTTTGCTCATTTTGACAATCAGTGGAATTTTGTTTAATTTTTCAGTGATTTAGATCACAATTCGGACAAAGTTTACTATAATCTGTAATTAATTAATCAGTCAATTATAATTAAATTTCCAGATCATTTCGTGGCTCTGTGAACATTTTGTTGGCATTTTATTCATTGTTTGAAATCATCAATTTTTGTGGCAATTTTTTGTCAATTTTTACGGCATTTTCTGGCCAATATTTTGTGCCATTTAATGTAGGAATTTATTTTGGCATTATTCCTTTAACAAGCATCGGCTGTTCCCTCCTTATAATGCTTTTCATTGGCATTGAACGACTGTTTGTTGTGATTTTTCCGCTAAAGTATAAAAATTTAAATCATTATCGAAATTAAATTTATTTTTTTTTCAACAAGGAAATTCAATTCGTCATTATTTCTTACTGTTGTACTGATGGTTACTGTAATTCAAATTATTGTGCCAGCATTTGTTTTTTTGAATTATTATGATGATAAAATGAATGCGCTTGATGTTGTTGGCAACTATTACGATATTATTATTCACATTTTTGATTCAGTCAGTTTTTGTTTAAATTAAAAAATTTAAATTAAAAAGACATTTATACAGGAATTCTGCTTAATTGTTCTTCTTGAAGGGATAATTATGATGGTATCTACAGTAATTGTTTATGCATTAATTGCCTTAACAATTCAATGTCGGAAAGGTTTTTTGACACAAATTAAAAAATTTCATTTATTTTAAAATCTAAAAACGCTTTAATCTTTAAATTGCTTTACCTCATTATCATTTTTGCATTCTTCAGTACCGTCAAATTCAAACGCGGCACAATTCAACAAAAGAATTTTTCGTTCACTATTAACAATTGTTTTGGTCAATTTTGGTGGTTATATCATTTCAATGTTCAGTATAATAATACAGAAATCAGCTAACAGTGATATCAATGCCATATTTTTATGGTATTATAACCAAATCATTGGCATTTTGTTGCATTTCAGTGCCGCTTCATGTGGTCCAATTTTGTTTATGACAAGGCAAAATCCATTTTTTTGTTATTATTAATTTAATTTTTATTTTTTAGTTCGGAATATCGTACGGCATTTCAAAAAGAATTTTCGATTTTGTTGAAATTAATTTGCGCGAGTTCTTCTTCTGCGGTTGCCCCACAACAGTAAAGAAATAAAAAGAAATTCAAATTTCATTAATTAAAAAGATCTTTATTTGTATGTGCATATTTTAAAATTTGGATAATATAGCATTAAATTTCTGTATAATAAAAATATGAATGAAGCATTTTTGTGGACTTGGGGCAGGTGACAAATTAAATTTTTTTAAAAATGTAAAAAAGAATTTACTTAATAAAAAAATTGAAAATTTAAAGGAATTTGTGATCTTAGCAAAAGTTATGAATAATCGGCAAAAAGTCAAAAAAAAAATGGGAAAAAAATCATGAAAAAAATAGCCAAAAAGTTACAAAAAACGTCAAAAAAAAAAGCAGGAAAGAAATGCAAAAAGGTCCTGAAAAATTAGGCAAAACTAATTAAAATCAAAATCCTTTTTTTAAACATTTATTGTTAGCAAACAATTTAAAACGATTAATTTTAACGAAAAAGAGACACCTTTCAGAAGGGCTCCCTATCATTTCGTCACTGATCGTTTCGTCACTGTTCAGTTCGTCACTGATCATTTCGTCACTGAGAAAATTTTTTAAGTATTTGTTTTGGTAGAATGCTTCTAAATTGTTTTTACCCAAAATTTGTCGTAAAGGCCCAGCCAAAAGTTTCTTACAAAAGTTTTTGGCAAAATTTTGTGATAAAAATAGCATGAAAAATCTGGAATATTTGTTAAAAAGCAGCGCCGCGAAGAAACGATGTGCATGGTAGTGCTAAGACTCTCGAGCCTCGCTCGTGAAAAGTCTCGGGTTTTTTCGGTCTTGGTCTCGAGCAGCACTAGTGTGGGGGAGGGCTCGCAAAACTTTCACAAAAGGTCGTCGTAAATATCAGCCCTGACTCCCCGTCCCCTCCCCCCCCCCCTCGGCCAATTATACGCAGGGGACACTGCATGTCGACCCCTTGTACACTTATGGTCTTAATGTATTATGGAAAAAAAACAAATTTTAAAATAAACACATTTGGAAGTTAAAATTAAAAATTAAGAAGCAAAATTGATCTCTTTTATTTCATAGAATGTCCCTTAAATCTCACAATCAACAAATTTATTTTTTATTTTTTGCTAGCACGTTTGTTTTAAAGAATTTTTGTTGTTTTTAAGGCAATGTGCCAAACTTTTTTTAAAAAATTTTCTCAGTGACGAAATGATCAGTGACGAACTGAACAGTGACGAAACGATCAGTGACGAAATGATCGGCCACCTTCAGAAGTGTTACCCCGGCAGATTTTAATTTTAATTTTTCAGTCTTGCTATTTGAGTCCTAATGGTATAGGAAGTTTCAGTACCGTCTCGAAGATATACTTACTTTCGCAATTTTCTTCGCGAAAATTCAAATTTTGCCTTAAAAAGTGAAAAAACTCATAAAAACGTTCAAAAAAGACAAAAAAATCGCAAAAGGAATAAAAAAGTTTAAAAAAAACGTCACAAAAAATGAATGTTAGAAGCTTCAAACAAAGTGTAGAACCCTTTTTAAGTCATTTAAGGTCATTTAAAGTCAGCAAAAACAAAGTTAATTTCACTTAAATTCCCATCCCTAATGATTAGGGTTGTAAATTATATGGATTAACATATTTTTTCTGCGCATATGCTATGAAGAAAGGGGCTCAAAAATAGCATTTCTGCGTTAAAATTTTTTGATTTGGTAAAGGTTTTTAGTCCATATAAATCCATATTTTGGGGGTTTTCGGGAATAAATCCATATTTCGCCATTTTTGCCTTTTTAGTCCATATTTCGGCCATTTTTGGCAAATGTTCACAAGAAAAATGGAAAAAAAGCAAAAAATACACCCCTAAAGTTCGACTTTTTAGAATTTTTAAAAATTACTTTTCGTCGTCATTTTGGCATTTTTAATAAATATTTTCACCTTCTTTTTTTTTTTTTGCAAACTTTTCTTTTTTTTAAGTGCGAAATTTTTTTTGAAATTGGCAAACTGGAGGTGTTTTTTTATACAACGGACGACAATAAAAAATTTGCATTTTTAAATTTTAAATCCATTTTTTGGTTGTTTATTGTATTTTTTAACTTTATTTAAGCAAATAATGAATATATAAACCTTTTTTGGAATTTTTGAGGGTTTAAAACATATATTTTGGCAGTTTTTCATCCATATTTTGGTCCATATTTGGGCATTTTTGAGCTTTCTAGTCCATATTTCGGGCTTTTTAGTCCATATTTTATGTCCATATTTAGCGTTTTTTAGTCCATATAATTTACAACCCTACTAACGGTCTACGTCAGTTGGGCCCTCACGATTGGGCCCCCACGTTTGGGCCCTCACGTTTGGGCCCCCACGTTTGGGCCCTCACGTTTGGGCCCCCACGTTTGGGCCCTCACGTTTGGGCCCCCACGTTTGGGCCCCAGAATATTTTTCCACTATAACTTTCTATAACTTTTTTCTTTGTCATCCAAATCCAATAAACATGATATCATTCGAAAGCTTAACATGTTTAGAAGCTTTTTCTAAGCTGTTGCTTCGCGATTAGACAATTACCAAAAAAGTTATACATGAATATTGCAAAAAAGTCAAAATTTTTGAAATTTTTTCTTAATAAATATTTTCCAGGCTTGAAAATCTTTTCGCTTTTTGTAAGGCTAATAAAGCATGTGAAGGGCTTTCGAATGATACCAAGATTGTTGGATTTGGATGCCAAAGAAAAAAGCTTAAGTGGAAAAACATGCTGGGGCCCAAACGTGTGGGGCCCAAACGTGAGGGCCCAACTGACGGGTTCCGCCTACTAATGACGGTAGGGGACGGTTCGGTGCCAGCCGTTTCGGTGCCAGCCCAACTTTTGGACTACAACTTTTTTCATTGTTGACCAAATCTAGTAATCTTGGTATTATTCGAAAGCTTTATATGTTTAGAAGCTTTTCTAACCTATTGCTTAGCGATTAGACAATTATCAAAAAAGTTATAACATGAAATAACAAAAAAACCAAAATTTTTGAAGTTTTTTTTTTAATAACTTTTTTACAAGCTAAAACTTTTTTTTTTGTTTTTTGTAATGCTAATAGAGCTTGTGAAGGGCTTTCGAATGATACCAAGATTGTTAGATTTGGTCAACAATGAAAAAAGTTGTAGTCCAAAACTTGGGCTGGCACCGAAACGGCTGGCACCGAACCGTCCTGTTCCGCCCTAATGATGACATTGAATCTCATTAAAGTCCAATTAAATTCTTTTTCACCACAATATATAAATGATTGATTGATTGATTGGGTAAATCGTTTTTTTTTTAAATTTTACTTTGTCATAATGTGTCGCTGCCTTCCCATTTATTTGTTCATTTCCCTATTTTTTGTCTTAATTAGAGCCCGCAGGGCCCTTTTAGTTATTTGTTAATGTCCTTTAATTTTCATGAAATTTTCTCATTTGTCATAATGAGTCGCTCCCTTCCCATTTTCACACATTTATATGTAAATTGCTAAATAATTTTATAATGTTGTGTAATTAATTTTTTTAAGCAACTTTACCGTAAATTTTCCTAAAAAAATAAAAAAATTTTACAAGCAAAAAATTCGAAAAAAAAATTCAATAAATTTTTCAAAAAATTGAAATTGCAGCGAAAGAATAACTAATAATTTTATTTGGTAATTTATTAAATTTGATAATTAGAAAATATTATTTTTAAAAACATATGTTCTGATCAAAATCCTTGCTGGCCAATGATTGGTTATGGCATATTTTTGCTCATTTTGACAATCTGTGGAATTCTGTCAAATTTTTCAGTGATTTTCATCATAATTCGGACAAAGTTTAATATAATCATTATTAATCAAGCAATTAAGATTAAATTTTCAGATCATTTCGTGGCTCTGTGAACATTTTGTTGGCATTTTATTCATTGTTTGAAATCATCAATTTTTGTGGCAATTTTTCGTCAATTTTTACTGCATTTTCTGGCCAATATTTTGTGCCTTTTAAAATGGGCCTATTTTTTGGAATTGTTCCTTTAACAAGCAGCGGATGTGCCATCATTTTAATGTTTTTCATTGGCATTGAACGATTGTTTGTTGTGCTTTTTCCGCTTAAGTAAGTTTTTTTAAAAATAATAATAAAAATAATCTACTATTAATTTATTTTAAAATTTATATTTATTAAGGAAATTCAATTCGTCATTTTTGCTTACTGTTTTACTGGCGGTTACTGTAATTCAATTTATTGTGCCGGCATTAGTTTTTTTGAGTTATTATGACGAGAAAATGGATGAATTTAAAATCATTGGCAATTTTTACGAAATTATCATCCACATTTTTGATTCAGTAAGGATTTTTAAATTAAGCAATTTAATTTAAAAAAAACAATGCTTTTACAGGATCTCTGCTTAATTGTTCTTTTCGAATGCACAATTGTTATGGTATCTACAGTAACTGTTTATGCATTAATTGGCATAGCAATTCATTGTCGGAAAGGTTTTTATGAAATGAATTAAATATTTTTAATTTATTTAAAATGTAAAAAAGGCTTTTATCATTTAATTTTTAACCATTTTATTATATTTTTTGGCATTTTTAGCACCGTCAAATTCAAACGAGGCACAATTCAACAAAAGAATTTTTCGTTCATTATCCGCAATTGTTTTGGTCAATTTTGGTGGTTATATCATTTCAATGTTCAGTATAATAATACAGAAATCGGCTAACAACGATATCAATGCCAAATTTTTATGGTATTATAACCAAATCATTGGCATTTTGTTTCATTTCAGTGCCGCTTCATGTGGCCCAATTTTGTTTTTGACAAGGCAAAATTTGATTTTTTGAACTTTTCTGTTGTATGGCCCGGATTAATTTTAAAAAAACTGTGAAATAAAATAGCAATTCCCCATGGCATAAATTAATAAAATGCATTTGTTTTCAAAGAAATTTTATCTCAAATTGTAGTTTTTATGCCTCAGAAATAATTTAATTTTCGCACTAAGCGCCATTTCTTGATTTTTAAAAAAATTCATGGGCCAAAAAACAGAAAAGTACACGAATTTTTTAATATTTTAATTGTTATTTTTTTAGTTTGGAATATCGCACGGCATTTCAAAAAGAATTTGCACTTTTGTTGAAATTATTTTGCGAGAGTTCTTCTTATTCTGCGGTTGCCAGTAAAGAAATAAAAAGAAGTTCAACTTTAACTAATTAAAGAGATATTTTTTAATGTATAGGCACATATTTTTAAATTTTTCTATAATGCCCAATTCATATTTTTTGATAATTTCATTTTTTTCCCTAATAAATCATCATTTGATTGGCATAATTCCAATTGAATTTTAAAAAAGTGATAGCTAGGACAAACATTCTGCAAAATTTCCAAAATTTTCGTGCACTTAGCATTTTTTTTATAAAACTTGAAAATTTCACGTAAAAATTGGGTGAATTTTTTCAAAAAAAAAATATTCGAATGTTTGTAAAGATGCTTTGAATATATGAAATCTTTTAAGTTTTGAAGAATGTTTTGCATCCCTTATGATAATAAATAATAATTTTTATGCTGAATTCTATGGAAGCTTTAAGATTTATTTAATTTTAACACTTAAAAAAAAGTTATTAAAATTAAAGAATTGGTAAAAGTGAAGAATACTGCCGGGAATGAAAATGTATATAATTATATATTAATCTACTCTCTAGGTCTGTAATTAAATAATCCAAAAGCATAATTTCTGGCGGCAACCACTCCCCTGAAGAGTTACAGACCCGGGACTAAATGGCTAAATACCTATGAGACTGAACCGTCCACTGCTTAAAACGCATGGAACACCGACAAAAGCTATATCAATCGGTTCCGCTTGGTATGTAAAGCACGAATCTGATAGAATTTTTCAGCAAAAAATAAATTGCAAAAAGTTACGGGTCCTCAAAACCTCCGAAAATGACGAATTTATATACATTTTCAATGCCGGCAATATTCTTCACATTTTTCCAAAGATTTAAACATTAACCAAAGAATACTTAATGAATGTATTTCAAATCTTTTTTTCAAAAACTGGTGTAAATATTTGGAAAAGCCCAAAATGATGACACCAAAAAATTGGTCGTTCATTTGAAATTTGATTTGGCGGTCGTTTTACGCGTCGCCAAGCCTTTCTCCTTCAGTTTGGCCTCTTTCTGATCATTTGGCAACATTGCGCAACTGCCCGCCTTGCCGGAGCAGTAAAAGCGCGGGCCAATCCGATTGAAAAATGCCAATGCCATTGCGCACGCGCCCTGCTGCAAGCCCTTGCCACAGTAGCAGCATGTGAAGCATTTTTTGTGGACTTGGGACAGTGGGCAAATTAAAAATTTAAAAAATGCATAAATAAATAAATTAATTAAAATTTTTATGAATTTGGCGAACATAACATGGATTCCATCTGTGAATTTGGCGAACATAACATGGATTCCATCTGTGCCACCTTTTTCTGGGCATTTTTTTTTTTCAAAATCGGCCCAATTTTAAATAATTAATTTTTAAGTTTTCAAGATACAAATATTTTTTGGGATCAAAAATAAAACACTGAAATAACAAAATCATTTAAGCATTTGGCCATTTTTTTTTGGAAGAAAATGCGCGATAAAAAGTGTCCATTTTTCAAATTTATTTTACAAAGAATTTTTTTTTTTTTTGGCATTCTGTTGTCCGAGGCATTTTCCTTCTAAATAAATTGCAAGGCCATGAGAGGAAAATTTTTCGGATTTTCTGAGATATTTTTCAAATTTTTCATTTGGAAGTGTTTGAATGGCTACCCGACATTTGAGGACTTGACATTTGAGGACCCGACATTTGAGGACCCGACATTTGAGGATCCCGACATTTGAGGACCCGACATTTGAGGATCCCGACATTTGAGGACACGACTTTTGAGGACCCGACATTTGAGGACATAAACATTTTCAAAAAAATTAAATGGAAATTTTATTTTATATCATTATAAATGAGAAAATGCATTTTCCAAAGGCAAATGGGAGCAAATTTGGCAAAAAGTCTTCAAGGACAGCCGAATAATTAAATCTTTATTCTCCATGTACAGCATGTAGTATCAAGATGCTAAGATTTGAGTTTGAGTTTTTGTAATTATCTAACGCGTTGTATAACACGAAGTTCAAAGGGAAAAATCTTCTCATAAATGCTCGAAGACCCCCCTTATTTTCGATTAACACCTGTAATCATCAAGAAAGCGTTCTTCATGATTTGGGTCGCACAAAAAAGGCCGAAGAAAGGTTCATTTAACTTTAAGAATGCAATTCTCCAGTGTAAACTCCCTTGTATCGAATGAAAATGAATTGATCGAGCTATACTTTTCAATTATTGGACTCATCACTGTTCTAAAGAGACAAAAGAGAATTGCAGCTGATAAGCTGTAGCAGTATGAGTTGGACCCAAGTCAGGGGATAAGAATTCGAGAACGGAAAAAAACACATGACAGTGAATACATATTTTTAGCCTGGCTTCTCCATGCTCTAAATAGTAAGAAAAACAATTTCTTTTTTATGTTTGCGAATAAAAATCGGGACTTATATTTACGTATTTTTACATATTCGGAGTTTTTATACATATTTAGGGATTTTCTTACATATTTGTACATATTTTGGATTTTTCATATATATTTTCATTTTTACATATTTTGAAGATTTTTAGGGAATTTTTGGAAAATCCTAAAAATAAATCAAAAATTTCGGAAAATATTTTTGTACATTTCTTCATTGTTTACATATTTTGAAAATGTACACCTGAAAAATACCAAAAAGTAATTTTTAAAATACTAAAAGGTATTATAAGCCTATTTAAGTCATTTTTATGGCATTTTGTCCCTATTTCATCCTTTATACGGGATTTTTTCCATAAAATAACCATTTGAAAAATTTTATTTACATATTTGGGGTTTTTTGTACATATTTCGGGATTTATCATAGGGCCCAGACTCAAAAACACACAAAACAACTTTTATAGGTTTTCTTATACGCGGAAAACGATTAAGCAATCAAAAATTTTGGCGCGCTTCAACTTTAAACCGGTTTTTGAATCGGTTCAAAATTCGAAAAACTAAGAAAATCGGGTATTTTTTACGAACATTTCAGTACCAATGAAAAAATGGATAATCGAAGACAATCTAACTTTCGCAAAAGGGAGCATGCGAAGACGGAGCAAGTAGTGGGGCGAGACGGAGGGCGGAGGAAGCAGTCTGACGAGCGCCACAGGCGATTGACTGCGGGGGCCCGAACGGCCCCGCCAATCAGTCAACCGCCTGCGGATAACGCGCGGACTTCTTCCGTAGCCCGTAGTCTCGCCCCACCTACTGGCCGCCGTAGTCGAGTGTGCGACGGTTTTTTAGCGCAATACTCGATATTCAAGGCTAAACGATTTTCGTCAATTTTCTTAATTTTTCGAATTTTGAACCGGTTCAAAAACCGGTTTAAAGTTGAAGCGCGCCAAAATTTTTGATTGCTTAATCGTTTTCAGCGCATAAGAAAACTTATAAAAGTGGTTTTGGGTGTTTTTGAGTCTGGGCCCTATGATTAATATTTTCCGAAGAACGCATTCATGAATATTCCATCGGTTAGTCGGAAACAAGAGGGGTCTTACAGCATTTATAATGAGCTTTTACAAGATTTTTTCCCTTTGAACTTCGTGTTAGACAAACTCAAAGGCAGACCTCGGCATCCTGATGCTATATGCTGTACGTAGAGAAAAAGATTGGAATTTATTCGGCTGTACTTGAACATTTTTTGCAACATTTCTCCCGTTGGCCCCTGGGAAAGGCATTTTCTTCTTTTTATAATGAATTAAACTAAAATTTCCATTTATATTTTTTGAAAATGTGTATGTCCTGAAATGTCGTGTCCTCAAAAGTCGGGTCCTCAAATGTCGGGGATATCCTCAAATGTCGTGTCCTCAAAAGTCGGGTCCTCAAATGTCGGGGATATCCTCAAATGTCGGGTCCTCAAAAGTCGTGTCCTCAAAAGTCGTGTCCTCAAATGTCGGGATCCTCAAGTGTCGGGTCCTCAAATGTCGGGATCCTCAAATGTCGCACCACGGTTTGTGAATATGTGCAAAAATCATTCAGTACCGAACTCCCGTTTCCGGGCTCTATTTTGGATTTTTTTGAATTCGAAATTGTGGCCTAATGCAATTTACAAATTTCCTCACTTGTTTCCCGGTCCACGGTGATTTTGTCAAAAAGGTCAACTTTTTCTCCGCATATTGCACATTCGACGAGTTCAGGGCCTTGTGACCAAGCAAACATTTGATTGTTATATTAATAATTAAAATAAATAATTTAAATTAAAATAATGAAATTGGTAATAAAAAGCGAGAAAAATATTTGCGTGAAATATTGAAACAAAACCTCAAGGATATTATTGAGCTGTCGGATGGATCAATGGAGGACCAAGATGCATTCTTTGTGGCTTTAGGTTTTTAAAAACAAACAGTTGTCGGAGAAGCAATTGTTTTAAAAATTTCATTAGAAAAAATAAAGAAAATTTAATTATTTTAAAAGTTTTTTAATAAATACTGTTTTATTAGGAAAAATGAGAAAAAAAAAAGTAAATTTTATTTTTTAACTTTTTTTATTGTGAAAAATATACGAAATAATAAATTTAAAAAATAAATAAATAATCAACGTTTTTTTTTATTAATATCAAGGATTTTTAATTTTTCCTTTTCTGTAAAAGAAATAAATCTGAATGAAAAAGGTTTCAAAAAATTACAAAAATATTAAAAAAAACAGATCTTTGGAAATTACATTTTTATATTTATATTTTAAAAAATTCAAAAATGTCCAATAATTCATATTTTATTTAATTTATTTGAATGTTTATTGTTTATACAGTGTATTTAATTAAATTTTAACCGTATTTCGAAATTTCAACTCGTCGTCATTGTACAAAAATTTCATTCATTTTCATTACTTCACAATTTAAAAAAATAATTCTATTTTCTACAAATCATAAGAAAATCATTAATACTTCTTATACACGTATAGAATCAATTACCCAATAAAAATATTCATTTTGGCAAATCTTCATTAATAAATTCCCATACTAAATAAAAAATCATTTAAAAAAAATATATATAAAATTGTAAAGGTTGAAATGAATTTGTTTTTTTCAATTTTTATTAGTATCAATTTTATAATAATCGTTACATCCGCAAAGGGAGGAGGCGACGACAAAGATGAAGAGACCATTCCGCTACTTGTAAGTTAATTAATTACATCATCACTAGAGACCGGCGCGGGACGGGATCCCGCGCGGGATTTTGCGGGATCCCAGTCCGCAATCCCGCATTTTTTTGAAAATGCGGGATTGCGGGATTTGCGGGATTAATCCCGCGGGATCCCGTCCCGCAAAGAATTTTGAGTTCCAATCCCGCAGCGGGATCCGCAAATTTGACTTTTTGTGCGGGATTATGCGGGATTTTATTGATTTTTTGAAAAATTTTGTAAACAAAATGCCAAATATTTTTGAATTAATTAAATAATAAATTTAAAATTAACTCATTTCATCGCAAATTTCATCTAGAATTTCCAAAAAATTTCCCGGCGGCGCCTATCGGCACCGCCGGACCGGCTTTTACTTATTAATCCTGTAGGAATTGAGTCAAAAAGTGCAAAATTTGGTCAATTTTAGACAAAATCTGTTAACAAATGGCATTAAATTTTTCAAAAAATTTATCGGAGGTGCCTATCGGCACCGCCGGACCCCTCTGTCCTAGTTTTTAAAAAATTGCGCCACAAAAAAGCGGTTTTGAAAAGCAACAAAATAGTCAAATTTATGGGCCATTAACAAATTTGCTTCCCGATCTCTTTTTAACATCCATTCGAAAAATCTTAGTCGACCCATCAGCCCTTTTTAATGCATCCCGACAGCCCCTAAAAATTTATTTTTCAAAATTTCAGGTATTTTTAATTTTTGGAAAATTTTTGAAATTTTATTAAATTTTTCGTATTTTCCATAATCCCGCAATCCCGCGCGGGATCCCGCAAATTTTAATGCGGGATTTGCGGGATTGCGGGATTTGCGGGATTAATCCCGCGGGATCCCGTCCCGCAAAAAAATTTGAGTTCCAATCCCGCAGCGGGATCCGCAAATTTGAAATTTCCGGTCTCTAATCATCACCATGTTGATTCGATTGATCATTTAACCGCTTTTAGGATATGCCAAATGATGATTTTCGAAACTTTAGTGGGATGAAAATTTTTCTAGGAAAAAAAAGGATTAAGCCATCCCTTGTAGAACAAGCATACCACCACAGAAAACATTTATCTCCCCAGATCACCATAGCTCGATGCCAAAAACGGATTTTTTTTTTAATAGATTTTTTTAATGAAAAATGGACGAAATTCATTTTTTTAATCGTTATATGTATGAATTGATTGACAAGGGTTGGTCTTCGACCTCGAGCGTCCGTCCGGTGGTGTCATGGCAGTTCGTACAATGGCGTTTCGTACAATTTCAAATGGGAATGACCATAACTTTTTTGTTCGTCATTTAATTTCTTGTATCATTCAAAAGCTCTACGTGTTTAGAAGCTATCATTAAGCAGAAGCTAAGCGATTAATCTCATCTCACCAAAAAGTTATGATTTATAAGACTTAAAAATTCAAGAAAATTCTAATTTTTTGTAAACTATAAATCATAACTTTTTGGTGAGATGATTAATCGCTCTTAGCTTCTGCTTAATGATAGCTTCTAAACACGTAGAGCTTTCGAATGATATCAATTTTGAAGAAAAATTAACTGACGAACAAAAAAAGTTATGGCCATTCCCATTTGAAACTGTACGAAACGCCATTGTACGAACTGCTACCGACCCCCGTCCGGTCCCCGACATTTTTGTACCTGCTCCTCTACCCCCTTTTTGGCAAGCTGTTTCAGAATAAAATTTCGAAAATTAAAAAATGAAAAGTCATTCACTTTAGAATCGCTCTTTTGGCCTGTTTTTCAATATGAAAACTCTGTAATAAGAGTTTTCCATAAAACTTCGGTTAATTTATCGGAAGCCGAAGCGCAAAAATGCGAAGTTTTCGAGGCCGAAGTTCCCCTCCCCCCACCCTAGTCGGAGGCCAACCCTAATTTTAACATCAATCCCAATTTTGCAACCTCTTAGGGTTTTTTTTTTACGAAATTCTCTCAAATATCATGATTACTAGGGCTTAGATTTTTTAATATTTTTTCTGCGGCTTTGTCTTGCACGAAAAACAAAAAAAAAAAATTCTATAATTCGTTCTACTTTGAATAAGTTGACAAAAAGAACTGCGTCATTTGTCCTTATTTCTAAGATAATTAGCTTTTCGAAGTGCTTGTTTAAATATTTAATGGTTGGAAATAATTAATTTTATGTTTTAAATATTAAAATTTATTTTTTAGTCAAATGCTGCTGAAGAAATGGTAGTAGATGAAAAAGAAGTAAAATTGAATATTTTAGATTTTACATAGAAATAAAAAAATTTTCAAAAATTCCTAACTTAAAATCAAAATTTTTCAAAGGTTTATGAACAATTGTTGTATTTTAATTTTTTCAATTAAAATTTTAGTTTAATGGACATGCAATGCCAAGTGATGATGATGTAAATAAAGTAAAATTTAATATATTTAGCATTAAAAAAATAAATTTATACATATGAAATAATTTTATGGAATTTACCATTTTTGTACATAAAAGTTTGTCGGTGATAATATTTTTTGGTAATCAAAAAAAAAGATTTTTCAAAAAATTTTTTTTTTTTTGTCTTAGGGAGTCATTAAGATAAATTGTTGAAAATTTATAAAATCTAAAAACCTTGCTTCAAAATTATGGAATTTATAATTTTAAATTAAAAAAATTAACCTTTCAATCATTCATTTTTAATAAATGCGCAATTATTATTTTTTGTCAGAAATTAATTTTATTAATAATTTTAAAATATTTTTTTAGCCAAGTTCAAGCAATAAAAGACCAAAAATTGCACACCGACAACAACAAAATCAAGAACTGCTTGAACAAATCAATTTTTTGTTGAGACGAAAAGAAAAATTTGTGAAAATTTATATGCACCATTGGATTGTCATGGAGAATGATGCCAAGGCATTTTTTTCGATTGCCAAAGAATTTCTTGACGAAATGCCAACCGAAATCAAAAATTTGTACAAAAATGAAATTGAAAATTTGAAAATAAAAATTGACGAGGAACTTGCCAAGGACAAATACCTAAATAAAAAAGAGCAAAAACAGAAAAAACTAAAGAAAATTCAACAAAAAACTGCTGCTGGTGGTGGAAAAGTTGAAAAAATTGAACTGGAAAAAACGGAGATGGACAAAATGGAGGAGGCTCTAAATCAGGATGATAAAGCCTTTTTCAAATATCATCTCCAACTGATCAGTCGCTCATCTGATCATTTAAAATTTGTGCTTGAGAAACTGTCAAACAGCGATGACTTTGAGCCGATCAGCAGCATAAAAACGAATATTGGAATGCAAATTGATCAAACATATTCGGAAGCATTCATAAAGTAATTTAAAAATATTATTTTTATAAATGGAAAATAATTAAAATTATTTTATTTTAATTATATAAAAATAGTAATTGGTCTAAATAATTAAAAGATTTTAAAGTTAAAATTACTTATTCGGAAGCATTCATAAAGTAAGCCAAATATTAATTCTGTAAACGGATAATAATTGGGATTTATTTAATTTGGTCAAAAAGAAAATTAAAATTCTAGCTCGACATTTTGACAAGAAAGCCTCGACCTGGCTGGACCTAGATTTCATATTGGACATGGACCTGGGTTTTCAGGACAAAAACAAAGGAAAATCCAGGTCCAGGAAAACCCCTGGTTTGTCACGGCCTGGGTCCAGGCCGTGACCTGGGTTTTTTTTGGTTTGAAATTTCTTTAAAAAACAAATTCTTGAAAAAATCAATTATTGCTTCAGAAAATCTAAAATATTCTAATTGGTGATAATGATTTATTTTTTAAAATTTATTTAATCATTTTTTGGTAACTTGAAATACAATGCAGAATAAAGCCAGATCCATAAAAACCCAGGTTGCCCAAAAATGGCCTGGACTGGACCAAGGAAAAATTCAGGCCGGGACTAGCTTGCTAAAAAAAATTTTAATTTAAATTATTTAAGTGAGAGAAACAATTAATAGTAGTTTTGAATAGGGGCTGTCATCTGGTCAATTTTTAAAATTTTGTTGAATTTTTTAATTTAAAAAATAGTTTTTACCATTAAATTTTAAGTTGGAACAAAATTGCGAGTTCATTTTTGGCCCAAATGCGTGCTTCGCCTTCAAATTGGCCAATTGATGTGCAATTGTTGACCAAATATTTTGTGTCCATGAAAATTTCAATTTCCTTTATCAGTGCGGCAATCGAAATGTTCAATTATTATGAACAAATTGAATCAGTTAAAGTTATAAAAAGTGTGGAAAATTTGTCTATTTTTCGGTTTTTTAAATATTAATTTAGAGATTTTGTGAATTTTTAAATAGAAAATTAAAATTGAGATACATGACATAAAGCCACAAAAAAAAATTGTAATTCGGCGCCTAAGATTTCGTTATCTAACTGGAACCAATTTATTTCTAAGCCGAATCTAAGAAATTCAAAAAATCATTTAAAAAATAATAATTTTTACAATTTTTCCCGTTTTAATTTGTCTCAAAATTGAGTTTAAGAATTTAAAAAATTTCTTTTTTAAGAAGAAAAGACAATTCTCAAAGAAATGAAGAAGAATTTAACCGAAATTTTTTATGCCCTCTTCAAAAAATTCAACATCGATGCGGATAATATGAAAATTTTGGCCATCACATTTGAACAAAATGTGCCAAAAACATTGTCCGACATTGGCACAATATTAGGGGAGCAGGACAAAATTGATGAGGAAAAGCAATATGTGCTCATTTATTGGCGAAAATGCATTGAAACGGCAATGGATGAATTGCAGATGATGGAAGAAGACATTTTGGATGGCATTTTGGCCCAAATTTTCAAATATTTGGACGAAAATAAAACTGTGGAAAACATTGTGAAAATTGGTGAAACATTGGAAAAAATTCGCCAAAATTTGTTGATCCAATAAAAAAATGTGAACAATGAAAAATCATCATTGTGAATGTTCATTAACCCTGCTGTTGTTGATAAATTGTTGAATTTTTAAATTTTATTTTTCATAATACATAATTAGGCGCATTAACTAATTTAGCCGTGTTCATAACGTCATAGATTTTTAGAAATTTTCAAGAATTAAGGACCGACGGTCTACCTCAGCAGTTGGGCGCCACGGTTGGGCGCCAGCACATGTTTTTCCACTATAACTTTTTTTCTTTGTCATCCAAATCCAAACAGTTTTGGTATCATTCGAGAGCTCTTCAAATGCTCTAATAGCCTGCAAAATTCCAAAAATTTTTTGTTAATTTTGAACAAATTTATGGCCAAAAAAGTTGGAAAATTTGGTTTTTTTAATTCTTCTGGCCATAACTTTTTCTTTTTTGAACCTAAACTTCGCAGGCTAATAGAGGGCACGTAGAGCTTTCCAATGATATCAACAATGTTGGATTTGGTTGACAAAGAAAAAAGTTATAGAAAAAAACATGCTGGCGCCCAAACGTGCCGGCGCCCAATTCCGAGGACCGAGTTTTTAAAAAAATATTTTAAGCTAATTGACGATCATCGACTTTGCAATATCTCAAGATTAATTAAATTGGTTGACTTTAAGCAATCTTATGTATTTGTTCATTTTTTTTTTTGATTTCATGCAGATGTAAAAAAAAAATTAAGCATGCGTGACCGAAAAAGTAAGAAAAGTCAAATATTTATGTTTTTTATTTAAAAAAAAAGAAGAGAATTTGGCGCTACTTGCAAAGAGTAAGTACTCTTTTGAATTTTATCAAAAAGTAAAAACAACAGGGGGGACCCTTTTGGTTTGCAAAATTTTTTAATAATAGTCATGAAAATTTATTCCCTGGGATTCTTGGGGTCCATGACCTTGAATAGATGTCAGATTCGTGATCAGCAACCTCTAAAACCCCGGATAACCAAATTTTCATCCTCCCCCCTTTAGGGCATATTTGAGGGATTTTTGTGCACATTTTATGCGCATATTTGGCATTTTTAGTGCATATAATTTCTAACCGTAATTATATCATTAGAGTTTGCCAGACATAATTAAACAAATTTATATTGAAAATCATCGGTTTTGAATACTCCAAAAAAAACCACGGATTTTTTGATATGTTTTTCCAAAAATTTTCGTCAAGAGTATTTGAGTGAGTCCGAAAATCCCGATTCCGCACCAAAATCCCGGGTCCGGACTTTTGAAATTTACATTCATTTAGATAATTTCTCAAAATTTTAAAATAAAAATAACCCTCATTAATTTCTGATTAAAATAAGAAAAAACGGATAAATTTGTATGTGATTAATTTGAAGCTTTTCGCTTAAAGCAGCTCCATGTAGCCTTTGTATAGAGCTCGACTCATTGCTTAATAATAAAAATAAATTAAATAATTAATTTGCAAAAAATAGTGCGAAAATCCCGATTCAGTACCGAAATCCCGGTCCATTTCCGGGCTCTAATTATTTTATATGTACAAATGTTGTTTTTCATAAATTTTTATACCATTTTTTTCAGCAAATATTTTTCTATATTATATTGAAGACACGTATAAAATGAACGTGTCAAATCAATGGATGAATGCATTTCTTTTCCAATTTGGCCAAAACATCCTTCGTATAAATTAAAAATATACACAAGAAAAATGCATTAAAAAAAATTATATTTTAAAAATTATATTTCGAGAAAAAAAAATGAATTTATTTTTGTCAAATTTTATTTTTTTCAATTTTATAATTATTGCCTATGCAATTGGAGTCGAGAACGGGAATGAAGTAAAAAAAAATAATTAACTATTAATTAATTAAATTTATTTATTTATTTATTACCGGTATTTTTTCGATTATTAGACCTCTCCCTCCCCTCGATAGAAAACCCTCTCAAAAAAAATTTTTTTTTTTTTTACAAATTAGGGGACTTTTTAACAAAATTATAAAAAAAAATTTTTTTTTGATAAATTAATAATAAAAACAAAAATAACTAAAATTATGTAGGAGGCTTTTCTTGGTGCCCTCGCTGCTGTGCCAACGGAAATTGTTTGATCACTATTCCAATTTTCAACATTTTCCGTAACTCGAAAACCCGACCAAAACCCTCGAGAAATATTTCTCGAGTCAAGACTCGAAAAAGTTAAGACTGAAATATTTAGAAGTTTCTCTTTTAAGCGGAACTTTTAAGGGTAATATTCTAAGTAATTTTCATTAATACTATAAAAAAAAGCAATTAGGTTAAAAATAAAATTTTCTTTTTAATCATTTCATAATGCTTTTTTAGTCAAATGATTGTGAAATGGCAATTGACAAACAAATTGATCCATCAAGAAATGAAATCGTTGAAATGTCAATTGATGAGGATAATGATGTACAATCATTAATTAATTTGGACTTTCAATTTTTCAAAAAATATATTTAGGATCTTATTTCCATATAAATTAATTTTAAAATTTTGACATAACAAAATATATATATTTTAAATCATAATACAATTTTAAATGAATTTTAATTTTGGCAAATAAAATACTTTATATTCAAAAAATTAAAAATAAATTATTTAAAAATATTTTTAGCCAAGTTCAAGCTATAAAAGAGCAAAACATGAACATACACCAAAAATTGAAATTGATGAAGAAAACAAAGTAAAACTATATTTTGGGCTTTCCTCTTCTCAAAAGATTTTAAATTTCTAAATTTGTTTAAAATTTTTTTATTTCAAATAAATATTTATGTATTTATAATGAAAAAATATGTTTTGGGGTTTTATTTTCCAAATGGTTAAAAAATATTATATTTAAATTTTTAATGAATTTTGACACATTAAAAATATATTTTAAAAATTAATTAAAAATAAATTATGTTTAGCCAAGCTCAAGCAATAAAAGATCAAAAAATCAGCAATCATCAAAAAATGAACTAATTCAACAAATTGATTCGCTGCTGGAAGCCAAAGAAAATCTTACACGAATTTACATGGACAATTGGTACGTTGTGGACGACATGGCCAAGGAATATTTTTCAATTGCCATCAAAATGCTTGGCCAAATGCCACCGAAAATCAAAAATTTGTACGAATATGAAATTGAAATTTTGAATTTCAAATTTAAAAACAAATACCAACAAAACATTGGTGGCGGAGGTGGTGGAAGAATTAATTTGGACAAAATTGTGGTGGAAAATGCGATGGATTATGATGAGGACACACTTCGCCAAACTCATCGGAGTTTGATTGAACGTTTCGCCAAAAGAATTGGCCGAATGTTGGAGATGACGATCAACAACGATTTTGTGCCGTCAAATGACATAATGACACTAATTGAACTGCACATTTATCAAACATTTTCGGAAGGACTCAAAAAGTAAATTTTTTTTAATAATTATTTAAATTTTAAATTAAGAAAGAATTTTAGTATAGGGCCAGCTAATTTTAGGAACAAAAAGGAAATAGAAAAAAATTTTTAGTTTCATAATTTGATAATGGAAAAATGAATTAGGAAATGTATTTTTTCAAAAATTCTTCCATAATGGACTGGTATATATATCTGTGAATTTGAATGTCAATGTGCTGAACAAGCAAAATATTTGCATAATATATTCACTATATTGTCATGACAACTCATAAAAAAGGCAACTCGTATAAGGGGCAAATTGTAAAAAATTTTTTTTCAAATAAAGTTAGAATTTTTCTCGAAAAAACTAAAAAAAATGTTGCGATAAAAACCTTAATTTAAAAAAAACATTCAAAATTACCAATGCAAAAAAATTAGCAAAAATTAAGCACAGAAACGGAATGTAGGAAATTTTTTTAAAAAATCCAAAATTTGGTAATTGAAAAATTAATTAGGCAATTAAATTTTGGGAAAATTCTTTCTTAATGACGTATATTTTATAATTTGTTAAGTCAATGTGCCGTACAGGTAAAATAGGAAAAAATAAATTCACCATGATGCCATGACAACTCGTGGCACTTTGAACAATTTTTTTTAATTTCAAATAATGCTATAATTTTTTTATCAAGAAAACAAAATGAATTTTTGATATAAAAAACTTCTTAATTTTTTATTTAAATAAAAACAAACAATTAGCAAAAAAAAAACTAATTTTTAATCAAAAATTTTTTTATTTATCATTTTTAAACTAAGGTAAATATAATTTTTTTGGCATTTATTAATTAATTTTAATATGGAATAAAATTTAATTTTCTTTATCGGCCCAAATGCACGATTTGCCTTCTATTAAAAAATTCATTTTGCTTTATTTATGAAAATAAATATCTAAATTTTAATTAAAAATTAATAAACTCTGTTATACGATTTGCCATTTTAAGTGTTGTCAATCCCCCATTTCATCATAGAAGCGCCAAACTAAATCATTAACCTTTTTATATTTTTGGTATTTATTAATTTAATTAGGTCATTATTTAAATTTTAATTGAATTTTTTTTGATTAAAATTAAATTTAAGCTGGAATAAAATTTCGAAATCTTTATCGGCCCAAATGCACGAATCGCCTTCAAAATGGCCAATTGATGTGAAACTGTTGACCAAATATTTTGTGTCAATGAAAATTGCGATTTCATTTATCAGTGCGGCAATTGAAGTGCCAATGTTCACGGATTATAAAAACACTAAGAGCATTCAATTGATAAAAAGTGGGGTTATTTTTTACAGAAATTTTAATATGGCTTAAATGCGATTATTGTTTGCCAAAAAAGTTTGCAAAAATGGAATTTCCGATGTCCAAAAATTATTCATAAAAATATAATTTTGTATCATCAAAAAAGAAAAAACGGAGGCAAATCTGATTTACAACAAAAATAAATATGTTCTATTCGAAAATTTTGAACTAAAGGAAATTTTTCATAAATGCGCAAAAAAAAAAAACGAAATTTCGCAATTGTTTCATACATATTTTTTTGTTTTCAAAAAAAAAATTGCTTTTCTGGCGTTTTGTATTATTTTTAAATAATTGTTCTCGCGTCAGGATCAGTCAGCTGGGGACAACTCAGCCTAGGACAATTCAGCCGAGGACAAACTCAGTTAATGGGACAATTCGGCTGATGAACAACTCAGCTTTACAAGAATTTACAAAAGGCAACTCGTACAATGGCTTAAGGCTAGGCCAAGGCTTACGCTTAGGCCTAAGCTTTAGGCGAGGCCTAGGCTTAGGCTTGCTTGGGCCTAGGCTTAGGCTTTATTTTGTAATTTTTTTATTGTATGGCTGAATTGTCCATCAGCCGAATTGTCTCATCAGCTGACTAGCCCAGAAGACGTTCTTGCATTTTATTAGAAAAATTTCCTTTTTTAAGAAGAAAAAACAATTCTCAAAGAAATGAAGAAGAAGCTAACAGAAATTTTTTATGCTTTGTTCAAAAAGTTCAACATTGATGCGGACAATATGAAAATTTTGGCCATCACATTTGAACAAAATGTGCCAAAAACATTGTCCGACATTGGCACAATGTTACGGAAGCAGGACAAAATTGATGATGAAAAGCAATATGTGCGCATTTATTGGCGAAAATGCATCATCACTGCTCGTAACCAATTGGAATCGTTGAAGGACGGCATTTTGTCCCAAATTTTTAATTATTTGGATGAGTATAAAACGGTGGAAAACATTGAGCAAATTGGTGAAACATTGAAGATAATTCGCGAAACTTTGCTGAATGATGATGAGTGAAGAAATTTTGGAATTTATGAAAAAAAACGGAATTTTTTTAATAAAATTAATTTGAATTTTTGGGATTTAGTCAATTAAAACACGAATTAGAATTCGATTAGTGTGATCAAAAGCATTTCCATTCAAATTTGGCATATCATTTGAAAGCGCTACCTTTTTGAAGCAAATTTTGTAAATTAATAAAGGTGCCAGTAAGCATTTAGCAATTTTAAAAAATATAGCAGCTCAAAATCGAAAAAAAAAAAAATTTTTGGATCCGATAAAATCATTTTTGATTAATTCAATTATTATAATGATTTTCAAATGATAACAATTATTATTATTATTATTATGTTTCCAGGCCCCAACTTTTTAATTTATTTTTTTCATTGAAATATAAATTATTATTTCCAAATTTTTTTTTTATCTAATTAACCTTTTTACATATTTATTGTGACAAAATAATTAATATATTTGATTTATAATCTTCTTTCAAATGTTATTGCTCCATTTTTTGATCAATTTGACATTTCGTCCAACTTGGCGCCAATTCAACGCTTCTTCTGTGCCGTTATGCGCAAAATGCCGGCACGTGTGATGTTGGAGCGGATGCTTTTCGGGTCCACATCTTCCGGCAATTTGTAGCTGCGCTTCACTTCACGCGTTGTTTTGCCGCCCAGCAGCTCGCCCTCGCGCTCGTCATGTTTGCAGTGGATGAACAAATTTTGTCCCATCCGATTCACCTGAACATTAATTAATTGATTAATTAGTGAGTCAATAATTAATTAATTTGATTAATTAGATTAAGAAATGTTAACCGATTGTTTATGACGAATATACAAATAGGGTAATTATAATTATTAGATTAATTTATAGAATAAAAAAATTTTGCCCCATCTGATTCATCTCAACATTAATTAATTATTTAATGAGTTAAATAATTAATTCATTCAACTAATTAAATTAAGGACCTTTTGACCTATCTAAATATACATTGGCTGTAATTAGCTAATTAAGCATTATAATTGTACTATTATTCAATTAATTAGCATGCTTCGATTTCGTTGGGCGTGAAAAATCCGGTGTCCAAGCCAACTTCCCATCTGTCACGACCATCGTAGATTGAAACAAGTTCGTCATGGGACTAAATTTTTAAAAAATTATTTTTTGCGCTTTTATTTTAAATATTTAAATGATTATTTTTACTTGCAATGGCCAATCCCAAAGTTTGGTGCTTTCTTCACGATCTACTTTAATTTGATTCATTTTAAAAGAATTGTTTTTTTCTTAAATTTAAATTTTTATTTAAAATTAAAAAATTAAAATATTTAAAATAAAAAATCTTTTTATTATTTCTATAAAATTGACTTTTTTTTTCATTCATTGGCCACTTTTATATAGGCCAAATTTTACGAGAGTTCATTTGAGTAAACAACATTTTCCATCAAAGAATTTGCTCGAAGCTCTTTTGTGGCCATAAACAATCAACAAAATTTGGCCACGATCACCGACCCTAATTGTTGTCGTTCAGTTCAGCAACAACAGTTGAGGACCTAAAATAACAAATTTTTGTTTATGTTTAACAAAAAATATAACGAAATAATGAACAGATTTCAAAAAGAAAATTCAGCCAAAAAAAATAAAATATTTTGTTTTCATAAAGCTCAGCAGGTTGAACAGAAACAACTGCTGTTTTATTTTGAGGATGAAATTGTTTGTGTAAATGTATATTATGTCCACAAATTTTACTGATCACGGGAAAATTTTATTTTCGGAAATTTTTTTGGATTATTTTGGCGAATTTTGTGTAATATTTGAAAAAAAAAAATTCGACGGAACGAATGAGTTTAAGAAAATCAAAAAAAAAATTATATTATATATTGTAGCACCATGTACATATTGCTTAATAACTTGAAAAAAGTACCTAAAAAATTATTTTAAAAATAAGAAAAACCAAAACTCATTATCATTTCGCGTCCTTTTTGTTTAATTCCTTTGGCCAAATATTTTCCTTTAAAATTTGGGCTGATTTTAACCACATTTAGGAGAATTATTGGTTGGCCAAAAATTTCAAAAAACAGCCTAAAAATAAATTCTTTTCAAAAAATTAAAAATATTCAAAATAATTCCGTTTCTATAAATGGAAAATGGGTATGGTGATAAGCTAATCAACCCCAATTATCATTAACAAAAATAAAGTAATTGATTTAAGGGCAGTTATTTAGTTACCTACAAAAAAATTTATAAAGTTTTATTTTCTTTTTCTTCAGAATACGGTTGAAAATTTTGGAACGGAAAGTTTACATTTTTATTCCAATTCAAATTGATCGAAAATAATATAATGATCAATGATCACACAGTTTTGCCGACCAAAACACACAGTTTTTGCAAATTCCTTCCGGTTATTTTTTGGCCTTTTTGAACTTCTTGACGTTGAGCCCTTTCTCCTTCAGTTTTGCATCTTTTTGTGCTACCGGAGTCATTGCACAACTTCCGGCATGGCCCGAACAATACCTAAAAAAAATTTGTAAAATTCTATTAATTTTAATTGTTTTTAATTGCCATTACCATCGTGGCCCATAACGGTTGTAGAATGACAGTTCCATGGCAGCAGCTCCTGGCTGCAATTTTGCACCACAAAAGCAACAGTTGAAGCAGTTTTTGTGGACTTAAAAAACACCCCAAATTTAATTGTTTTGAAATTTTGATTATGATAAATTATGACTTGTCTCCCGATCGACCATCAATCGATCAGTCAATGTCACTTTTTCACCACAGAATGCGCATTCTTCCAGCACCGGATCAGCGCCAGTTCCGAATTGCATTTTAAATTATTTTTTGGACTAATTTATTTAAATATAAAAATATTTAAAAGAAAAATAAATTATTTATTAACCAAATGATTTGCTTTCATGCTTTCATGCTACTATTGAATGTGTGAAAATTTATTGACGAGAAAACATTTGTTGTTCCCGAAATTTCTTTGCCGAGAAGATCACACATGCGATGGATTATGGATAATGGGTGGCACCTGCTGCTATTGCTTGGCACGCAAAAAAAAATAATAAAAAAGAAAAAGATTTAAAAAATAATGGAAGTAAATTTTGATATTTTGAACCGCAAAATGACAAATTTAAAACATTGAATCGCAAATGTCAACTTTTTAAAAAATCTAAAAATTGAAAAATATTTCGAATCGCAAAATGCCAACTCAATTTGAAAAATAGGAAATTTGTTCTTTCTTTAATGAAAATTAAAATTTTGGATGGCGGAAAATTTTGCATTGTTTTATTAATTATAAAACTCGAATTTAATTTATCATCAAATTACAATAGCCAAAGTATATTCATAAATGAAAGAGAACCAACTGAGTTCTTGGCAAAGTCGGGTTTAGAAAAATACAGTATCATCACTACCGTAATCAATTTTAAATATTACAGTCTGGGAATACAGTTGTTTGTACGTGCCTTATCTCATTTCTTCGCCTTTTTGAACTTCTTCGTGTTCATCCCCTTCTCCTTAAGTTTGGCATCTTTTTCGGAAATGGGCGTCAACGCACAACCGCCCGCCGAACCCGAGCAGTACCTGGAGATGAACAGTGTAATATGATTGCTATAAATGTGTTATTTCGAAATGAAATTTTAAAAAATGAAAATATGAAATTTATGTATTCTATTTAAAATTTCAACAAATTTTATGAAAAACTCGAAGACAAATTTTCTAAATTGAAATTTAGTAGTCGATGATGAAATTATTCGTCAAAAATTAATAAAATCCATTTTTAAATTAATTTTCGCTCAAAATATACCATCGTGGACCATAACGGTTGTAGAACGACAGTTCCATGGCCGCATGACCGGGCTTTAAATTTGCACCACAAAAGCAACAAGCAAAGCAATTTTTATGGACTGAGAAAAATGGAAAGGAAATTTTTATTTAAATTTAAAATGTTTCATTTCAATAATTAATTAATGTAAATATTTTATTAATATAATTTATAATTTTTTTTATTAAAATTATTAATTTTAATTTTAATTACTTGTTTCTCTGTCAACCATCAGACGGTCAGTTAGCGAAATTTTCTCACCACACATTGCGCATTCTTTTTGCTCCATTTAGCCACCCGTGCCAAAACGGAGTGCCATTTTTGATTGTTTTTAAAAATTAAATAATTTCCAAAAAGGAAAAATTTTCTTTAGCAATTAATTCCAAGATTCCCCAAAGATAAATTAATGACGGTAATCAAGTGGACTTGAAAAACGAAATTTTTGTGCCTAATTTATATAAATTTTTTCTGTTATACCTTTTGATTCTCCTTAACTGCTTGACTCGAATAAATCACACATAAAAAATCTAATTTTGATCACCCAATTTGAAAAAAAATGTCAGTTCAATTCAGAAATTGTGGTCAGCAAATGTCAGCTAAATTTTCTTCAAAAATTTATTTTATTTTTCTAAATAAATATTTATAAAATAACAATTTTGTTGATGAAGGTATCAAATTTCCTCTTTTTGTGGTTAAACTTTAATTGCTGTAAGGGATTGAAAAGTCAATAAATTCAGTAAAAAATTCAATCGTGAAAAATGGACTAATGTGAACTGAGTGAGTTCAAATTGAACAACTGCTGTTCATGATTAAGCTAATGTGACTGATTTATGGTCCTAATTTTCAAAGAACAGATGAATTCAATTAAATATTTTGGGGTTAAAATTGACAATTTAAATTTATCATTTTATGAAAATTCTTTGATTAGGAAAAGATTACTTTAAAAAATATATAATAATAAAAATATTAAATTGTGAATTTCAAAGAAAGTGTAAAACAATTAATTTTTAATGCTTAAAATGGCCATGTTTTAATTTAAATCCCGCAAATTAAAATTGTAAATATAAGAATATGTAATTTGCGCATACATTAAAAAAAATATTGAATGTTTTTCAAAAAATAACTTTTGCACTAATACTTTTCAGTTCCGGCCAACAAATAAAAACATATTTATTTCCGATTGGGAAATATAATGATTTTTTTATTGATGGACTCTTTCTATGCCTATGGTTGTCTATAAATACACGTATATTTTTGAAAATATGTATTTTATAAAAATTTTAGAAAATATAATAATATTTTCCAATGATTTTTTTCCCATATTTTTTGTCTATATTTTTTATAATCAACGAATTTAATTATTATTATTACGCCAATTCTTTTGTGGAGAATGATGAAAATTTTGTCAAAACAATTTCAAATGAATTATTTATTGAAATGAATGGTGAGATGTTTAAGAGATTTCATTAATTTTATTTTTAGTAGAGGCCAATTTTTAAATTAAAAAAAGAGAATTAATAAAAAAAAAAAGGGAAAGCCTACCCAAAAATTTAGGTTCCATTTTTCAATAATTTTATATTTTTGAGGATTATAGAAATATTTTTTTTGGCTTTTCAAAAATGACATGATCACTCATAAAGCTCCTAGAATTTTCAGAAGCATTAGCAATTAAAGGATGTTATGACATTACTCAAATAAAACCATCAAAATAAAAAAAGATCATATAACTTTGCTCAAAAATAACCAAAATTTTAAATTTTGATATCATTCGACAGCCCTAAATGTTATTAGCCTACTGAATTTCAAAAAATTTAGTTAAATGCCAAAAAAAAGTTTTCTACGAATAATTTTCAAAAAAGCGTTCTCGTTTTTTTGATTCTTCTGCTGGGCGAACTTTTGGAAAGCCAACAAACATTTTTGAAATTTTGAACGCTAATAGAGAATAATTAGGGCTATCGAAAGATTTCAAAAATTAAAATTTTTTTACTCTTCACCAAAGGCATAAATATGTTTATTCTCTTTTTTAGAATAAAATTAATATTAAGCTATTAAGGATTTCAAATTATTTTTACATTTAAAATTTCGAATAAATGGGAAAACTTTTTTTTAATGATAATTATTCAAAATTTTTAGAATCAATGAAAAATGAAGCTTTTGATGAAAATCCATGGTAGTTTTTTTAATTTAAATTTTCTTTTATTTATTTTAGGATTTTGTCTAAGAAAATTTTGTTTAATCTTTGCACAATTGTCTTATTTCCCAAATTCTCTTCATCTCTGCCTGAAAAATATGTCAAATACACACAAAATGCCAACGAATTCTGTGCCAATATAAGCAGTGATATGGCGGATGCTTTTTTAATACGAAATGCCAAATTGGCAATTCAAAACTTTGGCGGGAAAACAGCAATTTTCAAATTTCTCAACTCAGTTCGGCATGATTTAATCAAGCAGAATGCAAATTTTCACAATAACATGAAAATTTCATTAAACAAAATTGAAGTAGCTAATTTACAACGATTTGTGACAAAATTTTGGGGAAACAAAATGCCAAATGGAACTACGTCACAAAATGCCATTGAACAATTTGTGCAGTTGATTAGTGCTGATCAATTGGAGCCAAATGATCTGATCACGCTTATCACTGGGCCAATTTGGACGGCACTTTGCCAAGAAATTGGATTAATTGATGCTGAAGAGCATAGTCCTAATGACACAATTAACAATGAAAAGGCATTGAAATCGGAAAACATTTTGCCAAAAAATTCAAATTCGTTCCGTCGCCGAAAGCGGGATCGCAATTCAAAAATATTTTTTCTAATTTTATTTTGTGCCACAGCTTTCATCCTTTTGGCAATTTCGTTTGGCCTACCGAAAATAATTTCGTTCGTCGCAATTATCCTTTTGATGTGGCTGTTTCTGTGGTTTATTTCGCGAATGTGATTTGTGCCGATTTTGATGGACAAATGACGAAGGAAAAATGATCGGAAAATTTACAGCCGGGATTTTCTGGGGCAAAATTCGAGAAATAGGACATAATTTCATTTATTTTTTCGGGTTTGTAATCCCGACTTTTTGTTTGTTTTTTTTGTTCATACACAAATTTGGGTAGTCCCTATCCAAAGCAGGGATGGTTCCCGAGGGCCCAAAAATTTCGGAAGTCGGAATTCCGGGCCCCACACAAAAAATTTCTTCGGAATTCCAAGGCCTAAAACAAAAAATTTCGGAAGTGGGAATAGTAGGAATTCCGGCTCCCGGACAATCCGTCAGTGGACAATCCGTCAGTGGTCAATCCGTCAGTGGACAATCCGTCAGTAAGTAGACAATCCGTCAGTGGACAATCCGTCAGTAACTAATTCATAAGCAAATTTATTTTTAAAACACCAAGATTTATTTTTAATCATGTGAAAATTAATTTAAGTCGCTAAAAATTGGACTTAATGATTTGTGTTATTTTATAAAAATTATGAATTAATCATTTTTAAAAGAATTAAATGATAATTTCTCGAGATGGTCAATTAATTGAATTAAAAGTAACTAGAAATGTTAAGAATCTATAAGAAATTATATTTATTAAATTTAACAATAATTTCCTGCAAGATTTTTAATCATATCTAAAAAAATTTGCTGACGAATTGTCCACTGACGGATTATCCACTGACGGATTGTCCATTACTGACGGATTGTCCTTCACTGACGGATTGTCCACTGACGGATTGACCACTGACGGATTGTCCCTCACTGACGGATTGTCCACTGACGGATTGACCACTGACGGATTGACCATTGACGGATTGTCCACTGACGGATTGTCCGGACCCCGGAATTCCGAGGCTTAAAAGGTTAGAGTCGATTTATTCCTTCCATCCCTGATCCAAATTTTAAAAAGACGCCGACTTTTAGAAAATTAAACGAAAATTTTTAAATTAATTGATTGCTTCTTTTGCATTTTTTTATGAGGGGTCGGTCGGTCCATGAATTAATTATCCCTGTTTTCATGGATATTAATTGTTTTTTCGTCATCTGCTAAAGCCTTCATAATTGGTTAGCAGCTGAAAAAAGATAATTCTTACAAATACACGAAAAGCATCATAATAATAATAACAATTTAAAAAAAAAAAAAAATTTCCCCTATTTCTTTAATTCGGATATTTAATGAATGTCGCGTCATGACTAGAGACCGACTTTTGAGGCAAATGCCTTTTTTTTTCTGCGCACTAGTTTCGATATATTAAACATAAATAACGCATTTTCCACTTGGTTTGAGGCTTCTAAGTTGACTTTTATTATGCTTTTTTTTTTTGCCTTTTTCGGGATTTTCGTGCCTTAAATGCCTTTTTTGGCATTTTGGTGCCTTTTTTGGCGTTTTTTTCCGAAAAATTCCATAAAAATGCAATAAAATCGGAAAAATACACCCCTAAGAAATGACGAAAAATTTTCAGAAAATACACCCCTAAGAATTGAAAAATTTTAGAAAATATACTCCTAAGAATTAAAAAATTTTCTCAAAAATTGATCGCCAAAATTTCATTTTTTTTTCTTGATAAAAAATTTTAGGTTTAAAAATTTTCTTATTCGAAAAACATTATGAAACATTTAATAATCATTTAAATGACCAAAATTAAGTTATTTGGTTAAGTTTTACGTGTTTTGCTCCCTAAAAATCCGTAATAAAAAATTTAAATGCCTTTTTCGGGATTTTCATGCCTTTTCATGCCTTTTTTTCAATTTTTTCGTGCCTTTTATAGTGCCTTTTTCGCGATTTTTTGTGCCTTTTTAGTCGGTCTCTAGTCATGACTAATTATGTGAATGTTATAATCTTTTTTAGGTGCTATGGCGTTTCGTAAAACCGCCAATTTTTATGTTTAAGAAAAGTTATGATGAGTTTTTTTTTACGAAAAATCTATAAATTTGACAGTTTAACAAAACGCCCATTTTGGCATATTTTTTTTTTTAACGAAACGCCCCAGGGGACGATTTTTTTTGAAAGCTCCTCCCCCAATATTATCTGATTGTATTGGTGGTATTCAAAATATAAAGCCCTCTTTTTTCGACTTTTTCGATTTTCTTAAAATAATTTTCTGTCGTAATATTAATATGTATGAATTTAATTTGTGCATCCGTTTTTTTTTGTTGTAATTATTTGGTTCATTTTTTCTAATAATAAATTCCATTTTTGCAACACAATTTCCTCTTGCCGTATAATCATTGTCCAAAATTTTAATTTAAATGCCAAGAAACAATGGGTTAAGCTTTGACCATTCGTTTCCTATTAAATTTAGTTTTACGTAATTAAAAAAATCATCAATTTAAGAGTAAGAAAAAAAAGAGTTAATCTTGTGTCTTTTTGAGAGAGAATTAAAAAAATGTGAAATATTTTTAATATATTTAAATAATTATAAAAATAAAATTTTAAATCAAATTTATTTTGGTCTAAAATTTTGGCTAAAAGAAAAAAATAATTTAATTTTGGACATTTTCAACAAATTCTCTTGGGACCAATTTACTATTACAACAGAAAATTCCAATTCATTTTTTTATTTGTCCGATTTATTTGACTTAAAATTTCCAATTTTATTCTTAATTTATATCATATATATTTTTATATAATATGTATATTATAATAGATAATAATAATCATTTTAAAAATATATATTTAATAATTAAATTGAATAATTTAAATAAAATTAATGTCACACTAAATGAAATAACCAATTAAAAAAATCATATAAAGAATTGATTTCCATTTCCTTTATGGCACTGTCACAATTAATTATTTAAATACCGTAATTGTTAGTTCAAATTAAACTTAATTAGTGTGACCATTTTACACCTGCTGACATTCCAGCAGCTAATGAAATTTTCGAGAAAATTATGAGCATTTGAACTTTAAGTACCCAAATTGCCAAACAGATGATTGTTGAAATTAAACTTAATTAGTGTGACCATTTTACACCTGCTGACATTCCAGCAGCTAATGAAATTTTCGAGAAAATTATGAGCATTTGAACTTTAAGTACATTTGAACCCAATTTAGAAACAGATATTAGTCCTTTATTGCACTGTCACAATTAATTATTTAAATCATCGGAATTTTACTTTAAATTAAACTTAATTAGTGTAACCACTACACCTGACATTCCAGCAGCTAATGAAATTTTCGAGAAAATTATGAGCATTTGAACTTTAAGTACCCAAATTGCCAAACAGATGATTTGTGCTTTATGGCACTGTCACAATTAATATTTAAATACCGTAATTGTTAGTTGAAATTAAACTTAATTAGTGTGACCATTTTACACCTGCTGGCATTCCAGCTAATGAAATTTTCGAGAAAATTATGAGCATTTGAACTTTAAGTACATTTGAACCCAATTTAGCAAACAGATATTAGTCCTTTATTGCATTGTCACAATTTATTATTTAAATATCGGAATTTTTACTTTAAATTAAACTTAATTAGTGTAACCACTACACCTGACATTCCAGCAGCTAATGAAAGTTTCGAGAAAATTATGAGCATTTGAACTTTAAGTACCCAAATTGCCAAACAGATGATTTGTGTTTTATGGCACTGTCACAATTACTAATTTTAAATACCGTAATTGTTAGTTGGAATTAAACTTAATTAGTGTGACCATTTTACACCTACTGGCATTCCAGCTAATGAAATTTTCGAGAAAATTATGAGCATTTGAACTTTAAGTACATTTGAACCCAATTTACAAACAGATATTAGTCCTTTATTGCACTGTCACAATTAATTATTTAAATACCGTAATTGTTAGTTGAAATTAAACTTAATTAGTGTAACCACTACACCTGACATTCCAGCAGCTAATGAAATTTTCGAGAAAATTATGAGCATTTGAACTTTAAGTACCCAAATTGCCAAACAGATGATTGTTGAAATTAAACTTAATTAGTGTGACCATTTTACACCTGCTGACATTCCAGCAGCTAATGAAATTTTCGAGAAAATTATGAGCATTTGAACTTTAAGTACATTTGAACCCAATTTAGAAACAGATATTAGTCCTTTATTGCACTGTCACAATTAATTATTTAAATCAACGGAATTTTACTTTAAATTAAACTTAATTAGTGTAACCACTACACCTGACATTCCAGCAGCTAATGAAAGTTTCGAGAAAATTATGAGCATTTGAACTTTAAGTACCCAAATTGCCAAACAGATGATTTGTGTTTTATGGCACTGTCACAATTACTAATTTTAAATACCGTAATTGTTAGTTGGAATTAAACTTAATTAGTGTGACCATTTTACACCTACTGGCATTCCAGCTAATGAAATTTTCGAGAAAATTATGAGCATTTGAACTTTAAGTACCCAAATTGCCAAACAGATGATTTGTGCTTTATGGCACTGTCACAATTAATTATTTAAATACCGTAATTGTTAGTTGAAATTAAACTTAATTAGTGTGACCATTTTACACCTACTGGCATTCCAGCTAATGAAATTTTCAGCTATTGCTACTCAGTCTTTTTGTATAATACCAATTTAATTTAATAACCACACCCATTGTACAAGTGCATTAAGTTTATGACATTTTCTAACCTTAGACCAAAATTTTCATTAAAATCTCGAAAAATTTATTCGGTTCGGGAATTGATACAGAGATTCACGAAAATTGAGTACCTAAAATACCTAAGTCGGAGAGAAATTTCTGGGCTGCCGATACTGGGTAAGAACTGTCGGGGGAACTAGGCCAGGGATGTGAAAACAGAAAAAAACATTTTCGAAAACATAACGAGAAATAATTCCTCAAGAAAACGAAAAATTTTGTTGCGAAAACGAAAAAATAACCGTTTTCTTACGAAATGAACCGAAAAAAAGACGCGAAAAATTTTGTTTTAATTTAAGGAGTTTATGCATAGATTTAAATGATTTATTTAAAGAGCTGAGCGGGACCGGGACCAATAGCGGGACAACTGAGTACCAAGGTCCCGGTTTTGACCAATTTTTACCGGGACCGGGAAATTCCCGGTTTTTTCCGGTTTTCCCAGCCAAAAAGTCCCGGTTTTTCAACCAAAAAGTCCCGGTCCCGGTTTTTGTCAAAATTCCCGGTACCGCTCAGCTCTAGTTAAAATAGATATCTCTTAAAAATTTAGAAAAAAAAACTTTCCTTGCAATTTTCCGACATGGATTTGTATCTGTTCCACGCCGACCGGTATCAACAGTTGTACAACTGCAGCTACGATGTGAACCAAGTGCCGTTCGAGGACCGTCAACACATTGCACTTGGCACAATGTTCATCACATTGGCTGGAATTATGGAGGTGGACGAGTTTTTTCGATATAATTAAATTACATATTATGAATCATAAATGTCCTTGAATAGATTTTTAAAGGACAATGGCAAGAAGAAACAGTAAATTACTGGAATATTTAATAGGATTTCCAAGGACCTAATGAGAAATTTTTGGCATTGAGGTTTGGTTTTATTTTAAAGAAATCTTTTTTACCCGAGGGCATAATGCAAAATTGATGGGATTAATGTAGTTTTTAAACAAAAATCCTAGTTTATCATAATTAATGTGTAAGACTGATTTTAAATGAATTCAAGGACATTTGTTATGCTGGTAACGCTCGGTCTAAAGCGTACTTGAAAGCAAGGACAAACCTGTCTCAACCCAAATATACGATTGTTGTTGTTGCCCCTTTTATTATCTTGAATATTTAAAATTATTCTTTTTTGTTTGCTGATTCTGTAACTCATAAATTAATAAAAAATTAATTAATTAATTTTAATGAAATCAGTTAACTAACTGCCCTAATTAGCTGCTCTACATTCCATGCACATTTGCCATTTGGAAACACCGTGAAAATGGCTGCTACAAAATCATGTTTTACATTGCGGTCACCGACATGATGGCAATGTTGATGAACGGCATTGCCACCGGATGGTTGGCCATTATCGGTGCCGTATTCTGTACCCATCCGAATTTGACCTACATTTTGGGTGCCTATGGAATGTGTAAGAAAAATTTTGAATTTAAAAATTATTTTTTGTAAATTTTTTAGCGTTATGGGGAGCCGAATCGACCGCGGAGGTATTTTTTTAATGAGCCAGGATTGTATTTTTTTTTAGAATTCACTGGGATGGACATGTACTTGGATGTCCTGATTGACCTGGAAATTTTGTGCTTATTTCTAAAGCGGATTTTGAATTTATTTGGAAAAGAATTCATTGAAACATTAAGATATTTAATATCAAATAGAAAATTAGTACAAATTTTTTCGAACTAAGGACAAAAGTGAATAAATCTATTATTAGTAAATTTATTTATTTAAATTAGGGTTAAGCCCAAACCCCTCGGGGAAGAAATTCGCGGGGAGCGGGAACACGGGGGAGGATAAGTCAGGGTCGGGGAGAAAGACCAAAAAAAAAAAAGCGGGGACGGTGAGATCAGGGTCGGGGTTGAACCTAATTTAAATATATATAATTTATACAATTTTTAAAAATTATTTTTTAGCTTATTTTGGCGCTTAATCGTTGCATGGAAATTTGTTCACCGGCAATGGCTGACATTTTATTCAGCGGTATAACATAATTTTTAAATCATTTAATAATAAATTAAATTTTAATTTTTTTCTTAGGCTACCGCACATGGCTGTGGCTGATGTTGCCGTCCATTTATGGGCTGTACTGGTAAATTTTTGGGTACCTTTTGCAGCATACTGTACATATATTATTACAGTATGCTGGATATTTTTCCGTTATACCGTCCCGTCCTGCTCCCCGTGAATATGGCATATTCCCGACAATAAACCCACTTTTCTAGACTATTTTTAAATGCTAATCTACAGAAAATTTCAAATTATTCTAGAAAAAATAGAAAATATATCTAGGATTTAGGGAAAATCCAGAAAAAGTCTTAGACGTAGAGCATAGACAAAATCTTAGATTTTTTGACTTTTCGTCTTATTAATATAATTGATGATTTGCGCCTAAACTCTCCCTGATAATTTTTTGGTTTATCGTGATATTACATTCTTATGTGGGCGGTAGTGTATAGCGAAAAGTACTGTATGGTGCGGGGGTGCTGTATAACGAAAAGTACTGTATGCCAAATGAATTTCTTTCTCAGGTTCTTCTTTACCATGCCGCATCCGTTCAGCGGAATTTACGTGTCATGGTTCTTCAACCCGCACATGGGATACCAGGAGGATTTGGACAAAATTGTTCGTTATACAGTTTTTTTTAAAAATTTAAATTAACCCAATTACAGTACTACAACAATGTGCACGACTTTCACAATTACGTTGTGGTTACTGTAATTATGGGCACATACATGGCGTTCAGCATCTTACTGTAATTACCAGCAAAAATTTTCTTAACCAAAATAATTACAATAATTTTAGCATCATGAAAACGTACAAGTTTAAATCGTCCACCCAGCAAAGCTATTCCCAAAAAATGGTAAAATTTAAAAAATTAAAAATAACAATTTTAAAATTAAATTTCAGACATTCATCCAAGTCGTGCTGATCAGCTCAATCAACGCATTTGCTGCTGGCATTTACGTGTACATGCAATACTTCAAAATCAGCAAAGCACTGATTGTGATTGGGCAACTTTCATGGTAAAAAATAATGTATTTATTATGGTAAAATACTTTAAAGCAAAGAATTATTAAAAATTTTCAAAAACTCGAAAAAAATTTATTTTCAAACTAATTTAGGCAAATATATTAGTAAGAGTAATAGTTTGGCCATTTTCTTTAGTTATATAATTAAGAAAAAAATAATTGCCGAGCAATAAGCGATAGTAGAGGCAGAATAAACATTTAAATTGTTTTTGATGAAAAATGATTTCTGCTGATCACCTGCCCTATAATTTATCATTTTTTCTAAAAAAAACAATTATATAAATATCAAAAAACATAATTCACCGATTGGGATCATTTTCAATTAGTGATTGAATTCATTTAGGCCTTAGAAAGTCCAGCTTAAATTTAATGACGTACAAAATACAAATTTTCTCGAAAGATACCAAAATTTTCGTTTGGATAAAAGCTGATCACTGTCTATTATCTAAAAAGCAAATTCCTTTAAATAATGACCTAAAACTCGAAAATTGCTTAACAGCAACCAAAATTCTGTTTTTTCGTGGTTTAGACCCAGGAACATTCATGAAAAAATATGTGAAAAAAATTCTCCCTATCTATTGATCAACTGGAATAATTATTTTTATTAAAGGCTGTTCGCCCATGGCATTCCGTCACTGATCTATCTGTGCTTGAACAAAACAATCCGCAAGGACTGCTTGAAGATGACCACCGGAGTGATCAGTCAAATCACTGGCAAAAGCATCATGCAAACGAGCACAACCCGAATGCTTAACACCACCAATGTGCGCACAATTGGTGGCGGGCACATTAACATGGCGACCGCGTCACGGCACGGCGGTATGAGCCGAGTTGTGCCGACAAATTCAACCATGAACACAATGCCAACAAACAATGGTGAACGCCAAGAGAATGAAGGGCAAGAAAAAATTTGAATTTGATCAAAATGGCGACGGGAGGGCATATAATGTGGTTTTTGATCGGCTAATGTGCCGTGCACTAATTATGTGTAATTGGCCCAAGAATTTAATCACTTTAATCCCCCCCCCTCCTCCTACCATTAAACCCTCTGATTGTTTGTACATATGATACGGTTATTAGAGACCGGAAACAATAATGCTTATTAACACAAACCATAGCCCTCACAATTAATTAATTTTTTGTCATTATGTACGAAGTAAATGTAATAAAAGAATAGATTATCTGCTTGCTAATGTGTGTGTTTGTTAATTGGACGAAAATATGATTTATAATCATTTAAACAAAAATTTAATTGGAATTTAAGCCTAAAAGGGTGCCTTCACAATTGAAAATATTCAAATTGCAGAAATTTTTCAATATTCAAATTGCAAAAAATTCTTCAAAAATTTATGTTGTGCCATTATTTTGTGCCAATTCATTTATTCCAAAAACGATTTTACTCGGATTGTTGCATTATTAGGTACAAAGATTATTACTCCCATTATCCACAGAGAACCCACATAAGCTCAACTCATTCTTCAAAGCATTCACATTCCGCTTCTTCCACAACGTCGTCAATCCATGGCCAAGCTTCGGCTCCCTAAAATTTTAATTAATTATTATATAAATTTAAAATAATTAAATAAAATTTCCAACCTCAAAACTGACACTGCGCGAAGAGTCGGGCGTTCGTGGAGATGAATCCACCGAATTGGCATTTTTCTTCTTTTCACTTAATTTTTATTTAAAATTATTTGCATTTTTATAATTTTACTAATTAGGTCTTAATTGATTCATTAATTAATAATTAAAAGACTTCGTTTTTTGACCACCTTTGGCTCAATGTCCAGAAGAAAAATCGTGGCGTTTTTTGCACAATTTTTGTTGCCGAAGTGCGGCGTTCAATGCCAATTTCAGTAGTAGCTAAATGTATTTTAAATATTTAAAAATCAAAAAACTATTAATTTCCAATTACCGTATTTCCTATTATATAGCCTACCCCTGAAATTGGCCCGCCCTCTTCTTAAATAAAGCCCCCCCCCCCTTGAGGGGGATTGAAAATTTAACGCCCCCCTGAAATTGGCTCCTCCCCTTAAATAAAGAGCCAATTTTAAGGGGGGGGGGATGAAAATAGATACAATAAATTAGCCTCCCCCCCCCCCTTAATTAAAGTCCCTCCCCTTTTGATGGGGGTTGAACATAGATCCCCTTGAATTTGGCCATCCCTGAATTGTGCCTCCCTTTTTGAGGGGGTTTAAAAATTTACCACCCCTTTAATTAGCCCCCCCCCCCCTCTTAATTAAAGCCCCCCATTTTGAGGGGGTTTAAAAATTTACAACCACTTTAATTAGCCCAACCCACTTATATAGCCCCCCCCCCCTTTTGAGGGAGTTGAAAAAAAAGCCCCCGGGGGCGCTAATTGAGGAAAAACGTAACTGTTTGGCATTGAAGAGGACGATGAAATTGTGGTAGTGGTGGAGGTCAACATCGAAGAACCCATGGCTTGTGCCGCAGTATTTGAGGACAAAATTGGAGGAGACTTGGCCAAACGTTGGGCGGAAAGAAGCGCAGAAAAATTGGAACGGATTCGTCTAAAATTAAAAGATTTCAAAAAAGAAAATTATATAAAAAGCAGGCCTGAAGTCAGAAAAAATTTGGGACGGGGAACCCGAAGAATTTTTTTTGCACTTAGGGACAAAAATTCCAAAAAATAAAAATAAAATAAAAATTTTCTACATTTTCAGCGACGAGGAGAAAAAGCAGATAATTTTGTAGCCGTTTTTCGCTAAGCCCAAAAAATGACAAATTTTTGCCATTTTTGGAGGAGTAAAAATTTCAAATAAAATGGTAAAAAGGAGGTCCGGCGGTGCCGTTAGGCACCATCGGGAAAATTTTTTTTTGTTAATTCTAATTCAATTTGTTAGAAAATTTCTGCGAATTTTCAAAAAAATTTTCCAATTTCATCATTTTAATTTGACAAAACTATTCGATAATAAAAAATTTAATAATTTTTTTTTACAAATTTTTTTTATTTTTAAAAAAATATTTAAAATTAAAAATAGAATTTAATTTTTAAAAGATTTATACTGAAAATATAGTGAATGAATTAATTTACTTCTTCGGGTTCCCATTCCCATAAACATAAATCCATCAATCATTTTCTGTGCCTGAGAATTTGGGCCCTTCCCATCGCCCAAATGGACAATTTGGGGGAATGACTCACAATTTTCGGGTCAAATTTATGCATAAAATTTGCATTTTTAAAATTTTTCTTTAAATTAATGCATTATTTTTAAATCAAAAAAAAGAGGAAAACTTAGAGTTTGTCATTTCAAAAAAATTGTGAGTTTAAATAATTATGGGGAAAAAAAAGGTATTTTTCTGAATGTTCACATAAGAAAATATTTCGTAAAATGGTTGTCATGGCAAACAAAAATTTGAATCTCTTAAACAAAACAAAAATGCCAAATTCAATGGGCAATTTTCGAATGGGCACCATTTGTGGAAATATTTTGGGGAGAAAATTGGCAATAATAAATTCGGAATAAAATTTAATGGCCGAAGGATTACGAACAATTTTCTTTGAATAATTTTCCATTAAATATTTTAAATTTAAAAAAAAATTTGAAAAAATTTTACGATTTTCTTGGACAATTTTCAATTAAAATTATTTTAAATATGAAAAATAAAAGTCTTCTATTAAAAAATACTTTAAATATTTAAAAAAATTTAAAAATTATTTGGATAATTTTAAACAATTTCTATTAAATTATATTTTAAATATAATAATTTGTACCGGATCATGATTTGTTTGAATTTGGCCAAAATCTAAAATTAAAATAAATTATGTTTAATTAATAAATGTATAAAAAATGTATTTTTAATTAATAAATATTTATTGTTTTAAATAAATTATTTTTGATGAAACGGTTGAGTTATAATGAGAAATATCCAAATAAGAAATAATGAGGGATAATTTTCGGTTTTTTTTCTAAATGTGCCATAAAAAAATTTTCTGACGCCTTTAATAATTGGGGCCAGTTCTTCTTCACCCATCAATAATTAATTTTTTTAAATTATTTTTTTTACAATCCCTCCACCCTTCGGAGGAACAAAAGCACTTGTTTATTGAATTTTAAAAAATTTTAAATTTTCTAAAAATTTGCCAGACATTAACTCATTAATAATTAATTTGTTTTCAACAGTTTAACGGGAATTCAAGAAAAAAAAAATTTTTGCCATTGAAAGTGGTGTTTAAAGACTAAAAATTTAATATTATTCCATGACGGTTTATATGCAATTTAAAATACTTTTTAAAATTTTATTTTCTAGTGATAAATTTTATAAATTTTATTTATTGCCCAAATTTGGCTCAGAAATTTTATTAAGGTAGTGCCAAATTCTTTAATTCACCGAAGATAAATTTTGAATGTCCCCATTCCAATACCACTTTTTCAAAAATAATTAAAAAACTCCAAATTTGGTTAAAAATCCCCAAATTTGGTCTTTCCCACTTTTTCGGAATTTCTAATGGATGGTACCCATTTTTTTTGTAAATAATTTTTGGCTCTCAAATTTAGTGATACCCAATTTTTTGGAAATATTTTTAAAATCCCCAATTTCCATTTATATTTTAAAAAAATAATTTAAAATTTCCGGAATTTGGCTCTCCCACTTTTTCGGAATTCCTAATTGATGGTACCCAATTTTTTTAAAATATTTTAAAATCCCCAATTTCCATTATTATTTAAAAAAAAAACAATTTTAAATTCCCAAATTTGGTCTTTCCCAATTTTTTCGGAATTCTTAATGGATGGTACCCAATTTTTTTTTTAAAATAATTTTTGGCTCTCAATTTTTGGTAATAGCCAATTTTTTGAAAATATTTTTAAAATCCCCAATTTCATCATTATATTTTAAAAAAATAATTTAAAATTTCCCGAATTTGGCTCTCCCACTTTTTCGGAATTCCTAATTGATGGTACCCAATTTTTTAAAATAATTTTTGGCTCTCAAATTTGGTGATACCCAATTTTTTGGAAATATTTTTAAAATCCCCAATTTCCATTATTATATTTTTAAAAAATAATTTTAAAATTTTCCAAACTTGGCTCTCCCACTTTTTCAGGAATTCCGAATTAGTAATGGCCCACTTTTTCTTTTTAAATAATTTTTGGTGCTCAATTTTCGGCACTTTCCCAGTTCCCGCCCACTCACACCACCCGCGACCACAGTTGGCTTGTTACGCTCGAGGTCGTAGGAAACAAAAAATTATATGAGTGAGTGGACACTTGTGCCATGAAATTGGAACTCGTCAAAAATTGCCTGAGGGCGTGCCGTGCCGGATTAAAAAGGGCGGTAAAAGTCAGTGGGGAGTAGGCGGCGGTGGATTAAGCCAAAGTTTGCCTCGGGCACAATGAATGAGTGAGTGACGTTTTGTTTGTGATGCCTGAATTGCCTGAGGGCAAATAGAAAAATGATGAAAAAAAAATTTGCAAAATTGTAAAAATGGGAAGAAAATTTTTTTTTGTGAATAAATGAATTGAAAAATATTAATTGATTGTTTCAATCAATATTAAATTTAAGATTTGTAATTTTAATTTCCTTAGTTAATTTGAATTTGGAAACGAATCCCAATTTTAATTAGTTTTATTAATTATTAATTAATTAACTTGAGCAAATTTCGAATTTCAATAGTTTAATTAAATAATATATATCTTCGGATTGATATCTAATTATGAATTTTGATCTTTAATTAGTTAGTTTTGGTTTGAATCTATTTTAATTAATTTAATGAATGATAAAAATTTATTTAATTTAAGCATTTTGTTAATGACTTATTGTAATTTTTAATTACTTTTTCATTGATTCTAATTTATTAATTTAATTAAATGATAGAAAATTTCATTAATTATGATTTATTATAATTTAATGAATTCATTTATTTTTTACTTCATTACAATTTCATTTTTAATTAATTCTAATTTATTTTATAATTATTTGCCAAATTCAAAAGAAACATAACAAATTTTGGGTCCATGAAAACAGGAACTATTTTTTTTTTTGCATTAAAAAGCGGAAAAATTGGCATTTTCATCAATTTATGATGAGGCATTGTGAGATCCGTGATGGAGATTATGTATGCAGCGAAAAGCAGATAATAACATCATTACCATGATGCTGTTTTATTTATTAGCCTCAAAATTATAAGGCATTGAAAGCTCATAATTTTGGGGTTATGGAAAGACACGAAAGGAAAAATAAAAATGAAAAACAAATATTATTTAAATTTATAAAAAATTAAATAATATTTAGGCGGGGATTGACATGATGAATTTATTTAAAAAATTTTTAAAAAAACTTCGTAATAATTGCCGGCTGGCGTTGATGAAAAACAAAAATTATGTTATAATTTGCTGTTTTCGGGAATTTTTTTTTTTAAATTTATTTTCAAGGGGACAAAAAAAAGATCGAAATTTAGTTAGGGAAACTTTTTTACATGCCTAAAACAGGGGTACATCCGTAAGAATGTAAAGACGGTTTATTTTTTATTTTTTTTTACCATGAAAAATTCCCAAAAAAAAAATGAAGAGTCAGTATAATAGATATTTTTTCGTTGAAAATTGCCAAAAGTTCTATTTATTTGTTTGGTGTAAAATTTGAGGGGGGTTGAAAAACAAAACCCCCGGGGGCTCTATTTCAGTAAAAAGTAATTAAAAAATTTTGTAAAAATTTGATGAACAAAAAAAGTTGCCATTTTTTAAGAACAGCAATATTTATAAATGTGAATGGCATTAGTGCCAAAAGATTTCCATTTGATGAAAGCACAGATTTGCTTGAAAGATAAATGCTTTGCCAAACAACCGCAATTTATTGCGTTGCTTTCGAGATTCAAATCTATCTGGCATTATTTTGTGGCTTATAAATATCTCTCCGGCCTTATTTTGCGTTTCAATTAAATTGGTTTTTGCTTTTGTTTTTTTAGCACAAAGCCACGGCATTTTGCAAGGCTCCACCACGGCACAATCTGTGTGAAAATTTTCATAACAATTCTTCTATCAATTGCAAAATTGAGTCCCGAACTACTCTAATTTGGACTTTTTGCTCAAATTTTTGTTGGAACATTGGCATATTTATGCCTAATGACACGCACAGATTTTTGTTTTCGTGCCCTTTGCTAACTTTTGATTTTTTTTTTAATTTTGTAAAATGAAAAGAAGCGGCAAAATTTCTGTGATGTTGAAAAAAAACTTATGTCATTGACTCTCCTGAGAAAATTTGTCGAATTTAAATTGTAAAATATTTTCCATTAAAATTAGTTATAAATTGTTTTAAAATGTTCAAAAAAAAACTTTAATTATGAAAAATTTCAACAAATTTAAGGGATTCATTAAAAAAGAAGATGAGGAACTTATGTTTAGAAGATGGAAGCAAATTTTTGTTTATTTGGGCCTATTTAAACACAACAGCAGAAAGGTTAAGCATTTTTGGACCTCAATAAACAAAAGATTTGCAAATTCGGTGTTCCGCCGTTTTCTGAGTTTTAAAAAAAAATAAAAAAAAATTTTCCATTCAACAAACATGTTTAATCCGGCAAAATTATAAAGAAAATTCTAAATTAATTAATTAAATTTTGAACTATTTACAAAATGCTCTGGACAGTAATGAATTAATTAATTTTCATTTTTATGTAAAATTTATTTTTTTAAGCAATTATTATTAAATTATTATTTTCAAAATTTAATAGAATAATGCATTAATTAGCAAAAATAGTTTTATTGCTTTCACAAAATTGTTTATTTTGAATTTAAATTGTTTATTTGCACATCTGCTCAATTTGAACTAAATTTTTCGTTTTAATTTGATAAATAAAAGAAGAATATTTATTCATTTAATTAATTTAAAAAATGCAAAATTTTGCTAAAAATTCCGCTCCATTTTTATTATTAATAATTAAAATTATTTTAATCATTTTTAAAAATTGCCATTGTGGGACTCTTTCACCGCCCATTTTGTCTTCAACAACCTTTGGCAATATTTATTAATAATAATTTAAAAGAAAATTTTAATTAATAAATTGAAATTGTAGTGAACTGTTATGACCAAGGTCAGGATTGTACATATCGGTGGCAATTATGCGATAATTCGGTAAATATTTAATTATTTTACAACTCATATTTATTAAAAATTTTAATTATTTATTATTTTTAAAAAATAATTGTTTAAATATTTATTGTATAATAATTGAAATTATTAATTGTCTTATTAATAATAAAACACTAATTATTTTCTTAAGAAAAAACGTTTATTAAATTAAAATATTATTGTAATATAAATAATATAAATATAATTTGTTAATTAATAAATCATAAAAAAATGATATTTGGCATTTATTTTTAAAAAATTAGAATTTATAGAAATCGAAAAAGTATAGCTATAAAAAATTTCAATTTTTAGTTGTATTTTAACCTAATGAGTTGGCAATGCCCGTGGACATGTAATCGATGCCCACCGGATGGAAATGTGCCGACGAGGCCACCCCAAATTTTGGATCCGCCGCTTCTGAACAGAAATTGCAAGGATTTTTTGGAGTAAGATTTCAAAGGCAAATAATCGACAAAATCCAAGTTATTTTGATTATGCATTTTTAAACGAATTTAAAATATCGATTCCTTAAAATAATGACAATTTTTGCTAAAAAAAAATTATATTCAAAATTTATTTAGAAAATTGTCCATTTTACTTACCGTATTTCTAAAATATAACCCCCCCCCCCCTAAATTAGGAACCCATCCCTGAAATAAACCCTCCTTTCGATGAGGGTTGCAAAAATAAAGCCCCCCGGGGTTCGATTTTAAGAAAATACTTTTTTCAAAATAAAAATGTTTTCGTCGACAGATTTTAAAAATATTTTTTTTAAATTTTTAGTTTTATTGGGTTTTATTTAAAAATTGTCATAAAATATAAGCCGCCTTTAGTGATTTTGTTGTTTTAAGAAGAAGCAGAATCAAAAAAAATAAAAATAAAACAAATTTAAGTTGTTCAGCATGGGCACGGAATGGCTTTTGTTCACTTTATTCAACGTCAACACGAGCCGCATTTTGTCCGATCACTTGTCAAGTTGGGTGTGCAATTGGAGGAGGGTTAGGAGGAGTGGTGCTAACATCATTTAATGGATAAAATTTGTAAGATCATGAAACGCTAATTACACTAATTAAAATTAATTCGAAGAAAATATGTAATTTCAAAATGTTGACATCATCATCATCATTATCATCATAATTTAATTGATAAAAATTAATATATAAGCGCCAATTACACCAATAAAATCAATTTCGTAATAAAATACATAATTCAAATTTTGCCATTATCATCATCACATTTTAATGGATAGAGCTAATAAAATTATGAACAGCTTACAAGGGAACATCGCGAACTGTGAGTGTCCAAATCGCTTTAAAATCACTTTTATCGTGTAGAGCACAGTCGATTTACTATTGTAAATTTTCGGCTTTTTTGGCTCCGGCGCCAAAAATGATCAGAAAAAATCGACCAAATCAAAAACCAACAAAAATTTCCTAGCACATTTTATTCAGTTATTTTAATTTGTTTTATGATGCTATTTGATAGAGAATTGTTTGATGATCATTTTTTAAATTCTCGTTTTGAATTTTTTATGAATTTTTAAAAATTTTGTCATTTTTAATCGATTTTTCGAAACTTTGATCACTTTTTTCTGATCATTTTTGGCGCCGGAGCCAAAAAAGCCGAAAATTTACAATAGTAAATCGACTACTATGCTCTACATGATAAAAGTGGTTAAAAGTATCTATCGCATTTTTTATGAATACAAATAGAAAATGTGGAAGAAGATTAATTTAATCGCTTCATTTTAAAAAATGAATTTCTAAATTGTAATTCATCCATCACCTAGTATAATTTATCAACTAATCATTTCATAAAGATTTTGACGAAGTTAATTTCTGGTTATTTATCTTAATTCTTTTTTTCCATAAAAAACTATAAATGTTTAAATAAATTTAATTGGAAAATATGCGTTTTCAAAATCAAATCAATTATCTTTTTCAGCATAAACAACAATGTAAATTTGCTTGAAGAATTAAACATTTTCATCAAATGTGCCATAGTTTTGCTTCTGGGTATTCAACTCAACTAAAGCATTTTATTTCAATTTTAATTATTTTAAATAATATTTATTTACACATTTATTTATTTTAAATAATATTTATTTAAACACATTTATTTATTTTAAATAATTTTTGTACCACCTTTTCCATCTTTGTATTCACTAAATATTTTTGCACGGCACATAGGACAGAAATTGTTGTACCCTCTGAGCCTTCAAAAAATTAAAAGATATATTTTTATTTTAAATATTCATTAATTTTACCAAATTCTTATGCAGTCTATGTGGAAGAAATGCTAAAAAAAATTAAGCAATTAATTTATTTGTCTCATTTAAATTACTAATCGAGTAAAAACAAAATTAATATGAGTCATTTTGGCGCGCGAGACATTTTGCCACCGCCAAATTTAAAATGTCATAATTTTTTTCATAGACAAAATTATATACTTATCAAAGTATCATTTCTATAGATCGAATTGTTCTCAATTGAGTCAAATATTTAAAAATCCTATGCATTCAATAAAAAATGGCACTCGGCGCCAAATGGCCACAAAAAGTTATTTTTTATTTTTTATTTTTTCCAAACGAAATTTTAAAATTTTACATGGTTATTTATAGACACAGCAAATCTAGTCAACGCTTTAAAATCTTATTAATTTATTTAATTTGGGCAAGTGTTAAAGCGTTTGACGCCAAAGTGTCCTCTTGCCCGATTCCGGGGCTCGGAGTCGGCATCGAGTTAATAGGCATGAAGCCGAACTTGGCATGCCGGCAATTGCTTGATGACAGTGCCCGGCTCAATTTCCAGCAAACAAATGGCACATTGATGAGCATCATCAGCCTGCTGCTGGTTTTGTTGACCTGCTGCTGATGAAGAAGTTGTGCCTTCACCAACTGTTATATCAGCCATCTGATCAAAAGCTATCATGTCTAAAATAAAATAAAATAAAATTAAGTATTTATATTTTATTCGAAAAATAAAATAAGCCGTCAGCAGAAGAGTGAGACTAGCTTAATTTGATCACTGTTTGAAATAAAATTAGTCATAGAGTTAGTGAAAAAATAGAGGCTCGGTCGAACAGAAAAAAAATCTCAATTGTGACTAATCTAAAAAAGATTTTTATATTAAATTATTATTTAAATTTATTTACAAAATAATAAATTAAAACGTAAAAATTATGAAGGAATGAAATATGTCATAAATTTATTTAGCAAGCTTCTATCGCTCAATACCAAGATTAATTAATTTGATTAGATTTTGAGCTAAGTGATGATTTTAACTCTGCAAATAAATTTTAATAATAATTTTATTTAAAATATTACAATCATTGACACTTTTTTAAATACCAAATCATTTAAAGGAACTTTTAGTTTAATTAATTTTAGTTTAGTTTTCCGTTCCTTTTATCCTAAGGAATTTTTAAGTTTTGTTTAAATTGTTTTTCATGAATTTATTTTGAGGAAAAAGTAATTTACTTAAATATTAAGGGAATAAACTTAGTATTAAAAATTTAAATTTACGAGCTTCTCCAATTTGGGCAGGAAGTCTTAGTGCCCATCTCGCATTTGCGGCATTCAACTGCTGGCTACGAGATAAGATAAACAGGATAACCCATCGTAGGGCTATCATAAGGCCTAACATAATCAGAATTGAAATAATCGTTCCAAGCAGTTCATCGCGGCGCTTTTTTCGGCGCCGTCGGAATTTTTCTAAAATAATTCGTTTATCTTGGATTTATTCGAAATTATTTAGCCTGAATTGGATGAATTTCTTTGGAAAACATTTAACTGTGAGGTAATTAATCTCCAAATTTTTAAGCAGGTTAACATCCCAAAATTTGATTTAAGTTTTAATTTGAAATTTACCCTGCGGCATCAAAAACTTTATTTAAAACTATACGAATTCGGTAAGCATAAAATTCACCACTACCCAAAATTTGAAAAATGCTCAAAATTTTATGGGTTTCAGCGCTTTTAGCTTTTTTTTTCAGATTTTTCCTAGGAACCGCCCAACTCGGCGCGGACAATTCGTCGCGAATTTCTCGCCGCGGCGCTTAACGCACCGCGGCCAACTCGCCGCACTTTGTTTATGGCATAAAATTGCCGACTCAGTATCAAGAATCAGGTAAAATTCCGTTACATACCTATTCTCTATATACTGTGTACCTTTATTACCGTAGGATGACAAAAAATTTTCAAAAAATCCGTTCGTTTGCTCATTTATTTGGCGAAATGCCCAATGCCTCCCGCCGCTGTTTTCATCATTATTTTCATTGTTTTCCTCCTTTTCATCATTGTTCAGTCCAATGTTTTTGCGCAACAAATTGGTCAAATTGCCAACCATTTGTCGACTGTTTCGCATTTTAATCATCGCATTCAAAATTGTTTTGTACGGAATGCCAGAACGTTTTGCCAAAAAAATGACGGAGTATGCCAATGTTGCAGTGAGAAAGCATTTACATGCAGCTTTATCTTAAATTTGTATTATAATAAATCAAATTTTTTAGGTATTTATTGAACGCTTTTTATGATTTATCATTTTTTTTATTTTATCGCATAAAAAGGCAAAAAAAGAATTTCATTTTCTCCGAAAAACTCTCGGATTAATTTGACAACAAAAAACTGATAAGCGTCGAAAAAAAATCGTGAATAAAAAATATATTGAAACTAAAAAATTAAAATAAAATATACTAAAATAAACAAATTTTTATTTTTACCCATTAAACAAAAAAAATTTTAGTATAATTTTAATAACTTTTATAAAAAAATTTTTATATAAAAATTGTTTAAAATATCCAATTTAATTGCATTACGCAAAAACTTCAACAGCTTAAGTTTTTGGTAAATGGTGTACAAATTTTGCAAAAGATGTCCCATTGCCGGATCATTTTGTTCAACATAATCAATTGGAGATTTGCCAAAAAATAAAAAACGCTAAAAAATAAGTATATATAAATCTAAAATAAAATTAAAATTAGAAAATCTGAGTATTTTAAAACAATTTAAATTTAATTTAATTAAAGTAAAAACCTGAGTTAATGAGTTGGTAAATGTATTGACAATGACTTGATCGAGTTGACCCAATTGGCATAATAAACTTTTTGTTGCTACGGCACCGGCACTTTTCACAATTTTGGCACCACTTTGATATAAATTTGCCCAAAAAGTTCCCATTTTTGTACAACAATCTGCCGAAATGGCAAATATTGAAACAATGAGGCAAACTGACAATATTTCACGCCTCATTATTCGCCTTTTTCAGACTAAATTTGTTTTAAAAATTTAAATTTATTTTAATTACAATTATACATTAATTTTAAAAGTAAAAAACCTAAATATTTTTTTGATAATGCCAACAAAATTATATTGATTTTAATTTTTTATTATTAATAATTTATCACCGGAAATATATGAAATGTCTGTAAAAAATACATGCAAATAGAAAGCAGAATAAATAATTTTAAAATTTAAATAATAATTTAATCAACAACAGTGCTCAAATGATATATAATTAATTTTAGAGACCGGACAAAATTGGGATCAGGATTTTTCGGGATTTAACTCGGGAATCCGGCCGGTAAGAAGCAGCCTGATAAAAAAGCCCAAAACATTCAAATTTTAATCCCGAACCCTAATCCGGAGGCAATTCTCGAAGAATGATCTATGGGCTAAGAATTTCCAAAAAATCCGCTCTCTAATAATAAGCATAAATACAACATGAGTTTTTGACAAAATGTATTCCTAATAAGTAGGGCTATAAATTATATGCTTTTGCATATTTTTTCTGCGCATATGCTATGAAGAAAGGGGCTCAAAAATAGCATTTCTACGTTAAAATTTTTTGGTTTGATGAAGGTTTTTAGTGCATATAAAAGCATATTTTGGAGGTTTTCGAGAATAAATGCATATTTTGCCATTTTTACGTTTTTAGAACATATTTCTGTCATTTTTGTCAAATTTTCATAAGAAAAAAACAAAAAAAAAAAAACGAAAAATACACCCCCTAAAGATCGACTTTTTTGGGAATTTAAAAAATACACCCTTGAAAATCGAAAAATTTTGAATTTTTTGTAAGAACTTTAAAAAAAATTTGATGCATAAGATAAAAAAAAGTTGTTGTTTGAGCATAAAATAAAAATTCAAAAAAAAAATTTCAAAATTGCATATATAACTTTTGAAATTCAAAAATTTTTGCAATTGTCTAAAAAAGCTCCTTAGCCATTGTTTTAGAGTTTTTAATCAATTCTGAATTTTTACTCATTTTTGCATTTTTTAGGGTTAAAAGCCATTTTTGACAGTTTTTAAGGCATATTTCAGTGCATATTTGGGCATTTTTCGGGTTTTTAGGGCATATTTGAGGGATTTTTAGTGCATATTTTATGCGCATATTTGGCATTTTTAAGTGCATATAATTTATAGCCCTACTAATAAGATAATGCCAAACTTTTTCTGATTGCATTTCTTCTTAAACCATATCAGCTGGACCAAAAGTGCCATAGTCATGCTGACGGGTATTCAGTTCAACTACAGAAAGAAATTTTTAAATTTTGTAAAATTGAAAATTTTCAATTTGAAATTTAATATTATATTTTAAATGTTTAAAATATTATAAATTATTTTGAAAATTCCTCTACCTTTCCCGTCTTCATATTCAGTGAATATTTTTGTACGGCAAATTGGGCAAGAATTATTGTAGCCTTTTAGCCTTAAAATGGGATGAACATACCGTATATTCTTTAGGTCTTACCATATTTGGATGCAATTGGTATGAAACAGATGCTAAATAAATTAATTAATTTTTTGTAAATCAAAAAATTATTATTAATTAATATTTTGGTAAATCAAAATTAATTATTCTTCGGTTCAAATGGTGAAAATTTAAATTTTAATTTAAATTATATATTTTTTACTCGACAAGCTGGCAATTTTTTAACAATAGTCCCAGGTTTCATTTCGTCCAAACAAATTCTGCATGTTTCCGGTCCAGATTGTGCCGTACTTCGTTTTCCAATTTTTGTGCCGGACAATTGGTCGAATGCCGCCATGTCTTAGCATTTAAGAGACAAAATTAAAAAATTATTAAAAAATGTTAGGGTTACAGGGGTCTGGGTACCCGACTGGATCCAGATCCCGATATACGGCTTTTCCATGACCCAGACGCGGTACGCGGACCCGGTTGAAAAACTTGGACACGGACCCGGACCCGAACCCGGCTTTTCCCGAACCCGGCTTTCTGGACTCGGTAATTCCCGAACCCGGCTTTCTGGACTCGGTAATTCCCGAACCCGGCTTTCTGGACTCGGCAATTTCTTAACCCGGCTTTCTGGACTCGGTAATTCCCGAACCCGGCTTTTATCAACTCGGCAATTGCCGAACCCGGCTTTTCTGGATTCGGCAATTCCCGGATCCGGCTTTTCTGGACTCCGCAATTCCCGAACTCGGCTTTTCTGGACTCGGCAATTCCCGAACCCGGCTTTTCTGGACTCGGTAATTCCCGAACCCGGCTTTCTGGACTCGGTAATTCCCGAACCCGGCTTTCTGGACTCGGTAATTCCCTAACCCGGCTTTCTGGACTCGGCAATTTCCTAACCCGGCTTTTATCAACTCCGCAATTCCCGAACTCGGCCTTTCTGGACTCGGCATTCACGAACCCGGCTTTTCTGGACTCGGCAATTCCGTAACCCGGCTTTTCTGGACTCGGCAATTCCTGGATCCGGTTTTTTCCCCGGACCCGAGTAACCCAAAATAAATTAAAAATTGTACGAGCATCGCCAATTTCGGTTGAAAGTATAAATGCCGTTGTTTCTGTTGCAAATTGTTGTTCCGCTTCTTCGTCAGAACGCCAAGTAAAACAAAAAGTAACGATTCTGACAATCCATTGACAAAGCATTACCAATCCCAGAAAAATTAAAATGCCAAACATATCCAATAAATCTCTGCGCTTTTTTCGACGGCGACGGCGCTGCATTTCTGGTAAAGAAAAATATTTATTTAAAAAAAGCCAAATTTGGCATTGTTTCAAAAACTTATTTGGGACACAAAAACCAAATTTGGCATTCTCCGATGGTCCCGTCCCTGGCAGGGGTGCATTAGAATTTTTGTCTTTTAAAAAAATTTAGAAAACGAAATTTTTTTTTAATTTTTTTGTCCGGTGTCGGGGACAAGGCGGGCAACTGAAACCGGCGGGGGGAGGGGTGGCGAGACCTAGCTGTTCTCTTCCCGGCATGGCATTCAAAATATCCTTGATCAACCCCACAAATCCGCAAGAGTTTTGGTTTTTGAATTTAGCGCAAAATGGCATTTTGTTTTTTGTTTTTTTTTAAATTTCGAAAAAAAACCCATTAATAATGCAATTTCAAATATTATCAAAGAATTTATTGTTTTAATCACCCTAACCTTTATGAAATGAATTCAACCATTTTCCAAACAAATTGTTTGAATTACTGTTGAGTTGGCGAAATGTCCATTTTTGGTTTTTCCAATTTCCTTCCTGCCGCCGATTTTCTCCTTTTTCATGCTCATTTTCAGTCCTCTCATTTTTAAATTGATCATTTAACAAATTTGTGATTTCTTTAAGCATCAATGCACTTTTTCTTGGCTCAACAACATTCGAAATTTCGTTGAACGGAATGCCAAAACGGTTGGCCATTAAAGATATAGAATGTTCTAATGAGGCGGTCAAATAGTTTTTATAACGATTGACATCTAAAAATAGTTTTTAAAAGATTTTATTAATAAATATTCTTAAGACTAAACCTAAATTTAATTTTTTTTTTTTTTTTGCGGCACTTTTCTTTTTTTGTCTTTTGGTGCCACTTAACTTTTTTTTTTCAATTTCAAAGGAATGGGGGAGGTTCCCGAAGATGCCAAAAGCGCCAGCCATGAAAATTTTGAAAAATTTATACAGCCACCAAACTTTAAAAAATTTGAAGAACTGTTATGAAAAATTTCATATTTCCTTTAAAATTATTCAAAAATAGTGCAATAATTTTTTGTTAAATTCCATACAAATCTTAGAAAGAATCAGCAAGTAATTATTAATGATTAAGGGACATAAATTTGGTGTGATTTTCGATCAAATTCCATTAAGCCAGAAACGTACCAATTTTGAAGCTCTTCAGCTTTTGATAAATGAAAAATAATTTTTCCAAACTGTATAAAAGTGCCGGATCATTTTGCAACTGATTTTGTACCATTTTCTGAAATTGAAATTTTAATTAAAAAATTTTTAAATGATTTAAAAATGCCTTTTCCGCTGGGTTTTCCGCAATTTTCACGATGACTTCATCAAGTTGGCACAATTGGCGTGCCAATACTTTTGCTTCAATGTTAATGTTCTTTAAAAATTCGGCACCATTTTTATAAACATTTTCCCATATTCCGAGTTCTGTGCCACACCCGTTTGAAATATTTAAAAGTGTAAAAATGAGAAAAATTAAAGAAAAAAATAACATTTCTCAATCTAAATTAGAGAAATTAATATAAAATAAAAATCGAAAAAAGCTTTTTAAGTTGGAGAGAAATACCTAAAGACCGAACGGGAAGAATGTGAGTTGAAGCAAGTCCCGATTATCCCGCGCGGGATCCCGAAAAAAAGCCTCGGGATTGAGATTTGGACGGGATCCCGACCCGGGATCCCTCCCGAATGTTTTTCCAAATACTTTGGGCCTAAAGATCGAACGGGAAAGAATGTGAGTTGAAGCAAAGCCCGATTATCCCGCGCGGGATCCCGAAAAAAAGCCTCGGGATTGAGATTTGGACGGGATCCCGACCCGGGATCCCTCCCGAATGTTTTTCCAAATACTTTGGGCCTAAAGATCGAGCGGGAAAGAATGTGAGTTGAAGCAAAGCCCGATTATCCCGCGCGGGATCCCGAAAAAAAGCCTCGGGATTGAGATTTGGACGGGATCCCGACCCGGGATCCCTCCCGAATGTTTTTCCAAATACTTTGGGCCTAAAGATCGAACGGGAAAGAATGTGAGTTGAAGCAAAGCCCGATTATCCCGCGCGGGATCCCGAAAAAAAGCCTCGGGATTGAGATTTGGACGGGATCCCGACCCGGGATCCCTCCCGAATGTTTTTCCAAATACTTTGGGCCTAAAGATCGAACGGGAAAGAATGTGAGTTGAAGCAAAGCCCGATTATCCCGCGCGGGATCCCGAAAAAAAACCTCGGGATTGAGATTTGGACGGGATCCCGACCCGGGATCCCTCCCGAATGTTTTTCCAAATACTTTGGGATTAATCGAGATTTCGTCGGGGTCCCTCCCGATTTTTTTTCCAAGAACGGGGTCGGGATTTGGACGGGCCCCCCGGCTGGGGATCATTGCCGATCGATTTCCCAAAAATCTTTGGGATTGATCGCGACTGGGATTTTTTGGTCGTGATCCCTCAGCAGCAGACGCTTGTTGTCCGGTCTCAAAGAATAACCAGAAAATAAGTTATAACATGCATACCTCTAACGGCAATTTTGGGCTTTTAAATGCTTTTAGCTGAAAAATCTGAAAAATTTAAAGATTCATAAGATTGGAATTAAAAAATATTTTTAATATTTTTTAATATTATACAAATTCTACATTTATTACATATTTTATTATAATATAAGAAATATTTACAATAAATTTACATGTTAATTTGCATTTGCTTAACGAGTCATTTTGTGAATAACATTTGAATAAGCAAATCGATTTCTTAGTCCCATAAATTATAAGCATTAAAAAGCTAAAATATATTTTACATTAAAAATTTTTACAATTTATTGTCTGATTGAGAGAGTGTATAGTTCAGGGCTTCGATTTGTTCTTATTTCTAAGAAATGTTCTGATTTGGAGGGTCCAAATCTTAGAAAATTAAAATGTTTTTATTTCTAAGAAATGTTCAGATTTTGGGGGGTAGTGACTAGAGACCGGAATTTCAAATTTGCGGATCCTCCCGCTGCGGGATTGGAATTCAAAATTTTGCGGGACGGGACCCCGCGGGATTGATCCCGCAAATCCCGCATCAAAAATTTACAGGACCCCGCGCGGGATTGCGGGATTTTGGGATCATTCAATAAATTTGACGATTTTGCGTGCTTTTTAAGTCATTTTGCGGCACGCTTTTTAAAAAAACTTTTTACGCGTAGGGAGGGTCCGGCAATGCTGATAGGCGCCACCGGGGGAAATTTTGAAAATTTGAGTGCAATTTGTTAACAGAATTTGACCAAAAATTGGCATAATTTTGCGATTTTGGCCATTTTTCATAAGGTAGAGGCAGGTCCGGCGGTGCCTAAGGCAGCCGGGAAAATTTTCACAAATTTGGATGAAATTTGCGAAAAAATGTGTTTAACTTTAATGGCCATTATTGTAAATTTATTCGGAAAATATTTGGCATTCTGTCTTTGAATTTTTCAAAAAATGCGGGATTGCGGACTTGGACCCCGCAAAATCCCGCGCCGGTCTCTAGTAGTGACCCAATTTTGTTCTGATTTCTTAATCATTCATATTGATTAATATCTTGCCGAGAATTTTTTTAATTGACGCAAAAATTTTTTTCATTTTTGAACATTTTCTTCAAAATTGTCTCAGAACCATTAAACTTAGACAATTTTTGGACAAAATCTGTTAACAAATTGCACTCAAATTTTCGAAAATTTTCCCCGGCGCGGTGCCCTGATATTTGCGCCTCGGACATTTGCGGCCCGACATTTGCGCCTCGGACATTTGCGGCCCGACATTTGCGCCTCGGACATTTGCGGCCCGACATTTGCGCCTCGGACATTTGCGGCCCGACATTTGCGCCTCGGACATTTGCGGCCCGACATTTGCGGCCCCCGGCCAAAAACGACATTAGCGGTCCAACTTTTTCGATCCCAACCAAAATATAAACCTCAGAAAATTCTTATCCATAGAATAAGCAAATTTTTATGCTCTTTCTGATAAGCCGATTCAAATTAGTAAAAATTTCCTAACCACCACCCCAGTAGAGGAGGAAAAGAATATCAGCCAAACAAATCCCGCCCTTTTGAATTGGATCAAGAAGCGAACTGAAAAATACAAAGAAAAAACTATGGAAAGTATCAGATAGATTAAAAATTTATTTTGTGCTACGAAGTGCTAGGAAATCTCTGATATATACTATCTTGGCCTCTGTAAGCGTTGGTACACTGACAAGCAACTTTCCAGCTCTGATGGGTTTTGAACAAGCCCAGTTTTTGAAAAAGAATTACTAGATTGAAAGCTCGGAGTAAATTTGAAGAGAAAAAAGAGTGGTGTTGATCATATTTTGGCTGTGACCGCAAATGTCGGGCCGCAAATGTCCGAAAATAGCCCTTAAGAAATGGGCCGCAAATGTCGTTTTTTGGCTGGGGCCGCAAATGTCGGGCCGCAAATGTCGCGGCCGCAAAAGTCGGACCGCAAATCTCGGGGCACGCCCCGGCGCCGCCTATCGGCACCGCCGGACCCCCCCCCCCCCCCCCCGTTCCCCAAAAGTTTTTAGAAGAAAGCGCGAACGCAAATTATAACGATATTTGATACTGTATTAATTGATTAAATTGTTACCCAAGCGACCTAAAGCAATTTTGCAAAATGTCCTTGTTTTTGACCTTAAAATCTTATTTTTTGGCCTTGATGTTCTTATTTTGAAAAAAAAAATATTTCGATCGAAGCCCTGCTGGTATAAGTCTGTAAAGCTAATTTAGATAATAATGGCCAAAAAAGAGAAGGTTCTTTTTGCCCTTTTTTGGAAATTAGAATTACGATTCAAAAATGCACATATTCAACGGGGAAAAAAAGCATTTTTCAAATACTGGGGCAAACCAAATTATGAAAAAGTGATTAGAAAACTTATTTAAAATTTTTGAAATTTTGCAGAGTGTTTTTTTGGCAGTGGACATTTGGACAAAAATGGAAAATTGAAAAACCGTCGTTTATGGTCTTAATGTCCACAGTCCAAGTGTCCGGTTCGGTCCAAATGACTTCACTGGTCATTTAATTCTGCGCCGCAAGTGTGTCCAAGGGCGTAGCCAGGGGGGGGGGCTGAGGGGCTAAAGCCCCCCCCCCCGAAACCCAACTAAAAATCGAATGAAAAAAGAAAAATACATCCCTAAAAATCGAATTTTTGACTTCAGCCCCTCCCCCTGAAGCCAAGGTCTGGCTACGCCCTTGAGTGTGTATGCGCCGCAAATCTCTCATCACTAGGGCCCGGATTTATATGGACAAAAAAAAAAATTCAAAATATGGACGAAAAACCCCAAAATATGGACGAAATATGGATAAAAACGCTGAAATATAGACAAAAAAAAAACTCAAAAATATGGACAAAAAATTCTGAAAACTGGTTTGAATTTTTAAAAAATTCATAAAACAACAATTTTTATGTCAAGAAGGAAAAAACCCATTTTAATTCATGAATTATAGAATTCCAAATTGAGAAAATATATTTTTTATTTACTGGAAAAGATTGAAGTTTAGATAAAAAAAATTGCAAAAATTAGTATTTTTTTTGTAAAAAAATCATAAGCGAATGTTGCTAATGAAATTTTTTTGCACAATTTTTAATTTTTCCAAAATTTTTTGATTTTATGGGCGTATTTTCCTAAAAATTTCCATCTTTAGGGGTGTATTTATTTTTTTACATATTATGCGAATTTTTGAGAATTTATAAAAAATTTCTTGTGAAAAATGTAAAAGAAATTTTTTCAAAATATATTTTTTCAAAAATGAGATCATAGAAATTAATTTTTAAATAAAAAAAGATAATTTTAAGCCTATTTAGGTCATTTTTATGGCATCTTGCCTATTTCACCCTTTCGTAAGAATTTTTTTCCAAAAAATAAACCATTTTAATTAAATCAATTGATAAACTAATTAATTATTTAATTGTTAATTTTTATTTTTAATTACTTTCCACCCATAAGTTGATGTTCGCTTTATTATTAATATTATTTTATTTTCTGTTTTTTCCATAAAAATTTTTTTGCCGATTAATTCTAAGAAAGTGCATAAATGTTGGCCATCAAAATTCCAAGAATATTCTAACTGCAAAATTTTATTTGATCAACTAATAAAATGGAAAAATTTTTTTGTAAATTTTCACTTTCCATTTCAGTCTCATCAGTGATAAAAGTGTTTTTTATGCTAAAAAATTTCTTTTAAATGTCACAGCCTTATTAATAATCAATGTATTACTAAATCAGAATATAATATTTATAAAAAATATGTTATACGTAATAAATTTTTTGTATGTATATACATTAAAACATATTTACAATTATTTATGTTTTGTCATCCAAAAAAATACAGCTGGGTAGCCCTAATTGTTCTATATTATCGTACAAAAATTTCAAAAATTTTTGTTAAATTTAAAGAAAGGTATGACCAAAAATGTTCAAGAAAACTTGCTTTTTTGAGATTCTCAGGTCATACATAACTTATTTGAAACTTAATGAATTTTTTGAAATTTTGCAGGATAATAGAAAAAAACATTTAGGGCTATCGAAAAATATCAAGATTACAAAGTTTGATTCATTTTGGGCGATGTTATGAATAATTTTCTGTCAAAAATTTTTATTTTGATGGTTTTTTGAGTAACGCCCATTTTGATTGGTTTGAGTAATGACCCGGCACCACAAAAATTTTCAAAATGTCAATAATTCCATAGAATTATTATTATAAAACTTTAAATTTCATTAATAAATTGATTTCTATCCCATCCTTTGCCAAATATTCAGCTGATGTTGGCCGAAGTTTAATAGAAAAAATGGGAAAAGATTTTTACGAATTTTTTTTCTTCATAGAATGCGCATTTTTAACTTAACCCATTTTTTGACCTATTTTGGCGTTCTGTCCAAATTTATTAAACAAAAATGCAAAAAAAAATAAATAAATAAATCCCATATGAATCGAGCCCCCTAAAATTTAAGAAATACTCCTAAGAATCGACTCTAAAATTTTCAAAAATACAACCCTAAGAAATGAAAAATTATTTTAGGTTTTGGTTTTTTTAGAACTTAAAATGCCTAAAAAAATTTTTGAAAAAACCTATTTTGAAGAATTTTTGGTTTTAAAATTATTTATCTCAATACTTATTTGGCAAAGGTGCTTCTTTTTGAAAATTTTTTGATGGCACTTATTTTTTTAAACATTGTTGTCAAAGAAATTTGCTATTAAAATTACATATATTTTTTTTGTAAATATTTTATCAAATTTTGTCCTTTTTTATACATATTATTACAAAATTTGCAATTTCTCATACGTCAAAGTCACATTCTGAATGTATCATTAGATTTTTTGGATTTAGCATCAATATTCATATCCAATTCGTTAGATTCCATTTATTCAAAATTATATTTTTTACGAATCTTTTTTACGTTTTATTATTTTATTACTTTATGATGAATTTTTGAGAAATGATCGGCTATTTTGGAGGTTATTAAGGAATGGACCAATTGATCTTCTGATCATTTTTATGCCCATTTTTCGCCGACTCAAAATTTTTGAAGTTAATTTAAGTGCTTTTTCAATTTTTATTTTTTGCCTCAATTATTATTCATATCCAATTCATTTAATTCCATTTATTCAAAATTATAATTTTTACGACTTCTTTTACGTCTTATTAATTATTATGAAGAATTTTAATTGTCTTTTTATTCCGGCATTTGTTGCATTCGTTGTGCTAATTCAGCAAAATGTTGCGAAAAAACCGCTTTCAAAATTGCTATGTAAATAAAATGCAATTAAATATATAAATAACAAAAAACAAAAATAATTTTATTATAAATATCATATTTAAAGTTTCAAAATTAGATTAACGTGAATTCATAATCGAAAGCTTAAAATTATTGTTTACAGGTCTTTCTGGAAGCAGTTCTAAAAGCAAAGATGTGTCCGGTGATGGTGAAAATTAAAAAGAATGAAAACCAAAAATTTTTTTATAAATTTCTATTTTAGACAATTTTAATAAATTTAATCAATTTTTAGGTAGGGGTGTGCGAAATTTATTTTTTCGTTTTCGTCGATTTCGGCCTTTTGGAATATTTTCGTCTTTTCGTTTTCATCATTCGTCAGACAAAATTTGTTTTATTTTCGCATTAAAAATTTTAAAATTTTCATTCGTTTTCGGATTTGAAAAACTAAAAATTTTCCCCCCACAGAATTGTCCATTTTTTTCAAGGGAACATTAAAAATTATAGCTTTACAAACATTTTTTGGTTTTCGTATACCCCTTGATTGTGGGGGGAGCATCCGTTAATTGACTCACTAATTAAGGCACTTCAAATGAGGAAGAATGTCCAAAAATGGCATGCAATGTGTGCCTTGATGACATTAAAATTGATCAGCTCTGTTTCTGTGATGATCAATCATCAAAAACTGATAAAAATGTTAATGAGAGAAAAGATGATGAAAGTATATTAAATTAATAAAAAAATTTTATTTGTTTGTCTCACTGAAATGAAAATAATTTTTCAAATTTTAAAGAATGCCATGCCATTTGCATTGAATGCCTTCGGCATTACACAAAGGCGGCACATTCAACAATGCCATTCGCTGACGGTGGCCTTGGGCTCAGCTGTGTGGCACTGAATTGCCAAAACCCAATCAGATGGGGTATGGCGGGATTTTTTGAAGAGGCCTAGCTCACTTAAAAATGTTTTTTTTTCTTAATTTTAGATTTTTAATTTTAACAAATCGTGTTTTTAATAAACTTTAGAGATATTAAAGAAACGTCTTACTGAAAATTCTAAGGACCAAAAAACAACTAAATCAATTAACGGCCTAATGGAGGAGCTAAAGAAGCGGCTTCATAAATATTCGAATGACAAAAAAACAATTAAATCAATTAACGGCCTAATAGAGTTTTCTGAGCTATGTATTGCCCAGTCTCGATGCATTGAACGGTCAATTATTAAATTTAAAAAAATATATGCACGAAAAATGGGCTTTTCCTTTATTAATCCGCAAAACCCGGAAATCGTATCCCCATTTTTTAAAGGCCTGAAAATTGGTATTTAAAAATAAAAAAATTTTAAATTTTTATTAGAATTGTTAAAGATTATTTGGAAGAATTTAGGCATCGGTAAACTTACAACTTATTAAATGAATTTAGACAAATAAAATGCCCAAAATGTGACTATGCCGTCGACATGAGTGAGAAACAAAAAGAAAAGCATTTTAAATGCCCTTCATGTAATTACGAAATGTGCCGTGAATGTGAAATGGAAAAGCATGACAATTTGTCATGTTTGGAGTTCGCCAAGCGTCACAATCGTCTTGAGCAACTCATGTGAATTCCTTTAAATTTTCAAAAAAAAAAAAATTCGCGATTTAATGAAATTTGAACTAGTTTTCGGGAAAAATTTTTTGTTTGGGGGGGGGGGCTATTTTAAGAGGGCTGTATTTTTTGTTTATTTTTCGACAACATTTAAAAAAATTAAAATGAAAATTTTTAAAATGAAAAATGAAAAATTTTGTTTTATCGCCTCGGGGATTTTTAATTGTAAAAATGTATATGAAAAAATCGTATTCATTTATTTTTAATAAATTAAAATTTCAGGGAAAAACGTTTGAACGACGTTGCCATTGACAAATGCCCCAAATGCCATATTAAATTTGTAAAGGATGACGGCTGTAACTATGTGAAAATTTTCTAAATTAGCAAATTATAATTTTATATTATTATATTATTATTATTAGGTATTAAATATACGAATAAATTTTGCAACAAAAATTCCAAAATATGTATATAAATTTCACAAGTAGTGACCAAATGGGCCATGGTAAATAAATAAAGTGGCGAAAAATTTCTTAAACTTACAAAGGAAACTCGTACACATTTTTTTTAATTTTCGAAAAATGAAAACTTCTGCCTAGGCCTAGGTCTAGGCTTCCTTGGGTGTTCAGGCCTGCCTAGGCCTAGGCTTCCATGGGTGTTCAGGCCTGCATAGTTTCCTATTTTTCAAAAATTATTCTTTTTATTCTGTGGCAATTCAATAAAAATTGAACTGTTTCCATAGATTTTTTTTAAATTGAAATCAAAAACATATATTTTATTTTAAGAAAAAAGCCAATTTCTATATTCTGAAAATTATATTTGCACAAATTCAAGGAAAATTTCCAATTTTTTGCTAGCAAGCCTAACTAAGTCCAGCGGCGCAATTTTTTGATATAACTTTGCTCAAAAGCAACCATACTTTTAATTCTTAATATCTTTCGATAGCCCTAATTATTTTATATTATCGTACAAAAATTTCAAAAAGTTTCGTTAAATTTAAAGAAAGGTATGACCAAAATGTTCAAGAAAACTTGCTTTTTTGAGATTCTCAGGTCATACATAACTTATTTGAAACTTAATGAAATTTTTGAAATTTTGCAGGATAATAGAAAAAAACATTTAGGGCTATCGAAAAATATCAAGATTACAAAGTTTGATTCATTTTGGGCGATGTTATGAATAATTTTCTGTCAAAAATTTTTATTTTGATGGTTTTTTGAGTAACGCCCATTTTGATTGGTTTTGAGTAACGACCCGGCACCACAAAAATTTTCAAAATGTCAATAATTCCATAGAATTATTATTATAAAATTTTAAATTTCATTAATAAATTGATTTTCTATCCCATCCTTTGCCAAATATTCAGCTGATATTGGCCGAAGTTTAATAGAAAAAATGGGAAAAAATTTTTACGAATTTTTTTTCTTCATATGAATACGCATTTTTAACTTAACCCATTTTTTGACCTATTTTGGCGTTCTGTCCAAATTTATTAAACAAAAATGCAAAAAAATAAATAAATAAATCCCATATGAATCGTGCCCCCAAAAATTTCAGAAATACTCCTAAGAATCGACTCTAAAATTTTCAAAAATACAACCCTAAGAAATGAAAAATTATTTTAGGTTTTGGTTTTTTTAGAACTTAAAATGCCTAAAAAAATTTTTTGAAAAAACCTATTTTGAAGTATTTTTGGTTTTAAAATTATTTATCTCAATACTTATTTGGCAAAGGTGCTTCTTTTTGAAAATTTTTTGATGGCACTTATTTTTTTAAACATTGTTGTCAAAGAAATTTGCTATTAAAATTACATATATTTTTTTTGTAAATATTTTATCAAATTTTGTCCTTTTTTATACATATTATTACAAAATTTGCAATTTCTCATACGTCAAAGTCACATTCTGAATGTATCATTAGATTTTTTGGATTTAGCATCAATATTCATATCCAATTCGTTAGATTCCATTTATTCAAAATTATATTTTTTACGAATCTTTTTTACGTTTTATTATTTTATTACTTTATGATGAATTTTTGAGAAATGATCGGCTATTTTGGAGGTTATTAAGGAATGGACCAATTGATCTTCTGATCATTTTTATGCCCATTTTTCGCCGACTCAAAATTTTTGAAGTTAATTTAAGTGCTTTTTCAATTTTTATTTTTTGCCTCAATTATTATTCATATCCAATTCATTTAATTCCATTTATTCAAAATTATAATTTTTACGACTTCTTTTACGTCTTATTAATTATTATGAAGAATTTTAATTGTCTTTTTATTCCGGCATTTGTTGCATTCGTTGTGCTAATTCAGCAAAATGTTGCGAAAAAACCGCTTTCAAAATTGCTATGTAAATAAAATGCAATTAAATATATAAATAACAAAAAACAAAAATAATTTTATTATAAATATCATATTTAAAGTTTCAAAATTAGATTAACGTGAATTCATAATCGAAAGCTTAAAATTATTGTTTACAGGTCTTTCTGGAAGCAGTTCTAAAAGCAAAGATGTGTCCGGTGATGGTGAAAATTAAAAAGAATGAAAACCAAAAATTTTTTTATAAAATTTCTATTTTAGACAATTTTAATAAATTTAATCAATTTTTAGGTAGGGGTGTGCGAAATTTATTTTTTCGTTTTCGTCGATTTCGGCCTTTTGGAATATTTTCGTCTTTTCGTTTTCATCATTCGTCAGACAAAATTTGTTTTATTTTCGCATTAAAAATTTTAAAATTTTCATTCGTTTTTGGATTTGAAAAACTAAAAATTTTTCCCCCCACAGAATTGTCCATTTTTTTCAAGGGAACATTAAAAATTATAGCTTTACAAACATTTTTTGGTTTTCGTATACCTCTTGATTGTGGGGGGAGCATCCGTTAATTGACTCACTAATTAAGGCACTTCAAATGAGGAAGAATGTCCAAAAATGGCATGCAATGTGTGCCTTGATGACATTAAAATTGATCAACTCTGTTTTTGTGATGATCAATCATCAAAAACTGATAAAAATGTTAATGAGAGAAAAGATGATGAAAGTATATTAAATTAATAAAAAATTTTATTTGTTTGTCTCACTGAAATGAAAATAATTTTTCAAATTTTAAAGAATGCCATGCCATTTGCATTGAATGCCTTCGGCATTACACAAAGGCGGCACATTCAACAATGCCATTCGCTGACGGTGGCCTTGGGCTCAGCTGTGTGGCACTGAATTGCCAAAACCCAATCAGATGGGGTATGGCGGGATTTTTTGAAGAGGCCTAGCTCACTTAAAAATGTTTTTTTTTCTTAATTTTAGATTTTTAATTTTAACAAATCGTGTTTTTAATAAACTTTAGAGATATTAAAGAAACGTCTTACTGAAAATTCTAAGGACCAAAAAACAACTAAATCAATTAACGGCCTAATGGAGGAGCTAAAGAAGCGGCTTCATAAATATTCGAATGACAAAAAAACAATTAAATCAATTAACGGCCTAATAGAGTTTTCTGAGCTATGTATTGCCCAGTCTCGATGCATTGAACGGTCAATTATTAAATTTAAAAAAATATATGCACGAAAAATGGGCTTTTCCTTTATTAATCCGCAAAACCCGGAAATCGTGTCCCCATTTTTTAAAGGCCTGAAAATTGGTATTTAAAAATAAAAAAATTTTAAATTTTTATTAGAATTGTTAAAGATTATTTGGAAGAATTTAGGCATCGGTAAACTTACAACTTATTAAATGAATTTAGACAAATAAAATGCCCAAAATGTGACTATGCCGTCGACATGAGTGAGAAACAAAAAGAAAAGCATTTTAAATGCCCTTCATGTAATTACGAAATGTGCCGTGAATGTGAAATGGAAAAGCATGACAATTTGTCATGTTTGGAGTTCGCCAAGCGTCACAATCGTCTTGAGCAACTCATGTAAATTCCTTTAAATTTTCAAAAAAAAAAAATTCGCGATTTAATGAAATTTGAACTAGTTTTCGGGAAAAATTTTTTGTTTGGGGGGGGGGCTATTTTAGGAGGGCTGTATTTTTTGCGTATTTTTCGACAACATTTAAAAAAATTAAAATGAAAATTTTTAAAATGAAAAATGAAAAATTTTGTTTTATCGCCTCGGGGATTTTTAATTGTAAAAATGTATATGAAAAAATTGTATTCATTTATTTTTAATAAATTAAAATTTCAGGGAAAAACGTTTGAACGCCGTGGTCATTGACAAATGCCCCAAATGCCATATTAAATTTGTAAAGGATGACGGCTGTAACTATGTGAAAATTTTCTAAATTAGCAAATTATAATTTTACATTATTATATTATTATTATTAGGTATTAAATATACGAATAAATTTTGCAACAAAAATTCCAAAATATGTATATAAATTTCACAAGTAGTGACCAAATGGGCCATGGTAAATAAATAAAGTGGCGAAAAATTTCTTAAACTTACAAAGGAAACTCGTACACATTTTTTTTAATTTTCGAAAAATGAAAACTTCTGCCTAGGCCTAGGTCTAGGCTTCCTTGGGTGTTCAGGCCTGCCTAGGCCTAGGCTTCCATGGGTGTTCAGGCCTGCATAGGCCTAGGCTTTATTTTTCAAAAATTTATTTTTTATGTGTTGCCTTTGTACGAATTGCTAATGACTCAATTATTATTTTTTAGATAAAATGTGCAAATAAATTTTGTAAGATGGAATTTTGTTATTTATGTCGGGAAGAAAATATTGAACATTATGGCAGCCATCTTTGCTGGTCAGTTCAATTTACAATTTAAATAATAAGAAATTAAATAATTTTTAATTTCATTTTTATTGCCCCAAATTTTTAAATATTAAAAATAATTTGACCTAAAAGATAGGTAATGTATTTTTATACATTTTTTTTTATAATTAAGGTGTAAAGAAAAAGCAGAAATAAATCCCGAAAAACCAAACAAATGCAAAAGATGTGGACATTGTCTGCTCTTTAAAAGATCAATGGCCCAATTAAAAGAACAAATAATGAAAGAAATTCGAGCGGAATTTGAACCATTAATTAAAGAAAATGAATTAAAAATGAAAAATGATAAAAAAGGCAAAAGCAAATTATTGGCATGAAAGGAGAGAAAAAATCGGAAAACGAAGGCCTGAAAAAAAATTCATGTTGATTTTCACTTTATTATTTAGTAGGAAAAACACTTTCGAACAAAAGTTGGGACTTTTATTTTATTTTTGTCATATCCAACGGACGGTCTTCGTCAGTTGGGCCCCACACGTTTGGGCCCCAGCATTTTTTTCACTATAACATTCTATAACTTTTTTCTCTGGCATGCAAATCCAACATTGTTGGTATCATTCGAAAGCTTAATGTATTTAGAAGCTTTTTCTAAGCTATTGCTTTGCGCTTAGACAATTACCAAAAAAGTTATACATGAAAATTGCGAAAAAGTCGAAATTTTCAACTTTTTTCTCAATAAAATTTTTTCCAGGCTTGAAAAACTTTTCGTTTTTTAGCAAGGCTAATAGAGCATGTTAAGAGCTTGTGATACCAAGATTGTTGGATTTGGATGCCAAAGAAAAAAGCTTAAGTGGAAAACATGCTGGGGCCCAAACGTGTGGGGCCCAAACGTGAGGGCCCAAACGTGGGGGTCCAAACGTGAGGGCCCAACTGACGGGTTCCGCAACGGTCAAACGGTCCATTTTAAAATATTTGGTATTACCGCGATCATTTATTTGGTCATTTTCCTAATTCAGTCCCAAAAGCCATCCCTCTTTTCATCATTCATTCTCAGTCAGTTCAGTTGTTTTATATTTTTATTTTCTGCTGCAGCTCTCTTCTAATTTTATATCGTCTCTCCATTTTATTTCCGCCGTTTCCCAATTTATTTCTTAATAAAATTCATCCCAGCTTTTGACGGTGCTATGCCGAAGTGACAAAGTATGGGTGTGGGCGAAGTGGGTGTTTGTAATAATTAAATTTAATTATTATTTTAATTTTATTTGCTAAGTAATTAATCACAACTTAGCTTAAACTTAATAAATTAATGCAATTTAATATTTAGCGACAGCTCGAAGCACATCCTCTACTACTTATGTAATTTTTAAAAAATTCGTAAAAATTTACAAAAAGTTGTAACCAAAAAAGCTCGAAAAATTTTGACTCAACAATTTGGGCCCTAACTTTTCTGAAACTCAATAAAATTTTTTGAAATTTAGCAAAATAATAGAGTAATCTTTGGGCTATCTTTTCATATCAAGTGCGGGTGAATTAATTTAAGTTTGAACAATTTTATGCATTTAAATGACCTTACATTTTTTGGATGACCATAAAAACATGACACTATCAATTCCTCGATAACTTTTTTTTGAACCAACCAATTTTAATTTTGTTTATAGTAATTAGATAGCCCAAAGATTACTCTATTATTTTGCTGAATTTCAAAAAATTTTATTGAGCTTCAGAAAAGTTAGGGTCAAAATTGTTGAGTCAAAATTTTTCGAACTTTTTTGGTTACAACTTTTTGTAAATTTTTACGAATTTTTTCAAAATTACCTAAGTAAAATATTAAATTGCATTAATTTATTAAGTTTAAGCTAAGTTGTGATTAATTACTTAGCAAATAAAATTAAAATAATTTATTAAATTTAATTATTACAAACACCCATACTTTTGTCACTTCGCCCGCACCCATACTTTTGTCACTTCGGCTCACCACGGCTTTTGACAACATTTGGACAACATATCTCTGGCCCATCCTCAATCCCCCACAATATTCCTTATATTTCGTATCCCCATAGACCCCAAATCCCTTCTTTGTTTGTACTTTTTATTGAAAATTTAAGTTTTATCCTAATATTATTTATTTAAAAAATTGTTATTAAATTTAATCAAAATTTAATTCTTTTATTGTTTAAGAAAAAATTTATTATTGAATTCTTAGTTGAAAATCAGATTTGGATTTGGATTACCTAGGAAATTTTCTTATTTTTATTATTGAATTCTAAGTTCAAAATTAGATTTGGATTTTATTATTTAGAAATTTTCTTATTTTTATTAATGAATTCTAAGTTCAAATTAGATTTGGATTTTATTATTTAGAAATTTTCTTATTTTTATTAATTGAATTCTAAGTTCAAAATTCAGATTTGGATTTTATTATTTAGAAAATTTTCTTATTTTATTATTGAATTCTTAGTTGAAAATCAGATTTGGATTTTATTATTTAGAAAATTTTCTTATTTTTATTATTGAATTCTTAGTTGAAAATCAGATTTGGATTTTATTATTTAGAAAATATTCTTATTTTTATTATTGAATTCTTAAGTTGAAAATCAGATTTGGATTTTATTATTTAGAAATTTTCTTATTTTTATTATTGAATTCTAGTTCAAAATTCAGATTTGGATTTTATTATCTTAAAAATTTTCTTATTTTATTATTGAATTCTAAGTTGAAAATCAGATTTGGATTTTATTATTTAGAAATATTCTATTTTTATTATTTAATTCTTAAGTTGAAAATCAGATTTTGGATTTGGATTATCTAGGAAATTTTCTTATTTTTATTATTGAATTCACAGTTGAAAATCAGATTTGGATTTTATTATTTAAAAAGTTTTCTTATTTCTTTTTATCAAATAAATAAATTATTATTTAATTTTTAAATTAAAATTTACTAATCTTTAAATAATTAAGAAAATTTTACAAATTATAAAAAGGCAACACAGATGTTAATTTTATTCATATTTATCACTGCACCACTAATTGTCAATGGAATGGACAAAAATCGAAACAATGAGCACATCAAATTATCAAGTGATGAACGACGATACCAAGAGCATATGAAGAATTTAAATAAAATAATTGAAATTGATCAAGAAAAATTAAAGGAAACCCAAATGAGCCAATTTGATCAAAGTCAAAGAAATCAAACAGAAATTGAGAGTGATCAGGAAGAGTCTGCTGATGGTATTAATGGGGCAATTAAACGAAATTTTGTAAAAAATGCGCAACAACTGATCAAACAAGAACATAAGTCTGACAACAAACACAAAAGCAACGCTGATCAAAGACAATCAACTGATCTAAGTAAAACTACAAATGATAAAAGCGCTGATCAGCCTGATGAACAAAAAAATGAGGCTAAAAATCGCGGACAACAACCAATTAGTGAAGGAATGAGAAAATGGATGGAGAAATTAATTGATTTCATCGACGAACTAAACACCAAAGACTGCTTTAAATTGGACGAAAATGATCAAATACCGTATTCCGAAGAGTTTACAGCACTGAAAAAAGAATTAACCAAAAAATTGTCAAATTCCAAAGCGAAGGTAATAAATTAATCTTAATTAAGGTAGCAAAATGAAGTTCAACTCCAAATATTTATGATTATTTTCAGGTGAAGCGCAATGATTTATTGGCATTTTTTGACACATTTAGCCTTTATTTGGACGAATTGGTGGAGAGAATGGCTAAAAAATTGAGGACAATGCATGTGTATAATTCAAAATATCGTTTAGCAAAAGCAATTAGAAAAGAAATTGAATCGCCAAAGAAACAAAAACAAGTTGCCGAATTTGAACAAATCTGCTCAAATGGCAAAAAAGTAATTAATTAATAATTTTATAAAGGCTGCAATTATTTTTAAATTAATTAATTCAGCACTAATGATGATGGTTTTATTGACATTTGTATGAAACAAATTGTTCATAATTCGTTTCAATTACTACAAATTTTGCACTGCTTGGCAACCAGCAAAAAGCAAAAAGAATACCGTGACTATTTCAAAAATGTTGATACAGTAACCAGTACAATTATTGGACAACAACAAATCAGTGAAGAAACGCGAAAATGGGTGAAGAAAACAATTGAGTTCATCGCCAAATTGATGGCCAAAGACTGCTTCAAATTGGACGAAAATGATCAATTACCGTATTCTACAGAGAGAGCGAAGATAAATGGATTGGCCAAAAAACTTCGTAATTCCAAAGAAAAGGTAATAAATTTTCGAGACCTGAAAATGCGTAAGTGGAAAATGCGTCAGTAGAAAATTGCGTCAGTGATACAAGTATTTTAAAATAAAGTTGTATAACATTAAGTATTGTAAGATAAAACTAAAATTCTATAAAAACATTGTCTGAATTCCGAATCCCGGACCCCAATTCGAAGAAAATGTCGAATGTCCAAACTTTTTGTTCGAGTTTGGGTCCGTGGTTCGGAATTGGCCGACTTGTAAAACCGGACTCGTGTTCAGTGACCTGAAAATTCAACGAACTTGTTTTATGACATTAAAATTTTCACTGACGCATTTTCAGGGCTCCATAAATTTTAGTGTTATAATTACGGCAACAAAATGAAGTTCAATTTCCAAATATTTTGATTATTTTCAGGTGACACGCTATGATTTACTTGGTATTTTTTGACACATTTAGTACTTATTTGGACGAGTTGCTTGACAAAATGCCAAAAAAGCTCAGAGAAATGGAAGCTTATCACTCAGAATTTCGTTTGAACAAAGCACTTGAAAGAGAAACGGAATCGCCAAAGAAACCGAAACAAATTGCCAAACTCGAAAACATATTTTGCCCAAAGCATTTCAAAAAGTAATTAAATTTTTAATTATTTTTTAATTTCAAAAATTGGGTTTAGTATCGGAAATGAGTTGGACAATTCGATGGTGGCACTTATCCATGATTCATTTCAAAAATTGTTATTTTTTTCATTCTTGGCAACCGACAAAAAGCAAAAAGAATACTGTGAACATTTCAACATTTATTACTACAAACAAAAAGGAAAAGGTAATAATACCGTAGTCCCTCAAATTGAGCCGCCGGGGGTTTTATTTTTTTAAAACAAATGAATTTAAATTGAAAATGTCTTTTAAATGGGCGTCATACAAGGTGTAAAATGTTTGGGGTTAAATTCTCCGATGTTCATTGACACATAAATTCAGTCAATTAATTCCAAGGACGTCCTTAAGTAAAGGACTTAGAAATTTTCTCTCTATTTAGAAAAATGTGCCAAATTTTTACTTTACCAGCAAAAAATGGTATTTTCTCTATAACCAAACCGATTCATGAGAAATTTAAATTTTTCCAATTTTTAATTTTCAGAATTGGAAAAAGAATCTAAAAAACTTGATGACACAATGGAGGAATGTCTTAATGGTTTTTCAAAACCAGGCTCATGTGTCATCGAAGCATGTGACAGTGCAAAAAATTGTTGGTGCCCATGTATGGTGGAAAGCTGTAAAAACCATGAGGAAAGTGAGTATATTATGCAAAAAGAAAAATTTCTAATTTTTACGCTTTGCAAAAATTTAGAATTTTTTTTTGCCAGATTAGCTTATTTAAAAAAACTTAGATGAGTTAAAAACAGCAATTGTTGATCCTTTTTGGAAGGGGAGATCTGTTATTAAAATGAGCCCAAAAAATTCTGTTTAAGAGAGCCGGGACTTTCGAAAAATTTCGGAAAAGGACCATAGATCCCGGAAAAATCCAGAATTAATCGTTTTTTATCGTTAAAATAAATACATACCCGAGCCTTCGGGGAGAAAGTGTACGGTGATCAGGGCAGGTCGGGGACCGAGATCGGAGAGCCCAAAATTGTTGAGTACTATGCACCCGATCGGGGAATGCTCAAAATCTTATTTCAACAAAAAATTTCATTTTTATTAATTGTCTGATCGAACCCATTTGAAGGGAGCAGGTCAATTTTTACCGCTAATTGAGACCAAATTTTTCAACAAAACAATCAATTCAAAAAAAAACTTAAAATATTCTTTATTTTCTAATTTTTAGTCTGCTGTCTGTTGGGTGTCCCATTTTATTTGACGCATTTGGCAATTGGTTGTGCCGTTTATGTCCCAATTGAATTGGCTTGTTATGCTTCTTCTTACATCGGTTGTGCCAGCATTAACTGTGCCAAGAAGGCAATGATCAAGCGAAAACTGAAGAAAAACGAGAAACATTTGAAAGACATTACGCCACAATGAGGAAAACTTGGCGTAATGAATTTGAGAGATGAAAAAAAAACATTCACGAGATTCATTGGAACAGACTTTTTTTTTTGTGCTTTTTTCAGCATTTTATGGGATTCTTTATGCTTTTCTAACTTTTGTGGTGCCCATTTTATGCATTCTTCTTCACACTCTTGGCATTTTGTCTAAAACATTTTTGATTTAAATGTGACTGTTTTCTGTCGGACCAGGCCGTTTTTTGTACGAGTACAAGTTTTTGGCTATAACATTTTTCTTTGACAACCAAATCCAGCAATCGTGGTATCATTCTATAGCCCTAATTGTCCTCTATTAGCCTGAAAAAATTCGAAAAATTTCGTTATGGTTCAAAAAAGTTATGGCAAAAATGTTTCGAACAACCAGTTCTTTGCATTCTTCTGGCCATACTTTTTTGAATCTTAACGGAATTTTTTTTAATTTTGCAGACTGATAGAGGAGGACATTTAGTCTATTGAAAGATACCAAGATTGTTGGATTTGGTTGACAAGCAAAAAATGTTATAGCCAAAAACTTATGCTCGTACGAAAACGAGCCCAACCCTGTTTTCAGTGGATCTTTAGCGGTATCAATTTGTATTGTAAATGTTTCCATAATTGCTTTTATAAATTATGGATCGCCGTTTCGGCTCATGAAAATTTAAAAGTTGATTTTGGAATTGAAACATTTCGGATTTATTGTCCTGTTTTGGAGTTAAAATCCTCCAACGTGTCTTTTTCTATTTAAAAATTTTACAAAATTCTCATGTTGAAATTAAACTTAATTCGTCCTTTTTTTAAATTCACTAGATTTTTGTTTTATTTTTTTCTATTAATTTGAAAAAACGCAGATTTTTCGTGACCATAGCTTTGACCAATTTTCAATCCGGTCATTAACTCATTTCTTTTTGTGTAGTCAGATAAATTTGTTGTTTAAAGTCAAGTTGAAGAATTTAAAGAAAATTTATCCCATAAAAAAGAAATAATTTTAAAATAAAATAAAATGTGATATCTATTATTTTTTCCAATTTTGGCATTAGAAAATTGCTCTTTTTTCTGATCGAATAAATTGCATAATTAATCTTAATTGATTCCCCTATTATGCCAAAATGGGAGAGAAAATAGTGCCCAATAATTTACATTAATGTACCCCTAAATCTATCATCTATATCCCAGAGTGTTGATCATCATTTTCTTGCTCCTTCCGTTTTGCTTGAAATGGCACTTTTGCTTGCCGATTTGTTGGCACCAGCCGATGCCGATGCCGAACTGCTCCCATCACATGCTCGCCCGAAATAGCATGCAATCACAGCCACAATGACGACAACCAACACGACTATTATCGCAATTAGCATGTCATTTCTTTTTTTGCGTCTTCGTCGGTTGCGAGACGAACCGTCACTTTTGGAATCTGTGATTATTATGAACAATTAATACTTATAATTATATAAATAATTAAAATATTATATTAAATATTATGAAATGCTCTCTAATAGCCAAATTTAGGTCATCAAATAACCAAATTTAACATAATTAGAAACCTGTAACCTCAAATACCCAAATTAGGTACAAAAATTAGCCATTTTATACAGAATTCGAAAGATTACTTTCTAAATAACCAATTTGGTACACTAATAACCCAATTTGGCCACAATTAGAAAGCTTACAACCACATAATAGTTAGTTCATAAATGGGGCTTCGGTAAGAAAAAAGGCTGGACAAAAAAGACTTAAAACTAAGTTTTCATCCAATGACTATTAGGAAAAATAATTAAATTAATAAAAAACTAATTAAATTTACTTTTTGACAAAATTTTCACCGGCACAATGCTCCCGTCGCCAATGCCCGCCAAAATCAGTCTCAGTCGTTCGCGCTGTTTTTGATGCGATTTTTGTTCATTTTCCTCATCATTTTTATCACTTTCATTCCAATTACAATTGTTTTGGTCCCAATTTTTCACCAATTTATTTAAAATTTCCATTTTATTTTCATTTTTATTTTTTGAATCGAGTATTTGGTCAAGCGAAATTTCCATACGTTTTGCTAATAGAAACACAGCTTCAACCGCAATTTTTCTCACTTTCTCAATCGCTACTCCATCAAAAACAGTTCCTATATATTTAAAAATTAGGTTTTCTAATAATTAATTAATTAATTTTAATAATTTGGATTTATAATTCATACTGAATAATGTTACTAATTACCTTCCCCAATTTCCTCCATTTATGGCATCAAGTGATGCCATCAAAGGGTAGTAAATTTGGGCCTAATTCCGTGTCGTTCTGTTCACATTTTTGGATCACTTTCGCCATCGCTTTGTTTTGATCAGCCAATTTTTGGACAAATTCGCGCACTTCCCCAGTGGCATCAATTTCTGTCAAAAATTTTGCCATAATTTTGATTGGCTCACCAATAAATTTTTGTGGTTGTGCAATCATCCCAAAAATTGGGTTAAATGCAATGGAAAATTGAAGAAATATAAAAAGAAGCAAAGTCATTGGTGGAAGAAATTTCTAAAAATTAGATTTTTCTTTATTAAAAACCCTAAAATTCATTTATTATCAAATAATATATTTATATTTTATCTTTATTTAATTTGTTATTTCATTAGCTATTTCTTCGACTATTTATAAACACAAAATTTTAATTTCCTGTTGAACCTTTTTAGCACTATGGCATTATGCCACATTTCCTGCCTATTTTCAATTTTGTCAACAAAATCACTGAGTTTGGCATGGCTAATTTCACACGAGAAAAAGTCACGCTGATTAAGATAAATAAAGTCATTAATAACCGGACATTCACAGGAAATGGTACCTCATTATTGTGAGAAAGGCAAATCAATGTTTTGAAAATTTTACATAATCAAAACATTATGGTTGGTAATTTAATTCATATTTATTATGCCATTAATGTAAACACCTAAAATTAAAAATTTTTTAGTATATTCTTTTTTGTATTTTAATTTAGTAACATATATTTTTTTAATTCGTCTACTACGAAATAAGTAAAAATGAGACGAATTATTTTCAAATTTTTGCTGATTACGGTTGTCAAATTATATATAGATCATTTGTTTTCTGAAGAAACTTTTTTTAGATCTCTCTCATAATGATAAATCGATCAGTTCTAATTGATTTTTTTTTTTTTGTTAATCGGCCAAAAACGTTGATCCATCCATCAAAAAGTGAGAACGAAAGTCACTCATCTCTTTTCCATTTATTTAACAAATATTTAATTTGTAGAATTTTAATTTTATTTTTTAGATGGATATTTATAAAAATTACTATATTGTTGATGAAATAGTGGTCAATTTTACCAATACAACCGACAACAGACATTTGATTTTTCAATGTCAAATCTCAATTTGCTGCATTGTAATAATAATTTTCATATTTTAAAAATGAGACTAATTCTTTTTTTTTTCTTCAAATTTAGTGAATTCATTACAGAGCAGCATAAAAACATTTATCCTCATACAGAATTCTTAGTAATCAAAGATATTGGCAATGGTTCACTGCAGCAGAACGGTTCGGAATTGTTGGCGCAAATTGTTTTGTGGAAGTGGTCTCAGGGAACACAGACCATCCAAAAAGTAGTAATTGATTTACTAATAGATTAGACACGAATTATTTTTGGGGCTTTGGTATTTAATTGGGTATATACGGGATTGCCGGGTTCAAATCCGAACGTCATTTTAAGGCCGGGAATCTGGCCGGGATCGGGATTTTTAAAATTTCGAAAACTCCGTTGGGTATTGTAATTTTGGAAAATATCCATCATAGGTCCCAGACTCAAAATCGCATAAAAACACTTTTATAGGTTTTCTTAGATGCTGAAAACGCCTAAACCGTCAAAAAAACTGCGCGGCAAAGCGTTTAAACCAGTTTTTGAACCGGTTTAAATCACGAAAATTTGCCTCAAAAATCAGCCAAAAATCAATTTTAAATAAAAAATTTTGAACAAATTTGGTATCATTCGAAAGCTCTTAACGAGCTAAGTCTAAAAATCAAGGAATTAAGTCGAACCGACGCATGTTATAAGTCCTCAAAATCGTTAAAACTATTTTTAAACCAGTAGTCAAAAAAATGGGAAAAGAACGTCAAATATAAAAGTTTAATTTAGCTTATTGCGCTAAAAAACCGCCGCACACTCGACTACGGCGGCCAGTAAGTGGGGCGAGACTACGGGCTACGGAAGAAGTCCGCGCGTGATCCGCAGGCGGTTGACTGATTGGCGGGGGCCCTTCGGGCCCCCGCAGTCAACCGCCTGTGGCGCTCGTCAGACGTCTTCCTCCGCCCTCCGTCTCGCCCCACTACTTGCTCCGTCTTCGCATGCTCCCTTTTGCGAAATTTTGCTTTTAAATTGTTATTTCCCGTTTATTATTTTTTGGTACTGAAGTGTTCATTTTCACTGGGACTCAGTTGTCCCAATGCTCAGATGGTGCCGGTTCGACTTGATTCTTTGATTTTTAGACTTAGCTCGTCAAGAGCTTTCGAATGATACCTAATTTGTCCGAATTTGAACGTTTTAAAAGGTCAGGAGCTCCCCCTTTTCACTCAAATTTTCGAGTTTTAAACCGGTTCAAAAACCGGTTTAAAGGCTTTGCCGCGCAGTTTTTTTGACGGTTTAGGCGTTTTCAGCACCTAAGAAAACCTATAAAAGTGTTTTTATGCAATTTTGAGTCTGGGACCTATGATGGATATTTACCGTAATTTTTAACGATCATTACCCCGGCCTCAATTTTGCCGAAGTCTAGATTCGGAAAGTATGACTCGGGGCGCGACGGAATACCTGGATTTAACGCAGGGTAATTAAAATCCTCGTTTTACCGGAATCACATCCCGGTAAATCCAGATCAGTCGATTCTTTTCTAAATTGTGCACCAATTTTAGACCTTTATGCTGATGAAACGAGGAAAAATTGGGGCATATGAGGAAACAAATTTGCCAGTTTCTCTTGTGATCAGAATTCTAAGAAAAAGCAATGTGATCAAAAAGTAAGATTGCTACGAATTTGCCCTTTATTTTTTTCTTTTCTTATTTTTTTGCGAATTTGGCCTCAACTAGAGTCCGGTAAAAAAAAATTTCCGGGAGCGGGAGCGGGATCGGGAGTTCAAAATTTTCCGGGAGCGGGACCGGGATCGGGAATCCCGTGAAAATCCCGCTCCCGTTAAAAATCCCGTTCACCGAAAAAAGCGGGAGTCGGGAGCGGGAATCCCGTAAAATCCCGCGGGAGTCCCGATCCCGCCGGACTCTATCCTCAACATTCAATAAATGGTCCTTTTTTGGTTAAAAAGCAGTTCCTAGACGAGCCGTAACAAAAAAAAATTTTACTCCGGCGCCTATTAACTCATCGACTATATCTCTTCAACAATTTTTGTGAGAAAAATTCGTCAACAATTGAATAGGACTAATTGTAAGCAAAAAAAAAATCAGCTGGCTTAGTGGGGCAGGGGATAGTTCCCCCCCCACCCCCAAGAAATAAGGGTCTGGATATGTCCTTGATTTCTTATTGTACATCACCTACCCCCCAAGGGCGTAGCCAGGACCTTCGTTTCGGGGGGGGGGGGGGGGGGGCCCAACTCAAAAAGTCGATTCTTAGGGGTGTATTTTTCTTTTTTAGGACAATTTTTAGGGGTGTATTTTTGGTTTTTTGAAATCCCGAATTAGGGGTGTATTTTACAAAATTTTTCGCCTAAAAAATTAATATTTTTTGCCATTTTGGCCTCCATTTTTCAAAAATATGGTATAATGGGTGTCCGGCGGTGCCGATAGGCGCCGCCGGGAAAATTTTTGAGTATTTTAATGCAATTTTGTTAAGAAAATTACTTAAAATTTCAAAAAAATTACTGAAAATTTTTTACTTTTTGGGTTTCGGGGGGGGGCCCGGGCCCCCTGGGCCCCCCCCCTAGCTACGCCCTTGCTACCCCCCTCCCCTTTAATCAGTCCATGCCCGCCAATTTGTTCGCCGGACGACGATTTGACTGTGCACATCGGCGATGGTCAGCTGATCATTTCTGCCCATTGGCTTATGTCCGTTTCGCCAGTGATCAAACGAATGCTCAGTGTGGAGATGAAGGAGAAGCATCAGCGGGCGATCAACTTGGACGGGTTGGGCATCACGATGGAGCAGTTCAGCGAATTTGCTGATGCCATCTCAATTTCGTCATTCCGCAAACCATTTTTCCCAAACCGTAAACAATTTTTTTTAATTGTATCCAAATAAATTTTTTTGAAATAGCATTTGCTTTTATGTATTTAATTCCATTTTTTATTGGTGAAAAAGCAAAACCTAACGCAATTTAGCATAATTTGAAAAAAATTGCTAATCTTTTTTGGGAATGTATTCAAGAATAATGAATCAGCGTAATAATATTATACTGTACATAAAACATTTGACTAATTAAATAGGAATTTAAAAATTAAAATACAAAACTTTTTTATTATCATTATTAGTGTTACAAATTATATGGATTTATTTTTCACGAAAAAATTTCATTCATTCATAATTTTTTAATAACCATTCGCATATTTTTAAAACTTTAAAAATTCACGTAAAAATTTTCCACGAAATTTTCAAGTTTTAATTATGTTTCTGATAACAGTGAACTGGTTTCCGTGAAAAATAAATCCATATAATTTGTAATCCTATCATAATTTACCATTTTAGCGCAAAATGTGCTCACTTTCCTTTTAATTGCCGATTACTTCCAAATTGATTGGCTGAAGGAACGTTGCGGTGTCCATTTGGCCAATTGTGTGGAAATTCCATTCTCAGAACGCTTTCTGTTAATTGAACGTTATAAACTCAAAAACTTGATGGTATAATATTTAATATACAATTGAATTTTATTACATTTTTAATTATTTCAGCATCAATTTTCGCTTTTGTTGAATGAATTGACGAGTGCCAAAGAATCCGACAGAAACTCGAAGGAATGACATAAACTGAATTTTGAATTTATTTATTTATTTTTTGGTTTTAAATGATGTTTTTCACAATTTTTTTTGTTATTTAATTAGTTCGTTAAGTGTTTGAAAATTAAATGACTGAGATTGAAGTCAATCTTCAAACTTTTTCACGAATTGGTGAATTCAAAAAAATAAAATGTGACATGTTCTGTAAGGATGAATGAAATAGAAAAGGAAATTCAACAGATAAAAGCCATGAAAACTAATTACTGGTAATCATATAGGATAAGTGATATGGGAAATCATAAGATTTGGTCAATATTTAACCACAGTTTTTAAATTAAATTTTTGAAAATTGATAGAAAACTTTGTTAAAAAATTTACAAATTGAATAAAGGAGTTGGATTTAACATTTGAGAACTACATATTTATAATGGTGCATAAATAAATTAAGGGAAATACAACAGATAAACGTATGAAAAACTGATTACTGATAATTAGTATTAGAGTAGAGCGGGACCGGGACCGGGCCGGGAATTCCCGGTCATCCGAGGTCCCGGTTCCCGGTCCCGGTCCCGAAGAAAAATCGAGGTCCCGGTCCCGGCTTCTCAGGTCCCGGCAAGTCCCGGTCCCGGTTTTGCCCAAATTCCCGGTCCCGCTCTACTCTAATTTAGTATGATAATTGTCATTGGATAACATTTGGTATATTTAAATGATGTTGACATTGATTTTATTATGAATTAGATTATTTGTAAGAAAATTAAGCCAATTTATATTCAAAAATAATATTGCAAATAATCATAAATATTTTTTAATAGAATGGAATTTTATGTTTTATTTCTTTGTTAATATTCATAATTAATTCAATTGACAAGATTTTATCAGTTAATTTATTTGAAAGAATGTAAAACGTAAGCCAACTTTTGAAGAAATATTGGGCCAAAAATGGGACAATGAAAAAATGGAAGAAAATGAAACTGATCAAAATGGAAATTATTATCAAAATGAATTAAATTCAATTAGCAATGACCAGCAGAATGACCAATTGGAATGATCACAAAAAATACGAAATTATTCGCAAATTTCACGCAATAAAAGAAAAAATAAAGAAAATGGGCAATTATTCGACAAAAAATTGGAATAAATTTGAACAAAAAATTTCGGAAAAATTGGGAATAATCGAAGAAAAGAAAGCTGTCCCGAAGTGACAAAGAAATTGCCGGATTTTTGTAAATTGCACTAAATTCTCTCAAAGAATGGGAAAAACAAATAAATTTGTAAATTTTCTTGAATTTCCATTTCAATTCACAGTGATGAAAGTGTTGGTTTTTCATGGAAATTTTATGAATTTTTCACTCATTTTTATTTTTTCTTTATAAAAATAAAAAATATCCATTTATTTATATATTTTTTTGCTCACAAAATTTAAAATGTAGATTTATCATTGAAAACTTTTTCCAATTTATTGTAATTTATTTAATTTAAAGAATTAAATTTTGCCTATGCATACAAACAATTATCGAAAAAGTATGTTGGACAAAATTTTAAAAAAAACTAAGAATTTTTTAAAAAATTTTTAAACAAATAAGCTTTTAAATATTTTCAAAAAGTTGGGGCCGATTTAGCCAGCCGATGAGAATAGAATTTGAAATTTTCAGTACATTAAAAGATAAAAAATTCTAGGTTTAGACAATATCCTAAAAATTTTTGTGCTTAATTTTACAAAAAGTTGTCATGTTGGGTGTAAAATTTGTATAGAAAAAAACAGGGTAATTTTTTAAAAGTTCTCCAAAGTTCGAAAAATATTGAATTTTTTAAAATTACTTTTTGTGTTGTTAGACAAATTTGTTTTTAGAGGGAAAATTTTATAGAAAATTTATCTCATAAAAATAAAATTCAATTGAATATTCATTTTTTTTTCCAATTTTGGCATTATAGAATTGTCCTTTTTTTATATTCGAATTAATTCTATAATTAATCCATAATTGATTCCCCTAATATGCCGAAATTGGAGCAAAAATGTATCCCTAAATCTAATCTATATCCCAGAGTGTTGATCATCATTTTCTTGCTCCTTCCGTTTTGCTTGAAATGGCACTTTTGCTTGCCGATTTGTTGGCACTGGCGCCAGCCGATGCCGATGCCGAACTGCTCCCATCACAGGCTCGGCCGAAATAGCATGCAATCACAGCCACAATGACGACAACCAACACGACTATTATCGCAATTAGCATGGCATTTCTTTTTTTGCGTCTTCGTCGATTGCGAGACGAACCGTCACTTTTGGAATCTATGATTAATTATGAACAATTAATACTTCAATTATATAAATAATGAAAAGATTTGCCAAATGATATGCATTCTAATAGCCAAATTCATCAAATAACCAAATTTAAACATAATTCGAAATATTACCTTCCAAATATCCAAGTTTAGTTTTGGACATAATTCGAAAGATGACCTTAAAAATACCCAAATTTAGGTACAAAAATTACCCATTTAGGCATAATTCGAAAAATTACCTTCTAAATATCCAAATTTAAGAACTTAAATAACCCAATTTGGCCACAATTAGAAAGCTTACAACCAGTTAAAGTTAGTTCATAAATGGGGCTTCGGTAAGAAAAAGGCTGGACAAAAAAGACTTAAAACTAAGTTTTCATCCAATGACTATTAGGAAAAATAATTAAATTAATAAAAAAACTAATTAAATTTACTTTTTGACAAAATTTTCACCGGCACAATGCTCCCGTCGCCAATGCCCGCCAAAATCAGTCTCAGTCGTTCGCGCTGTTTTTGATGCGATTTTTGTTCATTTTCCTCATCATTTTTATCACTTTCATTCCAATTACAATTGTTTTGGTCCCAATTTTTCACCAATTTATTTAAATTTCAATTTTATTTTCATTTTTCTTTTTTGAGTCGACAATTTGGTCCAGCGAAATTTCCATACGTTTGGCTAACAGAAACACTGCTTCAACCGCAATTTTTCTCACTTTCTCAAGCTTTACTCCATCAAAAACAGTTCCTACACATTTAAAAATTAGCTTTTCTAATAAATAATTAATTAATCATTAATTTCATAATTACCTTCCCCATTTCCTCCATTTATGGCATCAATTGATGCCATCAAATGATAGTAAATTTGGGCCAATTCCGTGTCTTTCTGTTCACATTTTTGGATCACTTTCGCCATCGCATTGTTTTGGTTAGCCAATTTTTGGACAAATTCGCGCAATTCCCCAGGGGCATCAATTTCTGCCAAAATTTTGCCATAAATTTGTTGGGCCACCAACAAATTATTTTGCGGTTGTGCAATCATCCCAAAAAATGGGTTAAATGCAATGGAAAATTGAAGAAATATAATAAGAAGCAAAGTCATTGGTGGAAGAAATTTCTAAAAAATTAGTTTTTTTTTTTATTAAGTTCCTAAATTAATTTATTATTAAATAATATATTTATATTTTACATTTATTTAATTTATTATTTTCATGAGATATTTATATCGGAAATTTTAATTTCCTATTGCACCCTTTTAGCACTATGGCATTATGCCACATTTCCTGCCTATTTTCAATTTTGTCAACAAAATCACTGAGTTTGGCATGACAAAATGTCACATGAGAAAAAGTCACGCTGATTAAGATAAATAAATGTCATTAATACCCGGATATTCACAGGAAATGCTACATCATCACAGAGAAAGGCAAATCATTGTTTTGAAAATTTTGCGTAGAAAGAATGTGTAAACGCATTACCTAATTTTGAAAAAATTTGACATTTATTTTTTTGTTTATTTTTGGGCATTTGCCATTTCCTTGATAATTTAAATATTTCATTAATAGAAACCTTCAGAAACTATGTTTTAATTTTAAATAACAATTTTATTTTTATTTTATTGACAATTTTTAATTCGAAGAAAAATGTGGGGACGGAGAAAAATTGTGAAAAAAGAGGCACTTATAATGCCAAGGAAAAACCTGTTAGCCGAAAAATTAATCTGATTGGGTCCCTAATATTTGCTGCTCACCAAATGTCGATTTGTCCAAATGTCTAAATATGAGTTAAGAATTTTTTTTTTTTACGCGTGGTGTCGAGCACTTTACTCGAAGCCGGGAAGAGTGGGAATGGGAGAAATTTTATGAAAATTTAATAATTTTATGCAATTTCATTAAAAATTTAATTTTTTCCCGGCTCTCAAATAATCTGCGCCTAAAAATGACTATTTCACAGGGTCGGGTTGCCGGTCCCTATAAAATTCGGGACAAGGTCAGGCAATTTAAAAAATTAACAATTTTTGTTGAAAAAATCTTTGGTATATCCCACGAGAGGTCCCCGATTCCCGACGATTTTGCACTCCCTGGTGACACCCGAGAATTTCTTCACCGATGGGTCGGTGACTTGAATTAAGACAAATTGTCGATCACAACACAATTTTTGTTGTTTATGGAAGTTATTATTTAATTTATCAGGGTTTAAAAAAAACTTTTAAAATCTCTAATAAAAAATAATGTGAATCATTTGAATTTGAATTATTTTTTATAAATCGGCAAAACGCTGATCTATCCAACAAAAAGAGACAAAGAAAGTCACTCATCTCTTTATCTTTTGCATTTTTTATTACATTAAATTATGATTAATCATTTTCATAAATAATGTGCACATTATTCTTCTGCATCAACTTATAAATTTTTATTAGCAAAATTTTCAATTTTTTTTATTCTTTAGAAATAAAAGGCTTAGATGGACATTTACAATAATTATCTTATTGTTGATGAAAAGGTGGTCAATTTTACCACGGATTGCAACAATAGCAATGGAGAATTAAAAGTCAAAGTCAAATCTCAATTTTTTGCAATGTAATAAGGCTTTCATATTATAAAACAAAATTTTTTTTTTTTACTCAAATTTAGTGAATTCATCATAACTCAGAATTACCAAAGTGATTTCAAATTTTTGAGAATCAGTGACATTAGCAATGGTTCACTGCAGGACGGTTCCGAATCGTTGGCGCAAATTATTTTGTGGTATTGGTCTCAGGGAACACAGACCATTTCAAAAGTATGAATTTATTTGCGAATTGATTAGAGACCTCAATTATGTTGGGGTTGGAATTTGGATTTAGGTCAAATCCCGAGTATGCCGGGCTACTATAAAACAATTTTTTACAATTTTAGCCAAATTTTTAAGAATTGTTAACGAACTTTAGGATACGCATGTGCCTATAGACACCACAACGAAAGTTTCTGAAAATTATTGAAATAAAGAAGAAACTTTAGATTTCATTTTTCTATACCACAAAAAAAGTTATTTTTAATTAATTAAAACTTAAATTTCGATATTTATAAAATCTTATTAAACGGTAAAAACAAAGCTACATTTGGGCCAAGATCCAGAGTCAATTTCCGGGACCTGGATTCGGAATTTAGGAGTTAGGCCGTGACAGGATTACATGGACTTAAATCCCGGTTTTCCCAGGGTAAGGATTCCGAGTAATCCCGACAGAATCCCAATCAAATTAATTCGTTACTAAATATGCATCAATTTTAGACCTTTATGCTGAAGAAAGGAGGAAAAATTGGGGGCCGTAACGAAACAAATTTGCCAGTTTCTGCTGTGATCAGATTTCTCAAAAAACGTGAAGTTGTCGAAAAGTAAGACAACTAATTAATTTGTACCAAATTGCCAATTTGGTTGACTTCATGCACATAAAGCTGGCGGGGAGAGTGAGAAACCCAAAAAGAAAGTTGTTTCGCAAATTATACCATTTTCGTTACAAATTTCGTTCTCAAAAATTAAAAAAATTTCCCCCGGCGGCAAAAATTTAACTCATCAGCGCCTATTTTGGCATCGCCGGACCCTCCATTCAAATATTTTTGTGAAAAAGCGTAGACAAAAATTAAGGGATTAGAATATGCAAAAAAAAAAAAAAAAAATCCAGTTCGCTTCGTGTGGATGAGGGGAGTTAGCCTCTCCCCACAAGAAGCTGAGGGTCCGACAATGGCATTAATAATCCTTTGTTTTACATCCCGCCCTGCCCATTTATTCAGTCCATGCCCGCCAATTTGTTCGCCGGACGACGATTTGACTGTGCACATTGGCGATGATCATCTGATCATTTCTGCCCATTGGCTTATGTCCGTTTCGCCAATGGTCAAACGAATGCTTAGCGTGGAGATGAAGGAGAAGCATCAGCGTGCGATCAACCTGGACGGGTTGGGCATCACGATGGAGCAGTTCAGCGAATTTGCTGATGCCATCTCAATTTCGTACTTGGGTCAACCGTTTTTCCCAAATCGTAAACAATTTTTTATGTCATTATTCAATAATTTTTTTTTTTTTTTGCAATTAGCACTTATAAATTCAATTTTTTTTTTTATTGAGACCTTTAAGAAAAAGGTGGAAATTTTGCATTTTCAAAAGTTAGGTGTAGATATCAATTATCTATTATATTGATGATTTTATGAGTTTTATTGATGATAAAAAATCCTATAACTAATTAGTTTAAGAAATTAGTTAATTAAAATTTTTTTTTATTATATTTTTTTTATTAATATCTATATAATAAATACAATAGGGTATATGTATTGTATATAATTAATGAGATAATATTATAAAGGCATTTTCAAAACTGAAATGAGCACACCAATTAGTCTTCCATTGGGACTATTAATTCAATTAATAATTTAAAAAATTATTAATTTAAATTTTTCAAGATATTATTATCCTTTTCTCTACCATTTTAGCTCAAAATGTGCTCACTTTCCTTTTAATTGCCGATTACTTCCAAATTGATTGGCTGAAGGAACGTTGCGGTGTCCATTTGGCCAATTGTGTGGAAATTCCATTCTTAGAACGACTTCTTTTGATTGAACGTTATAAAATCAAAAATTTGATGGTATGATAAATACATAATAAATTATAAATTTAATGGATTTTATTTTTAATTAATTTAGCACCAATTTTCGCTATTGCTGAATGAATTGACGAGTGGCAAATAATGTGCTGGAAATTTGAAGCATGCCACGAACCCAATTTGATAATTCATTTTCATTTTTTTTTAAATTTTTAAATGATTTTTATTTTATCATTTAATTGGTTCGTTTATTGTTGAATGAAATAAATGCCTGGGTTCATGAATCTTCCAATTTTTTTTTTTATAAAACACCAATTTGTGAATTCATAAGTGTAAGGAATAACTTAACCTGAAAATATTTTCAATGCTTATTAGTTTAAAAAAAATTTTCAGCTTAATTTTTCATTTTTTAAATTATTGAATAAACCGTATTCCATCAAATACAGTATGCAATATTCAGTGGATATCGCCCCCCCCCACACTTTGGGATTTATGGTTTTGGGTAAAACGAATAGATTAATGTTTTTCTATTGGGTTAACTAAATTATGTATTATGGAGGCGGCATTTACAATGAATAAAGAGAAATTTCCCCCGTTTTTCCGATTAGTTTTTAGATAAATTTAGATAAAGGGCGCGCCCGCCTTTACAAAAAATAAATGCCCGCCATATAATTAGATAACCAAATGGGAAAACATTTCCTACTCGTTTTGCTTAAAAAATGAAGCCCCGAAAGAGTTCAAAAATGAACCTTTGTTTTAAATTATTCGCCTTCATCTGTTTTAATAATGTGCTAAATGTCATATTCTTTTCGAAAAATATTTATGAATTTAATTTTATCGCTTCCCCTCACCCTAAATTGGCATTATTTAAAAGCAGAGCTCCCAGATTAAAATTTTCAAAAGCCTCATTTGGCAGGCAAGAAAAAAACAGTAACTAATTTTGGTTCAAAATGCTTCATTTTACTAAATTTATTCAAAACACGCTTAAAATGTTCAAATGATTTATTTTCGATTGTCCATCATGGACATAAAAAATTTGAGGAAAAAGTAAGTAGTTTTTCTTAATGTTTTACTACTTTTAACAAAATTCAATAAATTACATTTGCGAATTATTCACCACCAATACCAGTAAAACAGGAACGGATTTTGCAAAATTCGTAATTATTTTGATTAAATATTTCACAATTTTATAATAGTTGTATATTTTTCGGTTCGTAAAGCTAAAATTTATGTTGAAAAATTAGCTTAATTAGTGATAATTACCCAATTTATATACTACTCAACAGCATTAAGACAAATCTTTTATATTTGTATTATCAGTTTTTATCGGCACGGGACTCACCGAATTCGGCAAAAACTGTATTTTAAAATTAAAAATTTAATTTTAAAAACAAAGTATTGTGTGTTTGAGTAATAAAATGTGTGATCGTGGGTATGAGCTTAGTAACAAAATGTGTTAAAAGATTATAGTGATATATGAGCGAGTAATAAAAGGCGTAATGTGTGTCAAAACAGTTTAAGGACCGAATAAATGATTAATTGCAGAGAAGACCAAAGCATTGAATAAAGTAAAAGAGTTAAAAATTTGATCCAAAAATTAATTGGTTTAAATTTTCCAAATCAGGCAACATTAAGCTCATTTTATCCCAATTTCCGAGCATCGAGCCGCAGTGTCCTCGAATCATTCACCACCGGCAGCAGAAGAGGAACGGATTTTGAAACTGCGGTTCACTCCTTCATTTTTAACGGTGAGGACTGTTAAAAAAAATTAATTTTAAAACGATTAAAAAATGTAAATTTCCTTACTTAAAAGCAAAATGGACTAAAAAATGTGGAGGAACAGATATAAAAACTTTTAAAAATTGACAAAAAAAAATACGAATGAATGATTAAAATGAAGGGTAATTTTTATTTTCCATGGTAAACCCAATTTCTTATAAACGCGGCTTTTGTAAAAAGAAATCCCATGATAAAGGTAATTGCTAATTTTTTAATGATATAATAATTTAAACGTACCAATTCCCAATTGCCCAAGCACTTCGGCGGTTGCTTCAGGCGATTTAGTGCAATTCAAAACCATGGTATTAATTCGCTGGAGAAGAGTCGGCACCATTTATTTTTACGTTTAATCGGGACGACCCAAAATAGCGAAATGGAAACTATTAAAGATCAAAAAATATTGAAATCTTTCGACTTTTAATAAAACTCACATAATTTTCAGCATAGGAGTTGAGGCCGAGTTCGTTGAAATCAGTTGCATGCGGCAAATTGGGCAGATTGTTAATGAAGCATGACAGTTCTAAAATGGTGGTCAAATCATTAGAGAGTATACAAATTATGATTATTTTAAATTATAAATATTATTAACCAATATAAGCGTTTTCAGCATAAAAACGGGCGGCACTTTGTGGCAAACCATCCATTCGAGGACCGTCATAATTCATCAGGAATTTGTTTGATGCGCTTTATGAGCGTTGTCACAGAACTTTTGCTATTGGCCACCTGAAATTTGTTAATTTTTTAGTCGAAAATTTATTAAAATTAATTTAATTATACAACAAATAAATTAATCCCAGTGTTCCATCAAATATTGTATTCAATGGAATCGCCCCTCTTTGAAATGAGCCACTTTTAGATAGGTGATCAAATTATATTGCATTTATTTGTGGAAAAGAATATGTATGCCTGCTGACCACTTTGAATATCAATTTCAACCAATCAGCGTGCCGACGAATCAAAAATTGATCAAATGATAAACAAACTCGGCATCTTGCCCATTTACGATTAAAACGGATAAAAGCTACTATTTCAAACAAAAGTTCTTTTGGAATTTTTTTGGGCTTCATTATTTTTGGTAAAAAGAATAAATGAGTGTTTGCCATTGGTTATCTTATTTATACAATGGCGGCATTTCTTTTTTGTAAAGGGTGGTGCCCATTATTAGATAAACGAAAAAACGGGGGGAAATTCTGTCCGTTTTGCGATTGACCTTCGGTGGGGCTGAGATGAAAATTGCGCAGTGTGAATTATGATTATTTATCGAAAATATATAGAAAAGAAATGAAAAAACTTTCATTAATATTTTATGAACGAAAAATTTTTAAAAATTATAAATGTTAGAGAGGAAATAGTGAAGGATAAAAAAAGTGAGTAAAAAATGACTAATTATAATATAAATATGATTTTGGAGTGCAAAACGGAAGGTTTCATTACCCGGCACAGCCAATTTGTGATGCTTTGGCTAATTATTTGGTGAGAGCTTGCCGACAAAAAACTGAAAAAAGCCAGTGCAAAAGTCGGCAGAGAATACAAAATATTATAATTTATTAATTAAAAAAAGTTTCAACAAATTTTTTATAGTTTGGTAACCCTAATTTTTAAAATGTGCCATTCCCCGGCATAGCCAATTTTTGAAGTTGTGACTAATTATTGGGGAGAGAGTTAGCCGTCAAAAAACCGCAATTGGTCCGTGCCAAAGTGGGCACTGTTTGAAGGGGTTGAAAATAATGAGCCAATAAAGGCTAAGTGATTTGGCCAAGAATTATTGAGAAATAATGGATGAACCAATAATGGTAAAGTAATTTTTTTATAATTCGGGAGGGAATACCAGGAGAATTAGGAGAGAATACCATTATTATAATTTATTAATTAAAAAATTTTCAACAAATTTTTTATAGTTTGGTAACCCTAATTTTTAAAATCTCGGTTGAGATGGAAGGCGCGCAATGAATAAAGATAAATTGTCCCAGTTTTTCCAATTAGTTTTTAGATAAATTTAGATAAAAGGCGCGGCCGCCCTTACAAAAAATAAATGTCGCCATAAATTAGGTAACCAAATGGGAAAAAATTTCCTACTCCTTTTTCAAAAAATGAAGCACCAAAGAGTTCCAAAATGAACATTTGTTTTAAATTATTCGCCTGCACATGTTTTAATCGTAAATAGGCAAAGTGTCAGACAATTTATTCTTTTTGAAAAATATATTTGAATTTAATTTTATCGCTTCTCCTCACTCTAAATTGGCATTATTTAAAAACAGGGCTCCCAGATTAAAATTTTGATAAGCCTCGTTTTATACAAAATTTATTCAAAACACGATTAAATGTTCAAATGTTATATTTTTAATTGCCCATCATGGACAGTTTACTAGCGGAACCCGTCAGTTGGGCCCTCACGTTTGGGCCCCACACGTTTGGGCCCCAGCATGTTTTTCCACTTAAGCTTTTTTCTTTGGCATCCAAATCCAAACAATCTTGGTATCCTTCGAAAGCTCTTAACATGCTCTATTAGCCTTGCTAAAAAACGAAAAGTTTTTCAAGCCTGGAAAAAATTTTATTGAGAAAAAAGTTGAAAATTTCGACTTTTTTGCAATTTTCATGTATAACTTTTTTGGTAATTGTCTAAGCGCAAAGCAATAGCTTAGAAAAAGCTTCTAAATACATTAAGCTTTCGAATGATACCAACAATGTTGGATTTGGATGCCAGAGAAAAAAGTTATAGAATGTTATAAAGAGAAAAATGCTGGGGCCCAAACGTGGGGGCCCAACCGTGAGGGCCCAACTGACGTAGACCGTTTACTAGTGCTCTTTTAAAACCCAAATTATAATGAGATGTCAAACATTGTGCCAACTTTAAATTAACCATAAAATTTAACTGATTCTGACGATTTTCCCCAAAAAGCCACAAAAATCCTCAAATTCTCATTTCAAAAAAAAAACTCATTGTCCTATCAAAAAACTAATGATGATAAAACCTCAGATGGGAGCCATGTTTAAGAGAGTTGGGCTTCCGTTTTATATTGATATTTTGTATTTGTTAAAATACGGACAAATTTATTTTTGTATCTTTGCCTTTTCGAAAGTTTAATTTTTTTGATCTCCATTTTTGAGTTTTAAAAAAGGCTCTCGTAGCTTTAGGAGAAAGGATGCTAGGCGTGAGCTAAGCCGAAAATGGCCGATTGTACCTTATATAAAAAATTTGAGGAAAAAATTGGTAGTTTTTCAAAAATTTACTATTTTTTTAACAAAATTGTACTAAAATAAAAGAGTCATTCACCAACATCACCAGTAAAACAGGAATGGATTTTGCAATAGTCATAATTATTTTGATTAAATGTTTCACAATTTTATAACAGTTGTATATTTTTTCGGTTCGTATAGCTAAAATTTATGTAGAAAAATTAGCTTAATTAGTGAAAATTACCCAATTTATACAAACTCAATCAGCATTAAGACAAATCTCATATTTTTATTATCAGTTTTAATCGGCACTCATCGAAGGGTGCAAAATTCATATTTTAAAATTATAAATTTATTTTTAAAAATATAAAAGTAATGTATGATTGTTATAAAATGTGTGATCGTGGTGTATGAGCGAGTAACAAAATGTGTTAAAAGATTATAGTGATGTATGAGCGAGTAACAAAATGTGTTAAAAGATTATAGTGATATATGAGCGAGTAATAAAAGGTGTTAAAAGATTATAGTGATATATGTGAGCGGTTAACAAAAGGTGTAATGTATTTCAAAATAGTTTAAGGACGAATAAATGAATATGTATGTATTGGCTAAGAAGAAAAAGCATTGAATAAAATAAAAGGTCTAAAAATTTGATCCACAAAATTAATTTTTTCCAAAACAGCAACATTAAGCTCATTTTATCCCAATCTCCGAGCATCGAGCCGCACTGTCCTCGAATCATTCACCACCGGCAGCAGAAGAGGATCGGATTTTGAAACTGCGGTTCACGCCTTCATTTTTAACGCTGAGAACTATAAAAAATGAATATTTTCCCATTAGGTATTTGTTAATTTAACTTTCTTAATTTAGGAAAGTCTATTTGTGTGGAATTCAGAAAATGATTTCACGAAGATGAACGGTGATTATTTTAAAAAATTAATATTTTAAGAAGTACAATGTCCCAATTGCCCGAGCGCATCGGCGGTTGCTTCGGCCGAGTTGCAGCAACTAATAACCAAACCATTCCATTAATTCGCTGAAGAAGCGTCGGCACCTATAAAATTTATTTTTTCGTTATATCTAGATTTATTTGGTCTTCAAAATTAAAGAGTTAAAATTTTCAACCAAAGTTTAGCACCGAAACTGAAATGGAGATAAATAAAATAACCTCCTCGGGAGATAAACGCAAAGATCCAAACATATTGAAATCTGTCGCGATTTTTGATAAAACTCACATAATTTTGCGCATTGGTGTCAAGACCGAGTTCAGTAAAGTCATTCACATGCGGCAAATTGGGCTGATAGTTAATGAAGCATGACAGTTCTAAAATGGTGGTCAAAATCATTAGGGAGTATACAAATTATGTACTTTAAATTATAATTTACCAATGTAAGCGTTTTCAGCATAAAATCGGGCGGCACTTTGTGGCAAACCATCCATTCGGACCTCATAATTCACAGGAATTTGTTTGATGCGCTTTATGAGCGTTGTCACCGAACTTTTGCAATTGGCCACCTGAAATTTGTTTGTTAATTTTTTAGTAGAAAAATTATTACAATGATTTAATTATTCAACAAATTTTTAATGGATTCGCTTTTAAATTAGCTAATTTTAAATGAGTGAGAGCCATTTATTTCATGTATTTATTGTGGAAAAGAATATATATGTCTGACCACTTTGCATATCAATTTCAACCAATCAGCGTGCCGACTGATCAAAAATTGATCAAATGATAAACAAACTCGGCATCTTGCCCATTTACGATTAAAACGGATAAAAGCTACTATTTCAAACAAAAGTTCATTTGGAATTATTTTTGGATTCATTATTTTTGGCAAAAATGAGTAAATAAAATTTTGCCATTGGTTATCGTATTTGTACAATGGCGGCATTTATTTTTTGTAAAGAGCGTGCCCATTATAAATTTATCTAAAAAGCAATCGAAAAAACGGGGGAAAATTCTGCCCGTTTTGCAATTGACCTTCGGTGGAGGCTGAGATGGAAACCGCGCAGTGAGTTATGATTATAGAACAAAATGAAAACATTTAAAAAAGAATCGATTGAAAAAAGTTACAAAAAATTTTTTTATTTTGGTAACCCTAATTTTTAAATGTGCCATTTCTGGATTTTATTTAAGCTGTTACTAATTATTGGGGGTTGAGTCTGCCTACAAAAAATCGAAAATGGCCTATGCCAAAGTGGGCAATGTTTGAAGGGGATTGAAAAATAATGAGCCAATAAAGGCCAAGCGACTTTTATGTTTTGGAAACCAAAATTTTTAATAATTAACAAAAAAAATTATAGAGGGTACGAGAGAGTAGAGGAAAAAGAAAGGTAAAAAAAAGATTGAAGGTAATGCAAATACGATTTTTTTAGTGCAAATCGAAGTTCAGAAATGTGCCATTCCCCGGAATAGCCAATTTTTGAAACTGTGTTATTATTGGGAAGAATAGAAAAGAATAATGATCGAGAGGGCACGAGAGAGTGAAGGAAGAAAAAAGGAGAAAAAAAAATGCTAAATATGATTTATGGGATGCAAAACCGTAGTTCAGTGGCAGAGAGTTTGCCGCCAAAAAACCGAAAATGGCCCATGCCAAAGTGGGCATTGTTTAATTGAAAAGAATAATGGGCCAATAAATGCTAATTGAATTTTAATATTTTGGGAACCAAAATATTAAAAATTAAAAAAGGTAAATAAATAAATAATGATAATATAAATAGAATTTTTGGAGTGCAAAATAAGTTCAATGGAAATAACGACGAAAGAGTGACAGAAGAAGAAAGTAGAATAAAAAATAAAGTAATTATAATGTAAATAATAATGATTTGTGTGGTGCAAAACCGAATTACAAATGTAAAAGTGGTTTTTCCAAGATTTATAATTTGTTCAGAATATGCAAGAATTTAAAAGAAGTATAAAAATGAATATTTCATATGGGAAAAAATGTGCCATTCATCGTTTTGGAATTTTTTGTGCCATGATTGTTGGGGCAAAGAGTGTCAAAAATCGACACTGTTTAAATGAATAATTTAGAAATAATGAATGGACCAATAATGGCAAAGTGATTTTGCCAGCAATTCAGAATTTAAAGACATTTGAAATGGAATTTTATTTAAGCTGTGACTAATTATTGAGGTTTGAGTCTGCGGACAAAAAACCGAAAATGGCCCATGCCAAAGTGGGCGCTGCTTGAAAGGGATTGAAAATAATGAGCAAATAAGGCCAAGTGATTTTTATATTTTGGGAACAAAAATTTAAAAAAATGTTAGCGAGGGCATGAGAGAGTGAAGGAAGAAAAAAGGAGAAAAAATGATAAGGATAATGTAAATATTAAAATTAAAATAAAATGTGCCATTCTGGTTCAGCCAATTTTGGACGCATTGGCTAATTATTGAGGGGGGAGGAAGTTTGCCAACTCAAAACCGAAAACGGCCCGTGCCAAAGTGAACACTGTTTGAATGGAAAAGAATATTGGGCAATAAAAACTAATTGACTTTTAATATTTTGGGAACCAAAATATTAAAAATTATAATGAAAAAACTATAATGAAATTTACAAATAATATATTTGCTTTTTTTGTGGGGTGAAAAACCGAAGTACAAATAGAAATTAAAATGTGCCATTCCCCGTTATTTGTGAGTGAGTTTGCCAACAAAAAAGCGAAATTGGCCCGTGCCAACGTTGACAATGTTTGAAAGGGAGTTGAAAAATAATGAGCAAATAAAGGCCAAGTGATTATTATGTTTTGGAAACCAAAATTACAGTAGGAAGGAATATGTAGCAGAATTTAAAAGAGCATTTGAAATGGAATTTAATTAATTTAAATTGTTAATTTATAAATATTTTTTTGCACTTACATGATGTTGCTTATCATTATGCTGCGCAGCCGCCATCTTTTACAAAATGATGAATACTTTTAAAAGCTTAAGTATTTATTGAAAATAAATATTTTTGCAAATGAATAAGAATTGAAAAATAAATGTCAATGGAATTGGATAAAATGAAATGCTGTAAAAGAGGAGATGTTTTTTCTTTTGACAAATTTGTGAGAAAAGACGGCGAAACAAACTTTACACCGCTTAATCTTATGGCCAATCATTTGAACGGCAAAAAGGAAACATTGCTGTGGGGCTAATGGAATGCAAATAAAAAATAATAGAAAAAAATTTTAATTATATACTATAATAATATTGTTATTCATTACTGTATTATTCCTACCATCCCCCTCCCTTTTATGACTGTGTTTATATTTCTCGTATTTAATTTCACTATTAAGCTGACACTGAGTTAAAAAACGGGATATTTATGTTGATTGATAAACAAAAGCAGCTTGGATGACTTTAATGGAATAGAAAGCCATTAAAACTTATTCAAAACCATTAAATTTTTTTATCTATTAAATATATCCTTATTTTCCAACCATTTTTTTGAGCTGCATTCCATTAGCACCACAGCAATGTTTCCTTTTGCCGTTCAAATGATTGGCCATAAGATTGTGCTGGACAAAGTTTGTTTCGCCGTCTTTTCTCACAAAATGTCCGAAAAGCAAAAAATAACCATTTTTTACAACATTTAATTTTACCCAATTCAATGGCTTTTTATTTAATTTTTTTTATTCAAAAACAAAAAATAATAATTAAATAATATTTTGTATTCTCTCCTAAATTCTGTTGGGCATTTCTTCCAAATTACATATAATCGTTTGCAAAATCACTTTGCCATTATTTGTTCATAATTTTCAATTCTTCTTTTCAACAGTGCCGATTTGGCACTTTCTCCCCCAATAATTACGGCACATCTCTTTTTGGGTATTCAGAACTCATTATAACTACTGGCAAAATTACTTGGCCTTTTTTCAAAAGATTAAAATTAATTTCTTTTCAAAATGTAATTAAAAAATAATTATTTTATTTTTTTGGCTTCCAAAAATCGTCAAAAAATTTTTACTTGCCTATTTTTGTGTCTATTCGATGATTTTTTGCAAGTTTAATGCATATTTTGCGATTTCTGCCTTTTTAGGTGCCTGGTTTTTGTTTTGTTTTTTTGTTTTATAATAATAATTAAATTATAAATTTCTTTTCGATTAGTTATTAAAATTTTATTTATTCGAATAAGCAAAAATGAATCATCTTTTTGCTGTCCATAAATCTGATAAAAAGGGGATGAGAAATGGAATTCATTTAATGGAAAAAAATTAATGAATAAATTATTCAGCAAATCAGCACCAAATTCATTCATTCATTCATTACTTTTCCATTTGTGTTAATGGGAAAAGCGTAATTTAGAAATAAATAAAATAAAAATAATAAAAAGCCGAATATTTTATTTAGTAACTTATTTTAATTCAAAATTTTAGCACAAAATGCGAATTCTTTTGAACATCCCTTTAATTTTGTGCCACTTTTTTGCGTTAAATGGCATTCAAACTTCCTGCAGCTGAGGAGATAACCGAACCGTAAATAAAAAATCATTTTAATAATTTTTGGAATTAATTTTTCAATTTTTAATTAGCACTCGTCTGACGGGCCACGGCACAAAAGTGACGACCATCCAAATTCAAGACTTTGACCAATGCTTTCCACGTGATGCAACCAAAACATTTGGGCTCGAATTCCGCTTACCACGCGACGGGGGCTGTTGTGAAGACGGGTGAATTATTCAAATATTTTTTGATTTATTTTTTTGGCGAAATGTCAAGAATTTTTATAAAATTAAAAGCCGTAGAAATAGAGCATTAATTATTCAGTAATTAAGTAATTTCTTACTAAAATTATTGTCAACTTTACTGCCAAAATTCGACAAATTATATTTCAGATTCTTTTGCATTTAAAAAAAATTTAACTTTGGTTGAGTTTATTTTTCAGTATGTTGGCACTTACTAAAACATTTTTTAAAATTTTAATAGTAAATTTTACAATTTTTTAATTAGATAATTTCAGGCTGATCATTTGCTATCCGAGCATAATGGCCACCGGAGTTTTGGACAACTATCATTCAGTGGATACTGTAGACCTAACCAACGAAATGTTCAACATTGACAACATGAACGATGTGAAAGAATTTTTTTTTGCATTTTAAATTAAAATTAAATTTTAACTAATTTTTAGAATCCGATTGCCGAAGAATGCCAAAACAGAGCGAAAAAACTTGGAAATTCAATGGCAAAACTCACTTGGCATGGCATTAGTATAAAACTGAACAGACAAAGTGATGGGATAAGCACAGCAATTTTGGACACATCATTCTGCGAGAAAAGGTAAAATTTGCCATTTCCTACTGTAATTTTTTGAAATTCGATCAATAATGAAAATGTTTTGCTACCGTATTACGATGATGAAATACTGTAGTATTTATAAATATTCAATATTTTGCTATAAAAATTTAGTTTCATTGTGCACGATGTTTTTCGCCAATTCAACATTCATTTCGGCAACAAAAGCCATTTTGCTGCGTACATTACAATCGATGGTAAAAATATTTAAAATTATTTTTAAATTTAATTTTAAAATTTATTTATATTTTAGACGAAGTGATTGACGTTGAAGATGGAAAAGTTGCGCAGTATAAGCAAATGTCATTAATTGGTGCCAAAATCAGAGATTTTGTGGGCTTTTGGGTGCTCGGCTTGGACATGATCCCATGGGATGAGCAAACGATGAAACTTTTCGTCATCCGGCACTGCAACTGCTCGCTGGAAGCATTTGTAAAAAATGCCAAAATCTAAAATTGAAATGCCAAAACCATTTTTTTAAAATAAAGTTTTTGCGACCATCCGATTCGGAGCCAACTGATCCCGAAGAGGCATCGCTGGGCACGGGACGCTTTGAAGATCGGTACGGTATTTCAATTTTTGTGCTTCTCTGGCCAAATTACAATTTAATAAAATGACTGCGTCATAACTTATTATAAAACAAAGAAAATGCAATGAATTAATTAATATGAAACCCAATTTTTGATAATTTAAAAATAAATCCTGCGCCGAAGGGGGGACTTTATTGCTAAGATGACAAAGTATCAATTGATCATAGTCGGAGTTTAGTGTAAAATTGAATTCTCTCTTCTTTTTGCTTTGGTCAAATTTGAATTCCACTGTCAATATCTATGTCTTAATGATTTCTGTATTTATACAGCAATTACTGAGATTAATTAGATAGCGAAAAAGTAAAATTGAAATTGAAATTTTTGAATTGTCTCGAGTCCCCCCAAGAGTCTTGGCTAACAATGACAATGAATATGTGGTGCAAATTAAAGCAAAAGTAACTTAGAAAATAAAATTTGAATATAAATTTGGTCTTTCAATTGTCACGACGAGTCATTGTTGTTGTGAATTTGGTCTTGGCACACCGGATTTTTATTCATTATTTTTTTCTAATTTTTGGTACTCCTTTTTACGGGACTCAAATAAAAAAATACTGTGCTTCAAATATAATTATTAGGGATGCGATTTTTAGGCACAAAAAATCGCGAAATAGGCACCTAAAAAGGCATTAAAAAATCGCAAAATAGGCATTAAATAGGCACAAAAATCATCGAATAGGCACTAAAATAGGCAAAAAAAGTTTTTTTTATTAATACGCTTTTTAGGTAGCAAAAATCTAAAAATTAATCAAAAAACTTATTTTGCTTATATTTCAATTGTTTTAAAGTCGTTTTCGATAAAAATAATTTTTTACCACAAAAATTTTTATGACGAAAAAATAATTAATTTTTGGGGACGAATTTTTGTGAAAATTTTTTTTCAATTCTTAGGAGTGTATTTTCTGAATTTTTTTCAGGTCGATTCTTAGGGGTGTATTTTTCATTTTTATTGCATTTTTATTAAGGATTTTTCCGAAAATCCTGAAAAAGTCGTCAAAAATGGCGAAATAGGCACAAAAATAGGCAAATAGGCATTAAGCACAAAAAGCCCAAAATAGTCAAAATTAGGCATTATAAAAGTCATCGTAGACACCCCAAACCAAGCGGAAAATGCGTTTTTCGTGCTTATCTGTGCGTATTAAGTGCGCAAAAATTTTAGGCATTTGCCTAAAAATCGCATCCCTAATAATTATTGTCAAAATTATCAAAGCATACTGTAAAAATGATACGGTTTTTAGCTGTGTTAATGAGACTCAGAAACTGACCATGCCAATCCACATTTCGGACGTGAACCAAGTGATTACCATCCGACTGTTAACTGATAAAATGAAGAATGACAATTCGACGAATAACACAATCGCGCTGAAACTTTGGCACACGAATCAAGGAAAGGAAGGTGGGTAGAAAATTGAAAATTTTTAGCTAATCCGTTTTTTTCGATAAATCCTTGATTTAGGGATTTTAAATATACGTTTTTTCGTTTCCGAGTTCCGGATTTCAAAATTTATTTGGACCTCGTTAACCGATCCTAAGTAAACGAAAAATATTTTAAATTTTACAGAGCGCGGAAAAAGTTCCAGCAATTTTTTAAACTTCTTTTTTGTATCAAATATTTTGCTTTTCTCTGAAGTTTCACCACTATTGTATTTATTAACAAATAACGACCTTTTTTACCCCTTATACCATTAGGTTGATTTTGTTTTAGTTTAAAAATCTTTTTTAAAGCCCCTGAAACAAAGCCAAGTTGCCGAAAAAAAAAGACCTAAATGGTCGCCCTGTTTTTTGCACTAATTTTTTCATTAAATTCTTAATAAACAAACCAAAAATTAAACAAAATGAAATGAAAAATTAATTTAAAAATTATAATTGTTTAAAATTAAAAAAAGAAAGCAATTTTACAGATATCGAAATGCTGAGCATTCACTTTTTTCTTGCCAACAATACCGTGGAAGTGGTGATTGGAACTGAAACACATTTTTGCGATTACGAATTTTCTAATGAAATATTCGAAATGAATTTGCAAATTTGGCTAAAACAGTTCAGTTACAAAATTTTGTTTAAAAACAAACGATTGGGCAAAAAGGAATATTATCCCGAAAAATGGTGGGAAGGATTGAAATTCAAGGACCACAACAAATTGACGGTAAGAAAATTTTGTATGGAATTAAAAATAATAATAATATATTAATAAGGATTTGAATGTTTTAAGAAAAACAAATTTTGAAAATTTTTAATTAAAGATATTTTTTACGGAATTAAATTTGCAAAATATTAAAATCAATTATTTTTATAAAAGGTATGAAATTATAAAATACCAAATTTCAATTTCACAAAACCCAATTTAAATTCAGAAATAAATTTAAATAATAATTTGATATATTTCAAATTTTAAAATTAAGTACGGAATTTTGGAAATTTTTAATTTTTAAATATACTTTAAATAATTCGAGCAATAAATAAATATTTCTAAAAAGTCATTTTTTATTTCTAAGCTATTTACTTTAAATCAATGTTAAGCTCGATGGTCATTATGCCTTAATTGATGAGCCACGAGTGTTTCCAAGACAGGCACAGGTATAGTTTTCATCTAATAAATTAATTGATTAAATTTTGCCATTTATTAGGACGAACTCAGCACTACCGTATCCTACTACAGTTATGTACCATGGAGTGAAAAGTTAAATCTGAGAGTGCGCATCAAATTGCTCGATGGGGACACTACACATTTCAAAATTTTTTTGCTCCATGACTCCATCGAACCTGTCAATTTGAGTAAGTCAATTTGGTTACGGTTTTGAGCAGTTTTGTAACAATAAATTTCAGTGGGTGCTACCGTAATGCAACTGGAGGTGACCGTAACCAAAGAGAACGTTTCGAAAATCGAACTTTCCGAATTTTTAGTAAGAATTATTTTAATTAAGATTAATATGTATTGTAGAAGAACTATTGATTCTAACTTCTTGAGGTTGAACCGGGTCCTGATTGTACTGTATTTTGCATCGTGTTTGATTCAGACCAGGGCTTTTCTTAAAAAAAGTACCCGGTAATGATAGGTCCAGAAAAATCTGGGTTCCAATACAGGAACTCGACTCGTCCGGGTTCTATATATTTGCTGGAGTTTTTGAATCCAGGTTGTGATCGACCTCATATATTGTAACTGGATCGGATTTCAATCTCTGGGAATCCCGTCATGGAACTTTTCTTCCTAACTCGGACCCAGAATTTTTCGAGAATTGGTCCGGATCAAAAATCTGCTCTTGGATGGTTGATTTTTATTGCACCAATAATCTAGCATCAATTAATATCGTATACAATTTGTTGAAAAAATTTTAAAAAAATAACAGAGATCGGTCTGCTGGACCCTGGACCCAGGCCTGGATTTTTCTTGGATCCAAGTCCAGGTCCAGACCATTTTCCCGCAACTGGGTTTTCCTGGATTTTTGTCCAGGTCCAGGCATTTTTCAAAATACAGATCTCCTAAAAATACATACAAATTTTAGAAAAATGAAAAAAAGCCTATGCCTGAAGACAGCAAACTGATCCAAAACAAGTTCAATGAATTATTTAATAATGGAGAGCAGCGCACATTTGAATTTCAAACTGTGTTGAAAAAGGAAGTGCTCAACGTGATCATAAATAATGTCACAGTGCAGACCAATCAGAAACGGGAACTTCCGGCTTGGGCCGCGAATTACATCCGGGTGAGTAAAAGTGGGGTGCCAAAAAATGGTTCCGGAAGGATAAAAAAAATTCTGGAAACCGGAATTCAGTCCCCTGAAGCTTTAGGCTTAACTTAGACCTAAGCTTTCGGGCTAGGCCTAGGCTTATATTTAATGAGTTGAACACTAATCAAACAACAATTTTGGCCAATCTCGAACCATCAGCCCCGAATTCGAAAAAAAGTCGAAAATTTAAATTTCACAAAATTTATTTTTATATGTTAAAATTTTTACAAATATTCATTATTATTATTTTTTGGTGTTTTAAAAATTTCAGGGAGGGATGACAAAAAGTACTTAGGAAAATGGGGAGAGAGGTGAGGGGGATCCCTGATATTTTCATAAAAATTTATTTATTTCATTCATTTTTTCACCCTAAATTCTTTCTCATTTTACCGTTATTAAGCTCGAAGGAAATGTTACAGCATTTGGAGAGCCGGATTATTTATATATTGACCAGGTAATTAAAAATTGATAAATTAATTAATTATTTTTAAATAAATTTTAATTAATCGATCAAATAACTTTTAGCTGAGTGGCAAGATGAAAATCATCAGCGGCAAAATCGAAAACACTGATCCGAATGAGGTAAAATATTTATGGCAAAATTTACAAAAAAAAGATATAAGAATATATACAAATTCTCCAATATTCTAATATGAAAAAAATTTAAAAATTTTGTTAAAAGCAATCCATGAATGTTTCGGAAGAATACAGTACTACTTAAATTGACCGTAACATTCCCAGTCAAATGGGTTAATGGCAAAACATACAATAAAAATAAAAATTCACAAACATTTTTTAAATAAAAATCGATATTTTTTTTTTGATTTTTGCCATGACAAAATTGTTTTGTAATTTTTTTTTTATCATAGCTCAATTTGTCGATAAAATATGAAAATTCAAAATTTTTTATTTTTAAGCCTAACAATTTTTCATTTTTTTCCCCAAGATTTTTCTGGTCAAAACCAAAATTTTCTCTGATATAAAAATACCGGATGATTTCACAATAAAATTGCCGACCTTGTTCAATTATGGCGATTCTGTCGAGCTGTTCGCGAAACGAGAAAAAGTCGCCACACATGAACACAACGACTTCAACAATTTTACGTTCATTTTCATGCACGAGTCGCTGGACGAAAATTCAATTAGTGAGTTTCTTTGGAAAAAACAGTACTCTAGTATTGATGGGTACTGTAGCTGACCATAAGAATGTATAATTGATAGAGTAGATGACGCCAGTCTGGCGCGTTATTAGAAGGACCTAATACGGTAGATGAGCCCAAGTGGGAACATTGGCAAAAAATAATATTTATATAATAGCTAACAATAAGAATGCCTAATGATACTAATGATACGGTAATGAACGAAAAACATGAAGTATTTGTGTACTAATGCGGGCTCTAAAGTGCCTGGGAGGCAGAGAGTTTCTAATTGTTCTATTTGATCAAAAAGGGCATTAGAAGGGTGGACAGGGCGCCCTGCGTAGCTCAGTGGTAAGAGCATAGAACGGGAAGCTCGGAGATCGTTGGTTCGGTTCCCACCGCAGCATGCTGACCTTTTGCATCTCCAACCCTCCATTAAAATTAATTATTCTTTATTTTTAGTTGGCGACACTCTGCTGAAAATCGAATATTCTTTTGTGCATAATCAAACTAACACATTCTCGAAGGAAGTGAAATGCAGCTATCATTTGAATATGGTAAATATACAGAATAAAGTACAACGGTATTACTGAAAAAAAATGGATGTTTGGTGGTCGTTATCCAATTTTCTATAATTTTTGGTTTCTTTTGGGATAATTGGTGGTGCTTCGTCATTGTATAAAAATCATCAAATGAAAATTTCCAATAACTTTGGTTAATTCAACTGAATTTAACATTCTTGTTATAGTCGATAGCTCTAAGAGTGCTCTATTAGCTCACCTAAATTTCATAAAATTTCGTCAAGTTCGAACAAAGTTATTGCCAAAAATACCCAAGGGACCGGGGGTTTTCAGACGGTGCTAGGTCGAAGGACAAAAAGTGCAAAATTTGCTAAATTTTTGACTAAATCCACTCATAACTTTTTTCAGACGCAACCAATTTGTACAATCTTGGTATCATACGATAGCCCTTGAATTGCGTTATTATTAGCTTACAAAATTTCAAAAAATTTTATTAACTTTTTCAAAAGTTATGACAATTTTTTCATTTTTTGGGCTTGAACTTTTGAAAAACTTAATAAAATGTTTTGAAATTTAGTAAACTAATAGCGCAACCCAAGGGCTATCGTATGATACCAAGATTGTACAATTTGGTTGCGTCTGAGAAAAGTTATGAGTGGATTTAGTCAAAAATTTAGCAAATTTTGCACTTTTTGTCCTTCGCCAAATTTGCACTTTTTGTCCTTCGACCCACCACGTTTTCAGACATTTTTGGTCATAACTTTTTTGAAAATAAGCCAAATTTTTTGAAAATTATCAGGCTATTACAAAACATTCAGGACTATTGAGTGATATCAACAATGTTTAATTTGATTGACTTTGACAAATATTGTGGCAATTTTTTGTTGGAAATTTTCATTTGATTGTTTTTATATATAACGCCTTCTTAAATTTATTCAAAAAATTTTTCACAAAAAAAAAATTGCATAAAATATAAAATAATTTAATAAATAAAAATTAAGAACAACTTCAGCGATGAGAATATTCAACAACATGGATTGTCTGAATTTGGAGGAATTTTTATATTAGAAATTAGTGCTGGCGATGACCGATTCGTGATTAACGTATTTAACGAAGTAAACGCACCGCAACTACAGTGTCTCTATCCAAACAATACATTGAACGACCAAAATGTCACAATTCCACCGTGGGCTGTCGATCATATTCGGGTGAGTTCAATATGAGTGTACGGTAATAGCGATGTCGGAGTTACCGTAATTTAACGGGTTTTTTCGATCATGGTCATCATTCGTGGGTTTCGGCACGCCTCTAAAAAGAGAAAGAAACAAAAAAATTTCAAAATGGGCTAATGTAATGAAGGGCGTGAAATTTCAAAATAATTCTTTTTATTTTAGTTTTTTAAAATAAATAAATTTTCAACATATTTGTGTGTTTTCTAAAAGTTTTTCTAAATTATCTAGCCATTTTCTAGGAATTTTTCAAGTTTTTTTAACTATCTTCAGCTAATAAAGAAAAATTTTGAGAATTTTACCATAAATGTGAGCAATTATTTTATATGTTTTTTTTGTTCAACAGATTCGTGGCAACGATCATTTTTCATATATAAACTTTAAATTTATTCCGAACAAACAAAATACGTCGCAGAGAATTACGGCACTCAGGCAAATCAATGCCAAAAATGGGGTTGGCTTTTTGGAAACAGGAGACCGGATTGATGTAGTGGTGAAGAGCAAGGGTGGCAAAATGCCAACATCATCAGTGAATGTGTCTTTCCTGAACGAGGCATTGGCTTTCAACGAAATCAGTGGGTGGTGAATGGAAAATTTACATAAAAAATATTAATTTTTGGGTTGAAAATTAAAGGCCTTACATCACCTGAATAAATTTAATCCAGGATTCAATAAATCATAATTAATAACTCCACTCTAATTGATTTTAATTGATCAAACATAAATTAAATATTCATTTTTTCAAAGTTGGTAAAACCATCATGAAAGCAGAGGTTTTCAAAGAGCAACTGACACTCAGCCATTACATAGTAAAATTTAAAAAAATAATATTTTTGAAATGATTTTACTGTATTTATTAGAACGGTAAATGGGACGGAACAATAAATTGTTCGGCTGTGAAATTGACGGAAACGTACAAATTTGAATTCATCGTCGTCAGTAACACTGGTTTCAATGTGTCCGTTAATGAGGTGAAGGACTGTGGCTACAGTACACCACTTCCGCTATGGACAATCCAATACATTTCGGTATGATATATTTTATGTGATAGAATATATAAAAATAATATTTTGGAATAAAATAGAATTATATGCTAAAATCTTTTTGGCAATTAAGGTTGGTTATGATAATACATCCTTTCATCGTCCCATTATCACCTGTCACCCGTCAAAACGATGCTTTGAGCCAACATCCAAAAATTCCAATATGTCTATGGAATTTCCTGAGCAGAAAAGAAACAATTGAATAACTGCATAAAAAACTACTATTATAATTATTATTTTATTTGTACGAAAATTAAAAAAAAAATTTCTTCCGAGAATTTTTTTCTATTTTATCATAAAATATTCAATTTGTTAACGAAGGAGTAGTTTAGGATGTGCTAGGTCGTATCGTAAAATTCGCCATTCTAGCGATTTTTTGACAAAACATGGCATAATCAAAAAATTTGCCAACTTTAAAAAAAGTTGTATGACAATAAATAATATTTTGGCTTAACTTAAGTTAAATTTAATAATTCTTCATTTGAACTTTTCGCAATCTAATAGAGAAAATGCTTGCCTATCAAATGATACCAATAATGTAAAATTTGGTTGCCTTTAAGCAAAGTTATGCCCTGTTTTGTCAAAAATCATCAAAATGGCGGATTTTACGAAATGACGCAGCACGCTTTAGAAGAGCTGGGAGGGAGATTGCAATTAGACAGCATCCCTCCCTAATTTTTATATAATACAAGAGTAATATTGTCCTTAATTAGTACTCACCGAAAGGAATTTTTTCACTTTATTCCATTAAATAAATTTGATTTGATTTCAGCATAAGGGTGCTTTAATAAAATAGTGTTTAAAAGGCAAAATTGGCGTAGGATCCAGTAATAAAATTATTTAAGACATGAAAGTGATGTATGATTATTGAGTAATAATTCTTATAGGAAATGAAAGTGATTTATGATCGAGTAATAATGAAAATAATTTAGGATCCAGTAACAAAATGATGATAAAAGACGAAATTGGTGTAGGATCTAATAATAAATGATTTGACATGTAAGTAATATGGGATCGAGTAATAAAATGTTGAAGTCATGAAAATGATGTATTATTGAGTAATAAAATGGTATTATATGTGTCATAAAATAATTAAAGCAGAGAATAAGTGATAATTACCAAACAATTCCCCGAGGAATGTCAAGCATTAATTAATAGTACAAAATTTAAAAAAATTGTTGAATAAAAAATGATAGGTTAATTTCCAAAACCGCGAAAATATGTTTGTCCCAAATTTCAAGCAACGACCCAACATTTTCTTTGAATCATTCATCGCCAGCTGATGATGAATGGATTTTGAAGCCGATGCTAACTCGATCGTTCTCGATGCTAAGCACTGTAAATAAACAATTATTCAACAATTAAATAAAAAGAAATTTGAATTTTCTCACTTAAAAAGCAAAAATACTAAAAAATACGAAGAAATAATATAAAAATTTTTTTTTCCATTTTCAAAGATATAGCCAATTATTATAGCAACTTTTCGAGTTATTAGCAACTATTTTATAGTTTTTATTTTAGCAACTAAAAACTAAAAGATTCTGGAAAGAATTTTTCAACAATTTTGGCATTTTGCTCAAAAGATTAACAAAACTGCAATAATAATGAAAATAACATTTTTTAAAACACCCATTATAATCGACCCAAATATTAAAACTTTATTATTTTGGCTGTTTTTAGCAACTATAAAAACATAGCCCTACTCATGATAAAGATAATAAAAGTTCTGTGTTATAATAATTTGAACCCACGATCTCCCAATCGACCAAGTGCATCGGCGGTTGCTTCCACAGATTTACAACAAAGCAGAATGGTTTCGGGAATACGCTTGAGAAGCGAGACCTAAGAAATTTATTTTTTCATTAAATCAAGTCGATTTTGTATTAAAAATATTGGTGCCTGGGTAATAAGAATGCTTAAGGGTTAGTTTTCAAGCAAAGCTTAGCACCCGAAACTCGGATGGAGACCCAAAATTAACCGTGGAACATATCGAAAACTCTCGACTCTTAACCAAACTCACATAATTTTCAGCGTGCGGGTTAAGGCCCAATTCGTTCAACTCACGCACAGCAGGCAAACTTGGAAGTCGATTGATGAATCGTGACAGCCCTAAAGTGATCGAACTTTATTTGGTCTTAAAAATTATATATGATTTTAATATAATTATCAAAATTTACTTACATGTACGTCAATTCAGCATGATGACGTGCCAAACTTTGTGGCACACCATCCATGCGGGCCTCATAATTCATTGGAATCTGTTTGATGCGATTCACCAAACTTCTGACCGACGATTTGCAGTTCTTAACCTGAAATGCATTTTGACTAAAAAAATTTTTAATAATTTAATTATAAACAATATTTATGCGACAGTAATCCAACAAATACAGTATGCAATGGATCATCCCTCTTTTTAAAAGAGCCAATTTTTTGGGGGGGGGGAGAGAAAAAATTAAATGAATGCTTATATATTTGAAAAAAAATATATTCATGACCAATGTGAAAATCAATTTCAACCAATCAGCGTGCAGACGAATTAAAATTGATCAAATGAAAAACAAACTCGGCATTTTGCCCATTTGCGGTTAAAACGGATAAAGGCGATTATTTAAAACAAAAATTCATTTTGAATTATTTTGTGTTTCATTTTTTTGGTAAAAAATGCTTTAATGTTTCGATATAAAAAGCGGCATTTATTTTTTTATAAAGGTTCGGCGGCGGCTGAGATATAAATCGCCCCGTGAGTTTTCGTTATATATCAAAACGAAAGAAATAGGAAAGAATCCAATTGGAAATAAGTCTCATTAATGGACCAATAAATGACAATTGATTTTAATATTTTGGGAACTCAAATTTTGAATAAGCTTATATAAATAGGGTAATTATCATTAATTAAGCTAAATACTTGAACACACATTTTTAGGTTTTTAAACCGAAGAACAAAATATAAAACATGATAAAATTATGCAATATGAAATAAAACAAATGCGAAATTTTGCAAAATCCGTTCCCCTTCTCATTTGTTGTTTCGTTACTCTTTTTGGTATTTAACAATCATTTTATCTACGCAATCGAAGTGCCTTCCTGTTACTAATTATTTATCACAAAAAAGATTATCCAAAAAATTAACATTTATAATTTATTGAATTTAGCGAATGAAATAAAGTGAATTAAATAAAAATGCCAGTGAAAATAAATCAATTAAAATGAGTAGAATTCTTTTCATTCCCCGCCACCATCTCTTTCATTTCCAAGAAAAATAAAAACAGATTGAAAAGAAATGAAAAAATTTTATTTTTATAAAAAAACCTATAAATTATTTTATTAAAAAGGGTTAAAAGGATCTTAAACTTTTAATATATAAAACTTTCTATTTTAGAAATATAAGTTTTTCCTATTAAGAGCATACCCCATTAAGAAAAAAATAATTTCCTCCCCCTGGAAAAAAACCCATGCCAACAATAATCATTTCTTCAGTTGTTTTTGAATGATTGGAGTGCGGCAGTGAATTTGCCCGAATCGTCCAACGCGCCCCACTGGTAATGGTTCCAGCCAGGCGACGCCTGTGGCTCCCAATAGAAAATGCCAATGCCGTTGTTTCCCAATGCTTTCACCCGCTTGAACATGTCGTCAAGCATGGATTTGCTGGCACTGGGCTCGTTCCATGACAAGCCAATCTCGGCCACCACCACCTTTTTGCCATATCTGTTAAAATGGAGAAGTTTGGCTTTTAGAAAGCGGCTATAAAGACGGCAAACCAAAAAGGTTCGCTAAAAATACATATTTTTTGATAATTAGTTATGAAAAATTTGAAAAACTGCCTAATTTTGTGTTAAAATTTTTAAAGCTGTGGGAGTTTTCAATTTCTCTTTTAAGAATTACCCATTTTTAAAGAGCAAACTTTAAGTATCCTAGAATAAAAACTTGAACCGAACCTCAAATATGTCTCAGAATTTTTGAAAGTACAAAACAATCGTCTACCGTACCGACTGATCATAGTTTTCAGCGTTGTTTCTGCCTGTCCATTTAAGGTTTGCCAATTTGACGAGCTCGGATAATGTGAGATGCCAACAACGTCAAAACTGCCACCAGCTTTCTTCAGCCCATCAAAGAACCAAGTGAAATCGGCAGTTTTATAACCATTTGCCAAGTGTATAATCACCTGAAAATTAGCAACAAAAAAATGTTTTCACAAAATATTAGGACTTCGCGACAAAACATCCTTAAAAATGAGAGACGAACTAATAAATAGAGAGTACGGTGAAAGCTTTCACATGATATTTAAAATTGCCAAATTTGGTTGGAAAAACTCAAACAATTTTTTTAAAATCTTTTTTTCACTTTTGAGTGGAAAATAATTAAAAATACTAGTGACTTGAAGTGGACTCGAGCTCCCCAACCCTTTTTTTAAATTACTGAATTTTCTATGCTCAAGAACCGGTAACAAGTGTCACAAGCAGTCAAGCAAAGTCTTCACCGGTGCATTCGGGAACACCGCTTTCGATGCCTTGTAACCGTTGTTGATCAGACTTGCCAGGTTGGCAAAATTTGAATTTGTCACTTTCCCGCTGGGCCACATCATGCCGGAGTTGATCTCATTACCAACCTAATGATAATTGTAAGGAAATTAAATTTCGAACACTGATGCGGCCGACTCAGAATAGCCGAATTAATGAGTATTTTCCTCGAGGAAATTTTTTGCGTTGCATTTTTTTTTTGAAAAATTTCTTTTAAAATAAAGTTTCATAAAAAAGTCATTTTTGATTATTTTTGAAAAAATAAATTTAAAAAATTATTTAAAAAAAAAATAAAAATAATTATTGTACGAGTTGCCATTGACCCATGTGTTATGAATCTATTTATTTGGTCATTTCATTTCCCATTTCCTTTCAAAACAATGCCTGATCAATCCTTCCCGCAAGAAATTTGCCAAAATGCGATTAATTATCGCTAATCACCTGAACCCATGCCACTGAAATGCCATTGCTTTTCAAGTAGTTTAATATGCCATATGTGTGCTCGTACACGTCAGTGTTCAGTTGTGCCAAGGAATGGCTTTTCCATGCCGCTGGAATGTTCTGTTGGCCAGGGTCGGCCCACGAGTCGCTGTAGTGGAAGTCGATCATTATGGCCATGCCCTGGGCCTTGGCGCGTTGGGCCTTGTGCAGTGTATCGCCACCGTCACACCATCCACCGGACGGGTTCACCTAAAGACGGATTTATATTATTTAGAAATAAAATTAAATTCTTATCAAATTTTTTAGTAAGAAAATTCCAAAAAAAAATTTGAGAATTTTTAAGCTATTTGTGAAAAATTTTTTTAAAAACTTAGTTCAATATTAAATTTTGAAAAAAATCTTTCTTGAATTTTTTTTTTTGTAAAATTTCTTTTGAGAAAAAAAATTTTTTATTTTCGGGGGGGGGACGAATTGCTACGGTAGGTGCTTCGGATCGGAGAGCTCGGGGTCGGGGAATCCCCTATTTTTGTTTAATCACTTCTGTCATTATGTCCTTAAAACTATTAATGCTTTACATACAATCTCGATTTAATTACCCATTCCGATTGGGTTTTCGGCCATTAATGTCTTTAAAAATATAATGATACATCTTCCTTAAAGCCATCTTCAAACTTCGATTCAATTCTTGAGGAATTATTTGGCAAACTAATTATTGTCCTTTAAGGTCCTTAAATTATTGGCATCAAAAAACTTTAAAAATTGATGGTGCTTATCTCAGCAACTTCAGAGGATTTGTCCTTGAATGTTGGGTGTAACATATAGCTCCTTTAATGTCCTTAAATTGTCGAAAACCTCAAAGCAATTCCGATTTTGTCCTTCTTTCCCTTAAGCATTGATGGATTTTCTTTGATCAAGCCCATTGCTCTCCTGTCCTTTATTGTCCTTGATTTTTGATCAATTTGCTTACCCAAACGCGCAATCGGACCGCGTTGACTCCATATGATTTCAACAACACAAAGGGATCCTTTTTTGTGCCCGAACTGTCGAAGAAGGATTGTCCATTCTTTTCCTGTTGTGATACCCAACTGATATCGGCACCCTTATAGAATGCCGCAGAAGCGGTGCCAATCAGCAAAACGCAAAGTTGGCATAAAAATGCCAATTTCAAAAAGGCCATCAGAAATTTTTTGGGTTAATTTTTGATTGTTTTATATACGCTAAATAAGAGCAAATTTTTTAACAAATTTTGTCTGGCCATTTTCAGTTAGCGAAGCTGCGTTTGGATTGATCAAAAGTGAATACTAGAAACATCAGAGTAGGATTTTTGTTTACTTAATGGAAAAATTTTCAGAGAATTAGCCAAAATTATTGAAAATGTTTGTCTAGGCCGTTAATTATTCGGCAGATTTTGTTCAATTTAATGCTTTTTGGGGTTAAAATTTATAAACTTAAAAAGTATTTGGTCTGGAATTTATTATCCAAATAATAAATCAGTCCTCAAAATTATTAAAGTTTATTTAGCTTTGAATTCATTCAGAAAATATTTTAACTTATGAAATTTTTTGGGTTCGAATTAATATGAATTTTCAAAAGGTAAAGTTCTTTTTATATTTCGGAGCTGTTAAGGTTTCATAAAATCTATGTAAAAAGAGTTTTTTTATTATTTATATTTTTAAAGAAATCAAAAACATACATTTTAAGCCTGTATAAACAAAAACATACTCTATTCTGCATTTTTTAATGTTTTTTATTGGATATTTCAGGTTTTTTTTCAATTATAATTATCCATTTTTTGGGGGTGCACCCCAAAATCTCGCCGCCGGAATCTCGCCGCCGAAATCTCGCCGGCCGGAATCTCGCCGGGACAAAATCACGCCGCCGAAATCCCGGCGAGATTTCGGCCGGCGAGATTTCGGCGGCGAGATTTCGGCGGCGAGATTCCGGCGGCGAGATTTCGGCGGCGAGATTTTGTCCCGGCGAGATTTCGGCCGTCGAGATTTCGGCGGCGAGATTTCGGCGGCGAGATTTCGGCCGTCTAGATTTCGGCGGCGAGATTTTGTCGGCGAGATTTTGTCCCGTCCCTTTTTTGGATATATGACAAAATGTAAAAAAAGTCTTTCTTTTTGAAGAAATAATAAATAAACATTTTTTTATGCTAAAATAATAAAAAATTTCATAGAGAAAGTAAAATAATAATTATAATAGTTTTTTTTACTCAATTATTCAATTGTTTCCTTTGTTCTCAGGAAATTCCATAGACATATTGGAATTTTTGGATGTTGGCTCAAAGCATCGTATTGACGGCTGACAGGTGATAATGGGCGGATGAAAGGACCACGTATCATAACCAACCTTAAATTAGCAAAAAGTTTTTTAGCAAAATTTATTTTTGAATAAACATCTACAAAAACAAATTATCATTGGTTTGAAAATTATAAAAAACTTGGTTTAAATTTACATTTAAAATATTGATTTTATAAAATTCTTTTTAAATAATTATCGATAAAAAATTTTATGATTGGTTTGGAATTTCTCAAAAAATTTCATAAAATTTGGAATTTCTCAAAAAATTTCATAAAATCTCATTAAGCTAGGATTATGCATTTTGTAGCAAAAATTGACCAGGTTCAAGTGTAAAACATAATTCTACCATACCGAAATGTATTGGATTGTCCATAGCGGAAGTGGTGTACGGTAGCCACAGTTCGTCACCTCATTAACGGACACATTGAACCCAGTATTATTGACGACGATGAATTCAAATTTGTACGTTTCCGTCAATTTCACAGCCGAACAATTTATTGTTCCGTCCCATTTACCGTTCTAATAAATACAGTAAAATCATTTCAAAAATATTATTTTTTTAAATTTTACTATGTAATGGCTGAGTGTCAGTTGCTCTTTGAACACCTCAGCTTTCATGATGGTTTTACCAACTTTGAAAAAAATGGAAATTAAATGATTTAAATTTAAATTTGGTCAATTAATAATCAATTAGAGTGGAATTATTATTTATAATTTAAATTTGTATAGCTGATGCAAATGCTTAAATTTCAAACTCAAAAATGAATATTTTTAATTGGAAAAATGCGCTAAAACAAAGGCATATAAACAAGTCCAAAATGTGCCAAAAATGGAATTTTTTAATTTGCTTTTTAACATTTTACCTTATAAATTTTTTAATTTTAATTTAAAAATTATTATTTTTTCAAATAATTTTCACTTTTTCACCACTCACTGATTTCGTTGAACGTCAATGCCTCGTTCAAGAAAAACACTTTCACTGATGATGTTGGCATTTTGCTAGCAATTCTTTGCACCACTACATTAATCCGGTCTCCTGTTTTCAAAAAGCCGAAGCCATTTTTGGCATTGATTTGCCTGAGTGCCGTAATTCTCTTCAATTCATTCCTTATGCCCGATAAAAAAGAAAATTTTATTTCCCCGAAATAATTGTTGCCACGAATCTGTTGAACAAAAAAATAAAATTAAAATAAATAAAATAATTTTCAAAAATTAAAATAGAATTATTTTAATTTTGCGCCTAATCAATTACAGTAGCCCATTTTGAAAAATATTTAATTTCTTTCTGTTTTTAGGTCCGCCGTGACAAACAAACAATTAAAACCACAAAACATGACCATGACAGTGACCAAAAAATCGATTAAATTAAATTACAGTATTCATGAACTTGAGTCACGGCGAACCCCAATCTCATCTACCGTACACTCAATCGGTCAAATTACAGTAATCATGACCGTTAGTCACAGCACAACTTTATCTGTATTACCGTAACTCAATGTTGAACTTACTCGAATATGGTCCACAGCCCACGGTGGAATTGTGACAGTTTTGCCGTCTACCGTTGTTGTGGGATAGAGACAATTGAGTTTGTGTCCCTCTTTTTCGTGATTTACGTTAATCCAGAATCGGTTAGGGTATGCAGTAATTTGTATTATAGTTGTTCCTCCATATTCAGATACGTCATGTGTGTCAGTAGAAACACCGATTTTGTTGTTCTAAATGGAATAAATTAAAATTTGTTCAAAATTTAGTCTAAAAAATTTTATTTCCCCAAATTCATACAAATTTAAAATTGTTTTATATATTTTTTGTGAAAAAAAAAAATTTGAACAATTTTTAGGCCAAAAATGTTCGGAAAAATTGTATTTTTGAGTTCTTCTGGCCATAATTTATTTGAAACTTTTCAAAATTTTTGAAATTTAGCAGCCGATTAATGGAAAATTGAGAAACGACGACCGAAAAAGCATCAAATTTTCTCGGGAATACCATAGTACTTCATACTGTATACCTTATTCAGATGGGAACTGCATTTCACTTCCTTCTTGAATTTTTCATTCATTTGATCATACACAAAAGAATATTCGAGTTTCAGCATAGTGTCGCCAACTTAAAAAAAGTCCCAAATTTTCTGAGGCATTGACAAAATTTTTCAGCAAAAATAAATTATAAATTTTTTACGAACAATTCAGATTTAGTTTACTGTATCAATTAGGTATTCTTTGGGTCAGTTATGATGTGTTAAAAAACATGGATACTGTATTTGCCAATCTGTAATCTGTACTGCTTATAAGGAACGGTATTCTACTGTATCAACTATGTTTTATTATGGTCTTATTATGGTCGATTACTGTATCAATTAGGTATTCTTCGGGTCAGTTATTATGTATTAAACATGGATACTGTATTTGCCAATCTGTACTGCTTATAAGGAACGGTATTCTACTGTATCAACAATGTTTTATTATGATCGACTACTGTATCAATTAGGTAGTATTCTTCTGGTCAGTTATTATGTATTAAATAACATGGATACTGTGTTTGCCAATCTGTACTGCTAATAAGGAACTCTTTGGTATTCTATTGTATCAATTATGTTTTATTATGGTCGATTACTGTATCAATTAGGTATTCTTCGGGTCAGTTATTATGTATTAAACATGGATACTGTATTTGCCAATCTGTACTGCTTATAAGGAACGGTATTCTACTGTATCAACAATGTTTTATTATGATCGACTACTGTATCAATTAGGTATTCTTCGGGTCAGTTATTATGTATTAAACATGGATACTGTATTTGCCAATCTGTACTGCTCATAAGGAACGGTATTCTACTGTATCAACAAAGTTTTATTATGGTCGACTACTGTATCAATTTGTTTTCTTCTGGTCAGTTATTATGTATTAAAAAGGGATACTGTATTTGCCAATCTGTACTGCTAATAAGGAACTCTTTGGTATTCTAGTGTATCAATTATGTTTTATTATGGTCGGTTACTGTATCAATTAGGTAGTATTCTTCTGGTCTGTTTTATGTATTAAATAACATGGATACTGTGTTTGCCAATCTGTACTGCTAATAAGGAACTCTTTGGTATTTTATTGTATCAATTATGTTTTATTATGGTCGTTTACTGTATCAATTAGGTAGTATTCTTCTGGTCAGTTATTATGTATTAAATAACATGGATACTGTGTTTGCCAATCTGTACTGCTAATAAGGAACTCTTTGGTATTCTATTGTATCAACAATGTTTTATTATGATCGACTACTGTATCAATTAGGTAGTATTCTTCTGGTCAGTTATTATGTATTAAATAACATGGATACTGTGTTTGCCAATCTGTACTGCTAATAAGGAACTCTTTGGTATTCTATTGTATCAATTATGTTTTATTATGGTCGATACTGTATCAATTAGGTATTCTTCGGGTCAGTTATTATGTATTAAACATGGATACTGTATTTGCCAATCTGTACTGCTTATAAGGAACGGTATTCTACTGTATCAAGAATGTTTTATTATGGTCGACTACTGTATCAATTAGGTATTCTTCGGGTCAGTTATTATGTATTAAACATGGATACTGTATTTGCCAATCTGTACTGCTAATAAGGAACTCTTTGGTATTCTAGTGTATCAATTATGTTTTATTATGGTCGGTTACTGTATCAATTAGGTAGTATTCTTCTGGTCAGTTACTATGTATTAAAAAGGGATACTGTATTTGCCAATCTGTACTGCTTATAAGGAACGGTATTCTACTGTATCAACAATGTTTTATTATGGTCGACTACTGTATCAATTAGGTATTCTTCTGGTCAGTTATTATGTATTAAAAAGGGATACTGTATTTGCCAATCTGTACTGCTAATAAGGAACTCTTTGGTATTCTATTGTATCAATTATGTTTTATTATGGTCGTTTACTGTATCAATTAGGTATTCTTCGGGTCAGTTATTATGTATTAAACATGGATACTGTATTTGCCAATCTGTACTGCTTATAAGGAACGGTATTCTACTGTATCAAGAATGTTTTATTATGGTCGGTTACTGTATCAATTAGGTAGTATTCTTCTGGTCAGTTATTATGTATTAAATAACATGGATACTGTGTTTGCCAATCTGTACTGCTAATAAGGAACTTTTTGCTATTCTACTGTGTCAAATATGTTTTATTGGGGTCGGTTACTGTATCAATTAGGTAGTATTCTTCTGGTCAGTTACTATGTATTAAAAAGGGATACTGTATTTGCCAATCTGTACTGCTTATAAGGAACGGTATTCTACTGTATAAACAATGTTTTATTATGGTCGACTACTGTATCAATTAGGTAGTATTCTTCTGGTCAGTTATTATGTATTAAATAACATGGATACTGTGTTTGCCAATCTGTACTGCTAATAAGGAACTTTTTGCTATTCTACTGTGTCAAATATGTTTTATTGGGGTCGGTTACTGTATCAATATGAGAGTACTGTTTTTCCAAATAACTCACTCTTCTCATTTTCGTCCAACGATTCGTGCATGAAAATGAACATAAAATTGTTGTTGCTTCCCTTTACGGCGCCTTTTTCTCGTTGCATTGTCAGTCGGACAGAATCGCCATAGTTGAACAATGTCGACAATTTTATTGTGAAATCATCCGGCATTCTTTTATTTTTTTTTGTGGTTTTGGCTTTGACCAAAAAAATCTTTTTAAAAAAAAATTGTTAGTCTTAAAAATGAAAAATCTACAAATTTTTGATAATTTGTAACCCATTTATCCATTTATTTTGCGGAATCTTACGGTTAATTTGTCAATCATTCAGTATTCGGTAATACTATATATAGAGATAGATGGTACCCCCCATTTTTCCGAAAAATATTTTTTGGTTCTCATAAGTCTTGAAAGCATATTCCCGAGGGCCTTTTTGGTCAATGATCACGAATCTGGTATCCATTTCGACCAATTCCTAATCCCAGACCCAAATTCGAATTCGAACTAAAACTCGAAAAGCAAATTTTTTCGAATTTTATATTTTTGGTTGAACGTAGTCTAAATATTCCGTTTATTGAAGTTTTAATGAGCTTCCTGTTTGATTCCGCGTATTTAGTCCGGTTTTAAACAAAAATTCAAAATACGAAAAAATTTGTTTTTCGAATTTTAGTTCGAATTCGGGTCCGGGGATTAGGAATAGGTCGAAATGGATACCAGATTCGTGATCAGTGACCCCGAAAACCCTCGGGAATATGCTTTAATTTTGTATATTTTTACCGCATTAGGATCAATCTTGGTCCTTTTCTCGTGCCGTCTCCACTCGCGTTTCAGCTAAATGTTTAAGTGTATTTAAAATTAAATAAAAATTTATATATTTTTATTGGCATAAATAATTAATGTTTAAAAAATAACATTTTAATAGAATTTTAATTTTCTTATCAGTTTTATAACGTGCCTTGTCCTTATAATAATATTCAAGGTAGTCCAATGCTGACACATTTCCTTCGAGCTTAATTAATGGTAGATTGAGGATTAAATTAACAAGGAATGAATTATATATATATTATTTTTTTAATTTCATTTTTGTTAAATAAAATCTCCCCGAATTTAAAAAAAAAACAAAAAATTTTTTTTTTAATTTTGCCGGTGCCACCAATTTTCCGTAACCCACCTGTGGGATAGGAAAAAAAGGGGGGCAAACTTTGATACAGGGACAAAATCACGAGAATGCTGTCTGTCTCCTTCATCGCGCCCCCACCCCCACAAGGGTTGCCACCATACATAAAAAAGGTGGGGGGGGGGTCGGCCAAAATTTTTGCGAAGGGGGGTCAGATTTTCACCAAAAAATGGCCAATTTTTGCGATTTTAAGCCTATTTTTTAAGAAAAATTGGGATTTTTGGGGTTCGGCGGTGCCGCTAGGCGCCGGCGGTGAAAATTTTTTGGATTTTTAATGAATTTAAGAAAATGTTCAAAATTTGCGACCCCTCCCCCCTCGCTGCGAACCCGCTCCCCTACCTCTTTTACACCGGCCTCCCCTTCGCTGCGAACCCACCCCCCCCCCCCCCCCCCCCGCCCTCGCTGGCCCTCTTTGCGAGCGAGGGGGGGGGGGGGGGGGGGGAATGTATGGTTGCCACCCTAATTTGGATGCTTAAATTTCGGAATTTTTTTGGGCTTCCGAAAACATTTTGTTGGCCAGCAGCTAGCTGTACGCACACACCCACCCGAATGTAATTTGTGGCCCAAGCTGGAAGTTGCCGGTTCTGTTTGTTGCTCAATTCGACACCATTTATACTCAAAGTGACGTTCGATCTGCGCAATAAAATTTTAAAATCAAATGTGCGCATTCCATTGTCGAGAAATTTATTGAACTGGGTTTCGATCGCTTTGCTGTATTCGTCGAAGGGTATTTTGTCGTTTTTCTAAAAATTTTTTAAAATTTTAAAGCTAAATTTGACGACCTTCATGGAAATATTTTTTTTTGTTTTAAGGGATTCCTTTTTTTTAAATGTCTGACGGATAAATAATTATTGGAAATTGTGATTTAACAAAAGCAAAGCAAATTTTTGATTAATGATAGCATTTCGTCAGCCCTAATTGTTTTCTATTATCATGCAAAATTTCAATGAATTTCTTTAAGTTTCAAGAAAGTTATGACCCAAAAATGTACAAAAAAACAACAACTTAGTTTTTGAGTTTCTCAGGTCAAAACTTTTTTGAAACTTAACAAATTTTTTTTTGAAATTTTGCAGGATAATAGAAAACATTTAGGACTATCGAATAATTTCAAGATTTTTAAAATTTCAGTTCATTTTGGGCGAAGTTATGTATAATTTTCTGTCAAAAATTTTCCATTTGGTGGTTTTTTTGAGTAACGTCATAGCACCGGTTAAAATGTAATAGAATGCCAAAAACGGGTCGACGGCAACTCGTACACAAGATAAACTCACATTTTACAAAATAGAGCCTAAGCTTAAGCCTAAGCCTAGGCCTAGCCTTAAGCTTAGGCCTAAGCCTGAACCTGAAGCGCCTAGGGTTAACCTAAAAAATTGTACGAGTAGTCTTTGTACAACAGTGTACGAGTTGCTTTTTGTACGAGTTGGCATGACACCGTTAATTTTGAAAGTGACCATGTGGCCGGGATTTCCCGGATAGGGTTCAATGGTTAAAATAACTAATTAGTATTTGGATTAGAGACCAATATTTTGGTTAATTAGAATAATTCCTACATAAAACTCGCTGAAATCGATTGTCGACACATTCTCTTTGGATACGGTCACCTCCAATCGCATTACGGTAGCGCCCACTAAAATTTATTAAAATGCCCCCAATTCATGTATCCAAAATGCGCTTTTACAGTTTTCGACAGGTTCAATGGCGTCATGGAGCAAATAAATATTGAAATGTGTGGTGTTCCCATCGAGCAATTTGATGCGTGCTCTCAGCAGCGATCGTTCACTCCATGGTGCAAAACTGTAGTAGGATACGGTAGTGCTGAGTTCGTCCTAATAAACAGTAAATTTAAAACAATTAATTAATCATATCACACTTAATACCTGTGCCTGTCTTGGAAACACTCGTGGCTCATCAATTAATGCATAATGACCATCGAGCTTAAAATTGATTTACTACTGTAAATGGCTTAGAAATTAAAAATGATTTTTTAGTACTTAATTATCGCTTCATTTATTAAATTATATTCAAAGCATAAATGATTCAAAAATTTTTGTATATCATATTTAATTTTAAAATTATAAAAATTAGATTTTGTGAAAATTGAAATTAAATTTTGATATTTCATAATTTCTTACTAATATGAAAATAATTAATTTAATAAGAAATTGGAATTCCATAAAAAAACCTTTAATTTAAATATTTTCAAATTTTATTTTTCTTTAAAAGACCCGATTTTCTATTAATATATATTATTATTATATTTTTAATTCCATACAAAATTTTCTTACCGTCAATTTGTTGTGGTCCTTGCATTCCAATCCTTTCCACCATTCTTTTGGATAATATTCCTTGTTGCCCAATCGTTTGTTTTTAAGCAAAATTTTGTAACTGTACTGCTTTAGCCAAATTTGCAAATTCATTTCGAATGTTCGATTAGAAAATTGGTATTCGACCAAATTTGAATCCTTTATATCAGTTGTAGTAACTTTCACGAAATTGTTGCCAAGAAAAAATTGAACATTCAGCATTTCAACACCTTTGAAATTGTTTTTTTTTAATTAAAAAATAATATTTTTAATTTAAATAGTCATTTTAATTTTTATTTTAAATCATTAATTGACTTTTATATACATAGCTATTATGTGAAAGATGTTGAGACTTTTTTGGTGAATTCAAATAAATATTCAAAATGTTTCTTCTATGTGTACTTGAGCTAACCTTTGAGGCTTCAAAAATTTTCAGTTACTGAGGTTGGGTTACCGAGGCCCAGATAAATTCTGGAAATCGGAACTCGGAAGCCATAGAATTGAAAATTTGAAATCTCAAAATAAAGGATCTTCAAAAAAAACTTTTGAATTTCCTAAAACATTTAAGGTTTTTTTTTACCCACCTTTCGAGTTCAAAAGTTTCAGCGTGATTGTGTTACTCAGCATTTTATCAGTTAACAGTCGGATGGAAATCACTTGGTTCACTTCCGAAATGTGGATTGGCATGGTCAGTTTCTGTGTCTCATTGTCACAGCTAAAAACCGTACCAAATTTACAGTATGCTTTGATTATGGTTTTCTAATTAACGATTGCTTTAAGTTTCAGACAAAATTCTCGTTTATTTTATTGCTGTGAATTAAATTTCACTAATTGCTGTATAAACACAGCAGTCATTAAGAGACACAAAGTGGCGGAATTCAAATTTGACCCAAGGAATTAATATAATTTAAATTTTAACCGTACCGGTCCTCAAACCGTCCCGTGCCCATCGATGCCCCTTTGGGATCAGTTGGATCCGAATCGGATGGTCGCAAAAACTTTGTTTAAAAATAAGGATTTTGGCTTTTTAATGTTTGTTTGGCATTTTTTACAAATGCTTCCAATGAGCAGTTGCAGTGCCGGATGACGAAAAGTTTCATCGTTTGCTCATCCCATGGGATCATGTCCAAGCCGAGCACCCAAAAGCCCATAAAATCTCGCATTTTGGCACCAATTAATGCCATTTGCTTATATTTCTCAACTTTTTCATCTTCAACTTCAATCACTTCGTCTAAAATATAAATAAATGTAAAATTAAATTTAAAAATAATTTTAAATATTTTTACCATCGACCGTAATGTATGCAGAAAAATTGTTTTTTTTACCCAAATGAATGTTGAATTGGCGAAACAGTTCGGGAACAATGAATCTAAATTTTTATAGCAAAATATTGAATATTTATAAATACTACAGTATTTGATCATCGTAATACGGTAGCATACGGTAGCAAAACATTTTATTATCGATCGAATTATAAAGAAATTACGGTATAAAATATCAATTTTACCTTTTCTCGCTGAACGATGTGTCCAAAATTGCGGTGCTCATGCTATCGCCTTGTCTGTTCAATTTGATGCCAATGCCATGCCAAGTGAGTTTTGCCATTGAATTTCCATGCTTTTTTGCTTCGTTTTGGCATTCTTCGGCAATCGGATTCTAAAAAAAATTTTAAAATTTAATTTTAATTTAAAATGACAAAAAAATTCTTTCACATCGTCCATGTTGTCAATGTTGAACATTTCGTTGCTTAGGTCTACAGTATCCACTGAATGATCGTTGTCCAAAATTCCGGTGGCCATTATGCTCGGGTAGCAAATTATCAGACTTAAATTATTTCATTTAAAAAAATATTACAAAATTTGCTATTAAATAAAATGCTTTTGGTAACTGCCAACATTTTGAAAAAAACTTTGACTCCAAGCTAAATTTTTTGAAAATTCAAAAGAGTCTGAAAAATAATTGTCGTATTTTGATGGTGAAGTTGACAATAATTTTTTTACCAAATTATTTAATAACCTAATAATTAATACTCTGTTTCTATGGCTTTTATTTTTATAAAAATTCGCTATGACATTTCGCCAAAAAAAAACTTCAAAGAAAAAAAAATTTGAATTTGTTTACCCGTCTTCACACCGGCCTCCGCCTTGTCGTGGCAAGCGAAATTCGAGCCCAAATGTTTTGGTTGCATCACGTGGAAAGCATTGGTCAAAGTCCTGAATTTGGATGGTCGTCACTTTTGTGCCGTGGCCCGTCAGACGAGTGCTAATTAAAAATTAAAAAATTCCAAAAATATTAAAATGCTTTTTTTACGGTTTGGTTATCTCCTTATCTGCGGATTGACTGCCACTGAACGAAAAAAAGTGGCACAAAATTAAAGGGATGTTCAAATAAATTCGCATTTTGCGCTAAAAAAAAATGTCAATTAAATAAAAAATTATTGGATTTTTATTATTTTTATTTTATTTATTTAGTAATGGAACGCTTTTCATATTAACAAAAATGGAAAAGTAATGAATGAATGAATGATGTATTTGGCGCGCTTATTTGCTGAATAAATTATTCATTTTTACATTAAATGAATTCCATTTCCCATAACAATTTTATCAGATTTATGGACAGCAAAAGATGATTCATTTTTGTTTATTTGAATTAATGTAATTATTAAGTAGCTAATCAAAAAGAAAATTTATTATTTTAATTATTAAAATAAATTGTAAACAATATTATTGGCTTATCAGAGAGTGAACTGTCGAACCAACAATTAGATCGACAAAGATAATTACAGTAGTAGAGATTGCATCTTCGGCATAAAAAAAACGAAAATTAGGCACTCAAAAAGGCAGAAAATCACAAAATAGGCATTAAACAAGCACAAAATCGAAAATCCTCGAATAGGCACAAAATAGGGCAATTAAAAATTTTTTGACCATTTTTGGATAGCAAAAATACAAAAGTTATTTATTTGTACATATTTCAATTATAAAGATTTTTGTACAATTTTTCTTAAAAAATCATATGTTTCACATTAACTCTAAAAAAACCAAGAAAATAGATGTATACATTTTATAAGCCTGACCTTTTTCTGTAAAGCTCTTTTTAAGTTGATGAGATAAGCTTCTGAACATTTTAAGCAAGGTTATTGAGGATTCAATTAAAATCCATTTAATAAAGAAAAATCATACAGATTAAAAGACAATTAATAAAGGATACAACATTTGATCACTAATTAAGTGTAAGATGAATTAATAAATTACGAAAAACTTAGGATTTTTTTTTCTTTTTTCCATTTTTTTAAGTATGACAGGCCGAGTCCGTGGCATAATTTAAACCTGTATAAGATCAAGAGACTTGAAAAAATACAAATTGAATTAGAAGACACAAAAAATCGGAGAGAAAATATATGAGAAGATAAAACACTCAAAAAATATTTGGGGTCAAAATTCAAAAAAAAAAAAACATAATGCCATTAATAAACAAAATTTTCAATTAAAATTTTTAAATTTATTTTTATTTATTAGGGTTGGAAAGTTATTATCAAAATTTACGCAATTTCTTTGTCACTTGATGAAGGATTTTCATTCATCATTTTATAACAACCATTCACTTTGCTCATTCTTTTTTTTTCTTATCACAATGGCATAAATTTCCATTTCAGTCTCAGTGATCAATTAATGTTTTCATTTTTTCTTGAAATTTTAGCGAATTTTTCTATCATTTCTTACGGTTGGGTAATTTAACAGAATATACACAGTTTACAATCTATAAATTAATACAATAAATTTCCCCATTTTGTGATGCATAATCTGACAAAGAAATTGAACATTTCAGCAACCACCCTAATGAAATGGAGAAAAAAAAAATTGTAAATTTTTAATAAATTTTTTTTTGCATTTTCTCTGTGATGGCATTTGATGATGTTTTATTTTATTATTAATTATTATTGTACTCTAATTACAATAGGTTTTTCCTTTTATTCCTCGTGTAAACAAAAATCCGAATTTAATAATTTTCAACTTTTTTTTTCACAAAATAAAGTGTCAACCTCTGCGATTCAATAGAAAAAATTTCACATTTGATATGTTTGGTGTTACTTTTTTTCATTCCCATTAAAAATTTGTGTATATTTATAATATTTGAGCAAAAATTACGAATTTTTCATTGAATTAGGCGTCTAATTCTCATTTTTTTTTAACTTATTTGTCTATATTTGAATTTTTAAAATAAATTTTAGTCAGGCAAAAAAAAAAGTTATTCACATTATTTCTTTGCTTTTTTTTTCATGATCGATCATATATTATTTTCTCGACAAATGAACGAGCTCAAAATGAAGTGTTATTGCTTTACACAGTGGAAATGGTAACGAATCCATCACGTCGAGGGTCTGATTCGGAACAACCGAAAATAAATAGCGACTCGCCTAATTTGTTGGCATCTTTTATTGGCGCCACTCATCAGTTGATTGAGTTTGCTGATTCTCAAACAAACAAAATTCGTGATGAAGTGATGCTCTAGCTTCAGGCACAAATTAATTTTTTTTTTTTTTATAATAGAAAATTTAGTCGGCACTTCAACTGTTGGAATCGGACCCGCTGCTTTTTTGGAAGGAAATCTCGCAATTTCCTACAATAAAAAAGAAAAAACTCAAATATTCACGGTCACGGTCACGAAATCCGTGAATTTCACTGGTTTTTTGGATCACGGTCACGGTCACGGTTCACGGGTTTTTTTCAGTCACGGCGCATCTCTAGTGCTAGGTCGTTTCGTAAAATCAGCCATTTTCTCAATAATTTCGACAAAATATGGCATAACTTTGCTTAATGGCAATCAAATTTTACATTCTTGGTACCATTCGATAGCGCAGCTTTTTCTCTATTAGCCTTCAAAATTAAAAAAAAATTTGCTCAACTTTAGAAAAAGTTGTATGAAAATAAGTATACATAACTTATGTTAAATTTGATAATTATTTTTTATTTCAAGTTTTGCAGGCTAATAGAGAAAAAGCTGCGCTATCGAATGATACCAAGAATGTTAAATTTGGTTGATTTTAAGCAAAGTTATGCCATGTTTTTGTCGAAATTATTGAGAAAATGGCGGATTTTACGAACCAATCAAGCAAGTAATTTTTCACTCTTTATGGCAGGCATACTCAAATTTTCAAAAAATTAATTCAACCCCTAGAAATTTTTTTTTCGAAAGTTTTCCCAATTTTTAGTGTTTTTTGGGGTGTTTAGATCAAACCCTTTTTCCCCAAAATTTTTTTTACAATACTACGAAATTGTTCTAAATAAATATTTGCTGTAATTTTTAGGGATTTTTTCTAACATTGGCAAAATTTTGGATTTTTTTTTTGTTATTAAATTTTATATAATCCAATATTGCTTTTTTATTATTTATTAAATAAAAAAACTGCTAATTTTTTAAATTTTTATGCAACTAATTTACTTTTAATATTTAAAAAAAATCTTAAAATGATCATTGTAGTCTGTATAGCCACAGAAAAAAACATATTCTTTGTCATAGTTTATGCCTTTTTTAATAAATTATGCATTTGAAAAATATAAATAAAAATAATCGTTATTTTTTAAGGCGATACATTTTCTTCATATTTTTTTATTTTCTTATTCATTAATAATTCCACTGACAAAATATTAAATTTATTTCAGAGAATGATGGAATTTTATTATATTATTTTTGTGTTATTATTAATAATCAATTCAATAAGCGAAATTTTATCAGTTGATAATTTATGTGAAAAGAATGAAAAACTTCGGCCAACTTTTGCTGAAATATTTGGCCAAAAATGGGACACTGAAAAAATGGAAGAAAATGAAATTGATCAGAATGAAAATTATTATCAAAGTGATCAAAATGAATTAAATTTGGCCGATTCAATTAGCAATGATCAGAATGATCAATTCAGTGATCAGCATACATATGAAATTATTCACAAATTTCACGCAATAAAAGAAGGAATTAAGAAAAGAGGCAAATATTCGACAAAAATTAGGAATAAAATTGAGCAAAAAATTTCAGAAAAATTAGGAATTTCTCTAAAGAAAATTTATAAATGGAAAAAAGAATTTGGAATTTATGAAAAGAATTATTATGAAAAGAAAAAGAGAGAATTTATTAAACGAATTGATGAGATTAAAAGAATGTCCAAAAATGGAAAACAGAAGCAATTTGCGAAAGAGTTGGGCATTAGCAAATTACATTAATTAAATGGAAAAAGGAATTTGGCATTGAAATTGGCAAAAGTAATTAAATTAAAATTCTAATTGTTTTTGATATTTAATTTTTTTTAGAAGCAAATCGCTATTCAAATGAAGAAAAAATGAGTAAAATAAATAATTATTATAAATTGAAGAATGAAAATCCGTCATCAAGTGACAAAAAAATTAGTGCCTTTTGAAAATCTCATTAGCAACTCTATCAAAATGGAAAAAACAAATAAATTTGTAAATTTTCTTAATTTTCCATTTCAGTCTGGGTGATCAAATGATTTAGATTTCTTCTTGAATTCACATTTTGTCATGCTTGGTGTTACTTTTTTCATTCGTATATAATTTTGTAGATTTACAATAAACTTCAGTTAAAATGCGATTTTTTTTATTGTATTACATCGTCATATTTCCATTTATTTACTAATTTAAATTATAATAAAATTGTTTAATTTTTAAAAATTCAATTTTAATAAACAAACATTAGACATTAATTTCTATATTTTTATCATGATCGAGCACACATTAAGTGATTTTGTTGATCCGGTCACTAAACATCGTTGAACATTTTGCCAATGTCATCGATCAACGTTTTCAGGCCGTAATCCTCCGAGATTTCATTAAGCCGTTCATGGAGTTGGTCCCAAAGGCAGCTGACAAGTTAAATGTTTTGGGACATTCAACACTCAAATCACTAGAATTATCCCCCCGTAAAAGATTCGAATTTCAATAAATTATTTTGTTTTTATTTAGTATTTTTATTCATGATTTTTTGGAGTTAAAAATATTTTTTTTAAAAATCAAATTGTTTTATTCAAAATAAAATTTTAGTAGATAATATTATGGCATTTTCGAATTTTAAGTGATAATTTTGTTGTGCTTTGGCTCAATGCATCGTTCGTATTTTTCGGTTGATGTACAATTGATAATCGGAGGATGGAAGACGGATTTATCGTATTCAACCTTAAATGGATAAGCAAATATTATTTAATGAATTTTAATTGATTAATAAAGCATATAAAATCAAATTTAAAAATAATTAAAAAAAGCAAAAAACCATTAGAAGAAATATTTATTTAATTAACTGTTTTCAATAAATTGAATAAAAATTATTTAAGGATAACCTGTTTATATAAAAATGAAAGAAATTGATTAATTAATTATTCCCCATTAAAATTTCCTACCGTAATGTATTGAATTGTCCAAAGGGGAAATGGGGTACTGTAAGTGCAATACTGTTCCCAATCATCTACGGTCACATTGAACGCCGTGTCGTTGAGGACGATGAATTGGAATTCGTATTTATCGTTTTCATCCATTTTCACTTCCGCACAATTTTGCGGTGTCTCATTCTTTTTACCGTCCTATGATACAGTATACATATAATATACTGTAAAAAAATCAAAAAATATTTACGATAGAATAGCTGAGCGACAATTTATTGTTGTACAGCTCTGCTTTCATGATGGTTTTGCCAACTATCGAAATTGAAAATTGAATTATGGGCAAATTAAATTTAATAAATGATTAGAAACTATTTCCCGGCTATTTTTTTTTAATTGAAAAGTTTTATTTTTCGAAATTAATTCGTTTTTTATATTAAAAAAATATTAAGACTTTTTAAAATTAGTTTCTTCAAAGAAATTCCTAATTTAATTTGCCAACAATTTTGTTTTTAAATTGCTGACTAATTTATGCAATTAAAAAAAAAATTCGGCCCTAAAATTATGGAAATTTTAATTAATAAAAATTTTTTGTTTTGGCATCGCACTCACTGATTTCGTTGAAACTCAATGCCTCGTTTAAGAACAGCACATCCACTTTGCCAAGGTTTGCTTTTTGTTTTTCCACTGCCACAGTGATTTTTTCGTCTTTCATCAAAAATCCACGACCACTTCGAAAATTAATTTGTTTAATTGCCGTAATTCTTTCCGGATTTTCTTCAGGATATTTTCTAATGTCAAAATATGTCGTTTTCAACAATTGATCGTTGCCACAAATCTGTTGAAAAACAATGGTTTTACTTCAAATATTTTTATTATGCTTAATTAATGAAATTATTTTTGGGGTTAATTAAAGAGCCAAAAAACTTTGAAACGAATTTTTAGATAAGGTCCTGGGAATTGGTATGCCAGTTTTTTTTTTTAAATGTGTGAATTTTGAATTTTCATAATAAAAATGACTCCAAATTCCGAAAATTTGCCATTTTTGATTTTTTAGGTATTTCTGTAAAGGCGCGGGTCTAACAAATTGCGGCGCCTTGTACAAAAATTTACACCGTTTTTTGGGTTGTTACCGTTTGACGGCAATCAATAAATTTTTCCGCTGATTTTCTATCGTCTTAGAATTAAATCCCCTTTTCAAGAAGGACACAAAAATACCGTACACTCACAAAAACTTACACGGATATGGTCCACAGCCCACGGTGGAATTGTGACTGATTGGCCGTTTACCGTAGCGTTGGGATAAGGAATTTCCGTAACATGATTTTCGTGATTTATTTTAATCAGGAATCTGTTTGTTTCAGCAATAATTTGCAGTTCAAACTTTCCTCCTAATTCAGACAATTCATGACTCGTCGTTGTTGCATTCATCGGATCTTCCTAAATTCCAATTTAAAATGATTTTTTTGGCCAATTAAAACCGGACAAATGGGAGGGCAAAATGCCAAAATATGGCGCATTAATGTAAAAAAATTTGCCAAAGTCTCGAGAAAAGTTAACAACATCAATAAATTTCATAAATATAATTTAGCTTGGAAAAATAATTAATTAATTGACATGAAAATTTGCTGAAATTAGAGAAAAAAATCAATAAAATTTGAATTTTAATCATTTTAAAAATTTTCAAATTATTAATTAATTAAAACGCCAAAACCTTTCAATTGCTACAGTATCTTTTCGAAGTGTGGTGGTCAATAAGCAACTTGAGAGGTATAGATTATCTATGGTCGATGAGCTTATTGTCCCACATTTGAATTACCGTAATGCAGTACAGTATACCTTGTGCAAACGATGACTGAAACGTGCTTCCTTTCTGTAGTATATTGTACTGTCGTTCTTGATTTCAACCACAAAATCATATTCAATTTTCATCACAATGTCGCCAACTTAAAATGCCATATTTTCATGCATAAAATTGATGCTGTTTTCTGCTGGCCAAGGTTCTGACATTATTGCACAATCTTGGTATCATACGAAATCCCTTGAATTGCGTTATTAGCTTTTCAAGGGCTATCGTATGATACCAAGATTGTGCAATTTGGTTGCGTCTGAGAAAAGTTATGAGTTGATTTAGTCAAAAATTAACAAATTTTGCACTTTTTGTCCCTTGACATAGCACCGTTATCGACTGTATCAATGGGTATACTGTGTTCCAATGACTCAGTCAATGGGTACTGTATCAAATGGATCTTTTGAGCTCGGGCCAAGAACCCCCCCCCCCCCACAAAAAAAACAACTATGACTTTTCCGAGTAAAGAGTACTGTATATTTTCGAAGACCTTGACTAATACTGTATTTGCCAAGACTCACTTAGTGTTTTAGCAAATGAATAATGCATTTATAAAGAAGCCTTTCTTTGGGCTATCTACCGTATTCGAAACTTTCTTACCGTTTTTCCAGACCCATTTTTTTGGTCATTTACAGTAACAAAAGGTATTACTACTGTATTTGTTCAGGAATAGCGCAAATGATAGTGTATTTGTCAAGAAGCCTTTCTTTAGGCTATCTACCGTATTCGGGACTTTCTTACCGTTTTTCCAGACCCATTTTTTTAATCATTTACAGTAACAAAAGGTATTACTACTGTATTTGTCAAGACTCACTTTTTACATTATCCTCCATCGATTCGTGCATTAAAATGATTGCGAAATTGTTGATGCCATCACTTTTGACTTTGTCGCGCAGCGCGGTCAGAACAATTTCGTCGCCATAATTAAGCAATGTTTTCAGTTTTATGGTGAAATTTCCTGCCACTGTTTCCGTTTTGTCCACCATTTTTTGGGTTTCGTTGTCAAATTTTGGCGCGACAATTTCTTTTGGGTTGACAAGAAAAACCTTAAAAAATGGAGAAAAAAAAGTTATAAAAAAATTAAAATTATTTGGCTTAAGAAAATTAAAAGGCGAACAAAATATAATTTAGTGGAAAACTTAGAAAAAATAAGAAATTACGACGAAAAAAAAAAAAATTTCGTACCTACCCGAATCGAAAATCCAGAGAAAGGGTGCCAGGGGGTACGGACTGCGTTCGCCAAAAAATTGCTAATTTTTTGAATTTTTGGAAAATTTGGCGAAATTTTTTGGAGAATATGGGTTGTAGAAATGGGGTAATAAAAAGGAAAATCGAAAATTTAAACAGAAAATGCGAAATGCTACGCGTACCCCTCGCCATGGGACCGTCCATGTCGGGGCTCCGAAAAAATTAGGGTTTTATTCCTGTAACCCGATTCGTCCAGGTACAATTCCCGAATCCTGATCATGCATTTTTACAAAATGATTTTTATTTCCAGCAAACTGTAGATCAGGCGGTGCTAGGACCTTACTCAAAAACCATCAAAATAGGCGTTAGTCAAAAAACCATTAAATAAAAATATTTTGATATAACCTTGCTCAAAAACAACCAAATTTTAATTTTTTTTTTTTATCATCCGATAGCCCAAAGTGTTTTCTATTATCATGCAAAATTAAAAAATTTCGTGAAGGTTCAAGATAGTTATAACCAAAAATGTTGAAAAAACTTGGTTTTTGAGTTGCTCAGGCTATAACCATAAGTTTTTTTTAAAACTAAATGAATTTTCTTGAAATTTTGTAGAATAATAGAAAAAAACTTGGAGCTATCGAAATATATAAAGATAAAATTTGGTAGATTTTAGGCGAAGTTAGGAGTAATTTTCTGTCAAAAAATTTTCCGTTTGATGGTTTTTGACTAATGTTCTAGCACCGGTCAGGCTACGGGCTATTTATTACAGTGTTCGTCCAACATGGTACGATCAAATTATTACGGTATCTCGCATGACAATGTTTTTTACCTCATATGGACGAATTTTGCTGTATTTGCCGTGCAATTTCCATGTGTGCTTCAGCTAAAAATGTGTTCAGTCTAATCAGAAATCAAAATTAATTAATTTACCGTTTTAAAATAAATGTATTCAGGGTTGTCCAAAGTTGTGACATTTCCTTCGAGCTAAAACAAAAAAAGTGGTGAAAATTACAAATTTTCATTGTTCGAAAAACTCGAATACACATCAGTGATGCCAACCCGAACCCGAAACCCGAAACCCGAGGTTTTTCTTGACCCGAAACCCGAACCCGAAATTTTTCTCAACCCGCGGCATCACTGATACACATTGATATAAATTAGAGTTGTACGGGACCCGGGAATTTTGAGAAAAACCGGGACTTTTCGGGTTGAAAAATCGGGGCTTTAAATTTTCAACTTTTTAATTTTTTAATAGATTTTTAAAAAACCAACCCTGGCCTGGCAATCACATGACGTTTATAAATTTTCTAATTTTCAAAATTTTTGGTAGATTTTTAGGAAATCCAACCCTGGCAACCATATGACGTAATAATTTTGTAATTTTTAAAATTTTTGGTAGATTTTTAGGAAATCCAACCCTGGCACTCACATGAAACTAATAAATTTTAAATTTTAATTTATCTGTTCCACGAACCCGGATGTAATTGATGGCCCAAATGGGAAGCTGTGGCTCATAGCTGCACATTTTGGCACCATTTATTGAAATGCCCAAACTCGTGCCGTTCAACACAATTTTAAATTCAAATGCGCGCTGCTTTCCTTTGTCAAGCAATTCATTCAAATTCGCTGTCATCTCATTACTTAGGTTCTGCAAAGGGTGCTCTTCACGTTCCTTAAATTTAAAAAAAAAATTTTTAGGATTTTATAGAAAAATTGAAAAAGTTAGAAAAAAAAAATAAGTGAGAAAAAAATATTGTTTCTTCGTTAAACTCAGTTTCGTTTTTTTTTTATTATTTAATTTGAATTTTCCATTGATTTAAATCAAATTTAACAGCACAAAGATTTTTTTTAAAGTTTTTTAAAGCGGTTGTAACAGGATTTTCAAAATTTGTGGCCTATTTGCTTAAATTTTCAGAATTTTTTTTAGATTATAAAAATATTGCTTCTTCGTTAAACTCTGTTTCAAGCATTTAAATAAATTTTGAATTTCGCCATTGGTTTAAAACAGACTTTACAGTCGAAAAAATTTATTAATTTAAGTTTTTGAAGCGTTTAAACAGGATTTTCACATATTTTGTGGCCTCTTAAAAATTTTATGATTTTTTTTAGGGTTTTTATCAGAAAACTCATTTAAAATTTTAAAATTAGGCCTCTAAAAACCCTAAAAATTGGCATTATTATGGAATTGAATTTCGGAAATTGCTGGTGTTTTGAATTCATACGAAAAAGTCGGTGAACTTCATTGTCGCCACATTATCCTTGGTTACGGTCACATCCATTTGCATTACGGTAGCACCAACTAAAAACTTTCGTTACATAAATGTCATCACTTCTACCGTACCCCCAAATTGGCTTACTGTTTTTGGTTGGTTCCGGTATGTCATGCAGCAAATAAATGCTAAATTGTGTAGCTTTTCCATCAAGCAATTTGATGCGAACTTTCAAGTTTGAGTTTTCACTCCATGGTGCGTAACTGTAGTAGGATACGGTAGTGTCTGGCTCACCCTAAAAATTAATAATACAAATTGCTAAATTCTAATATTATTTTTTTACCAGCTCTTGTCTTGGAAACACATGTGGATCTTCTAATAAGGCGTAATGGCCGGTGAGCTAAAAAAAATTGTTTTAAATTAATTTAATATAGATATTTAAAAGTATACATTTTCAAAATTGCTACAAAAAAATTTTTAATTTTATTTAATATTCAAACACTATTTTTAAATAATCATCTGGTTTTTAAACATTTTAATTTGATTTAGTTTTTTTAATTATAATATTTAAAAAATTGATTTATAGATAATTTTTTTGATGTTTTTAAAACTTTTCTTCATGCTTCAAATTTAAAATTTCTGACTTTTTTCAAAATTTACAGATTTCCGAGTTTTTTTTAATACATATTTCAATTTATTTTATTACATTATTTAAGTTTCGGAAAAATTAATAATAGTTTCACATAATTAATTATATATCTAAAAAAAATTTTTTTTTAATTTAATAATTCAATTACCAATAATTTGAATTTTAATATATAAAATAGTTTTATTACCAAATATTCAATATTTTAATTTTAATATTCAATTACCAATAATTTGAAATTAATATATAAACAGTATTATTTACCAAATATTCAATTGTTTTAATATTCATTACCAATAATTTGTTGTGCTCATTAAAATTCAGTCCGCCCCACCACTGCTGGGGAAAATATCCGCGCTTGCTTCGATTTCTCAATGTAATTTTGTAGCTGTACTGTTGTATCCAAATTTGCAGATCAAATTCAAAAGTTTGATTTGGAAATTCAAAATCGAGATTAAACGTTTCATTTTCTTTGGATTGACTAAAATTTTTAATTGCTTTTTAATTAATTTGTTAATTTTATTCTCGATACTTTTTCATGTAGACTTCTACCGATTCATCGGTAATCAAAAAATGAGCACTCAGCTGTTCAAAATCTGAACAAATTTAAAACTTGAATAAGAAAAATTTTAAAATTAATTAAATAATAACCCGCATCATTTTTTATGGTTGGCATTTTTAAAAATTTGGCATATTTTTTTTTCTGTCCATTTGGCAGGGTTCGAAATTTTTTCTGATCAGTGGTCAGTGAAATTATTTTTTCGGACAATGTTTCCTAAACAGGTGCAAAGCTTTTGGCACAAAAAAATATAATTTAAAGACAAATTGTTTTAGTCGAAATCGGCATAAAAATGTCGAAATCCAAAAATCCGGATTTCGGATATTTATCCAATAATCCGAAAAAAGCCAAATTACTTATTTCAATTTTATTTTTATTTATTTTTTTTACCTTTTTTTCCATTAATGGTTTGTAAAATTTTCAGCATGATTGTGTTATTGGGCGGCTGATCATTCAGCATTTTGTCAGTTAACAATCGGAGCGAAATCACTTGGTTTGCCTCAGAAATGTTGTCGAGCGACATGCTCAATGTCTGTGCCCGGTTGTCACAGCTAAACCGTACCAATTTTACAGTATGCGCTGACTCGGACTAAAAGATATTCACTTTTACAATATACGATGACTCGGATAAAGAGAGATTCACTTTTATAGTATACAGTGACTCGGACAAAAGCGAATTCACTTTTACAGTATACGCTGACTTAGATTATAAGCGAATTCACTTTTACAGTATACGCTGACTTAGATTATAAGCGAATTCACTTTTACAGTATACGCTGACTCGGACCAAAAGAGAATTCTCATTTACAATATGTATACGCTGCAGGGCTGTTGCAAGTTTCGCTTTTCGCTTTTTCGATTTTTCGCTTTTTTTGGGCTTTTCGCCTTTCGCTTTTTGGCTGAAAAGCGAAATAAAAGTACACCCCTAAAGATTGCGTTTTTTAAATAAATAATTAATATAAGAATTAAAGGAGAAAGTCTATAGAATTTGTCTTTTAAGCTTTTTTTTATGAAATGTCTTTAATTTGGAATTTTTTCAAACTTTCTGGGCTGGTTGCTTTCAGCAAATCATGTAATTATAAAAAGGATTTTCCTCCGCGATCATCATGATTTCAATTATGAATAATTTTTGGAAAAAAATTTCGCCTTTTCGCTTTCGCGTTTTATTTTGGTTTCGCTTTTTTCGCTTTTCGCCTTTTATTTTTCCTTTTGCAACAGCCCTGATACGCTGATACTCGGGTTAAAAATGATTTTACAGTATACCTTAAGTCGGTTCAAAAGAGAATTCATTATTACAGTATACCCTGCCCCGGGCCAGCAGCGAAAAATTTATTCACCAAATTCATCTGTATATTGAAATAAATCAAAATATTTTTTGGTTTTGAATCTTATTAATTTTCAATTTCTTTATTGAAAGCTATTTTTATTCATTTTTTGGAAAAATTGGAATTTAGCCAGAGAATCAAAAAAATTTAAATACCGTACCGATCCTCAAAGCGTCCCGTGCCCATCGATGCCTCTTTGGGATCAGTTGGCTCCGAATCGGATGGTCGCAAAAACTTTATTTTAAAAAAGTGATTTTGGCACTCAATTTTTGATTTTGGCATTTTTTTTTTACCCATGCTTCCAATGAGCAGTTGCAGTGCCGGATGACGAAAAGTCTCATCCGTTGCGCATCCCATGGGATCATGTCCAAGCCGAGCACCCAAAAGCCCACAAAATCTCTCAATTTGGCACCACTTAATGACTTATTCTTATACTGCTCAACCTTTGCATCTTCAACTTCAATCACTTCTTCTAAAATATTATTAAATATTTTTAATAAAAAAATTTAAATGTAAAAATAATTTTAAATATTTTTAATAAAAAAATTTAAATGTAAAAATAATTTTAAATATTTTTACCATCGATTGTAATGTATGAAGAAAAATTGTTTTTGTTGCCCAAATGAATGTTGAATTGGCGAAACACATCGGGCACAATGTAACTAAATTGGCATGAAAAAAAATTCGGTTTTAAATTCTACAGTAATTCATCATCGTAATACGGTAGTAATTTTTTATTATCAACCGAATTACAAAAATTACGGTATAAAATGGCAAATTTTACCTTTTCGCGCTGAACGATGTGTCCAAAATTGCCGCATTTAACCAATTGCTTTGTCTGTTCAGTTTGATTCCAATGCCATGCCAAGTGAGTTTTGCTATTGAATTTCCAAGCTTTTTTGCTTCATCTTGGCATTCATCGGCAAACGAATTCTAAAAATTAATCAAAATTTAATTTTAATTAAAAATGCCAAAAAATTCTTTCACATTTGCCATGGTGTCTATGTTAAACCGTTCGTCGTTCAATGACACAATATCAACTGAATGATCGTGGTCCAATTCTCTAGTGGCCATTATGCTCGGGTAGCAAATGATCAGCCTTGAAAATTTTCAAAATTTCAAAGACCCAAGAGTCTGGAAATTTTAAATTTAGAAAAACTTTCATTTAATTAAAATTTCAAATTTTGAAGCCTCTATTGACTCTTATAATTCTAAAAAATTAAATTAACGTATTTTGTTGAAAATTAAAATTTTAAAGACTCTCATTGAAAAAAATTTAAATTAGCGTATTTCCTAAAATATAAGCCCTGAAGTTCTATTTTTCAACCTCCACCCACCTTAAAAGGGGGCTTATATTTAATTAAGGAGAGGCTTCTAATTTGGGGGGGGGGGGCTTATATTTTAAGAAAAACGGTATTTAAAATTTTAATTACTATACTAAATTTTCATTTTTTGAATTAAAAATGAATTTAATTTAATTCTGGAAAGAATCTCTTCGACGCACTGTTTAAAATTTTATGATTTTTAAAATTTTTGTAAATTCTTTTCACCCGTCTTCACAACGGCCCCCGTCTGGTGGTAAGCGAAATTGGAGCCCAAATGTTTTGGCGGCATCACGTGGAAAGCATTGGTCAAAGTCCTGAATTTGGATGGTCGTCACTTTTGTGCCGTGGCCCGTCAGACGAGTGCTAATGAAAAATTGAAAAATTAATTCCAAAATTATTAAAATGATTTTTTATTTTACGGTTCGGTTATCTGCTCATCTAAAATGATTTTTTATTTTACGGTTCGGTTATCTGCTCATCTGCAGAAGATTGGATGCCATTCAACGCAAAAAAGTGGCACAAAATTAAAGGGATGTTCAAATGAATTTGCATTTTGCGCTAAATTTTTAAATAAAAATATTCGGATATTTATTATTTTTATTTTATTTATTTGTAATAATGTGATACGTTTTTCCGATTAACACAAATGGAAAAGTAATGAATGAATGACTGAATTTGGCGATGATTTGCTGAATAAATTATCCATTTTTTTTCCATTAAATTAATTCCAATTCCCATCCCATTTTTATCAGATTTATGTACAGCAAAAGCTGAGTCATTTTATTCATTTGTTTTTACATTATTAAAGTTATAATAATAAATAATTAAAAATAATTGATAGAAAAGGGGAATTTTTTCTTTAAAGAATTATAAATAATATTTTTAAATGAAAAATGAAATATGAGAAAGGTATTTAATCAGAATTAATTAATATAATTGGGAAGAATTTTGATCATTCATTTCACAAAAGTTTTCACTTACAGAAAGTGTAAGCTCAATTAGAATGCAATAATGAGGTCCCGGACAAATAACTTAAGCGAATTGTTTTTTTTTTCAAAAATTGGATTGTTATTTCTCATTTAAAGAAGGAATTCTTTGTTCATTTTATATAAAATTCATTTTGTTCATTTTTTTCTTCTTTAGAATGACTAATGCCCAAAAATTATAATTAAAATTTAATTACAATTTTTTTAATAATTACATTCATAATATTTTTTAATCATTTTTTGGTTTTTCTAATTTTTTCACAAATCTTTAATTATGTTCAATTAATCTGTATTAATCTGTCATTAAGCGATTTTTTGCTAGCTAATTAGTGGGCAAATAATTTTCCCATTTTATGGTGGCGTAATATTTGATGCCCAAAAACGAGAATTCTTATTTAAAAAGGCTTTATCATCATTATGATGATCAGCCATTGTTCTCGTGTGATCCCAGCCAAAGCATAGACAAATTCCAAAAAAAAAAAAATATATCGTGGCATCAAAACTTGCATATGGAAATATTGGAACCCAAAATGTGCGTTGGAATTTTCTTCTGGTGCAGGCGGTGGAATATGTATTCGACGAATGCAGGTTTTACGATATTTTTTGAATTTTCTTACTGTATTTATGATATGACTATTGTAATATTTTTTCAAATATCTCGTTCACCTCGTAACTTCGTGTCTATAATTTTACGCTTCTTACTTTTCATTTTATTGAATTGGAATATGAATAAATTTGCTATTTGAGACATTACTTTTAAATTGAATTAATTTTATTTTTATTAGTGAAAATATTTTTAAAAATTTATTAATTTTTTGATAGAACTCAGTTTTTAATGTGTTATTTCAAAAACAAAATTCATAGAAATTTTAGTGTCATTTATAAATATAAGAAAATTTTTAAAAAAATATACTTTAAACAATCCAATTAGGTATTAATGAGAAACGAATAAATATATAATAACAATTAATTTTTATCTTAATTTATTTTTTATCTCACCTAAAAAGTCGCGTCAAATAATTGAGTAAAAAAAGGCACTAAAAACTTAAAAACTTGTTTTTCTCAGAAGTTAATCGGTTTGATTAATTTGTTTATTAATTAGTTATAATGAGTCATCCCCAAATTCACCAAATGAAAATAAATGGTCCAAAGAAGAGCAGAGTTTTGTGTGTAAAATTCTGCCTATTTACACACTTCAAAACTCATGACCGAGACCAAAATGTTTGCTGCCTCCATTCAATTGATTTAATTTTTAATTTCTTTCGTAATTAAATCTTTTTTTCGCGCAATTGTTCTTTACATAGAAGAGAGAAAAATTAATTTTAATTTTTCTTAATAATATGGATTTATTTATTAAATTTTTTTCTTTCACATTAATATGTGCATCAGGCATTGAAGGTAAATTTTAATTTTTAATTTAATTAATTAATTAATTTATTTATTTTATTTTATAATTTATATTTAGCATATTCTTTTCACTGTTTGACCGGGTGCCGATGTGACACTAATGAGGAGGTGTGTTCATGCTAAAATATATGAAATAGGCAAAAAATATTAGGCCTAACGTAAATTAAGTTGATGAGGGCCGTTCAAATATAGGTTTTTTTTTTGTTGGGAAAATGTCTGGACATGGACACAATGCCAAAATGTGTTACAAATATAAATAAATCACAGATCATCCACTGTGATGACCATGTGCTGCGCAAAACGGTGCCGCTTCCCCCGCATGGGACGCATTTGCGCGGCTTCACTGTCCTCTCGCTGACCAACAACAACATTGACGAGTTGCCGGATGAGCAGTTGCTGTTGGCCAAATTTCCAGATTTGAAGGTGTGCCACATTTGGGGGCCGGACAATTGAGCACCCACCAGACATTTGGCACCGTTTGAAATGGATTAATGCATCACTTTTGATGTCATTAAGACGCTTAAATTTGCATTGATTTTTCATAAATAAACGGATTTTGAAATGTCTAAGTTAAAGAAATTTTTTAGCTTTAAAATTCCGAAAACTGTTGAAGAAAATCTTTTTTTTCCCCAATAGAATTGGAATAATTTCCATCATTTTTAAGAAATCCCATAAATTTATTAATTTTTTAAATAGGTATTTTAACTTTTTTTTTTTTGGCAATATAATCTTTTGCTCTGGTTACATACCTAAAAGTGACAAATTTTCAGTCGGTTGATGTTGAAGACAACAAAAATTTCGATTGTGACACTCTGAAGCTGTTCACCAAGCTGAACGTGTTGAGCGATTGCGGCAAAAAGAACGGGAAAAAGGATGACCGTATTCATGTCCATGGGCCAAACAGCAAAAATGAGGAGCCAAAACATCGGGGAAAAAATGAATGGAAAGTAATTAAAAACTATTGTTTAACTAATTAATATTAGTCAAATCAATTGATTAAATTAATTTTAAAAAATATTAATAATTGTTAAGAAATATTCTGCATTAGGATAAAAATGACATGGTGAAAGAAAGAAATCAAATAAAAAATGATTGCATTATATTAAATAACTAAAAAAAATGAATTATTTTAATAGGAAAAATATAATGAATGAATTTGGTAAGGATAATGAATTAATTAAAAAATAAAAATATTAAATAAAAAATAAATAAATTATTTGTTTTTAAAGATAATTGAAAAGAAATAAATGAATAATTTTTTAAAAGAATTTTTTTTAATTTTATCAAATTCTCTTTGACTCTTTGATATTATTTAACATGAAATAAAATATTAATATAAACAATAATTTATAATTATAAATCTAAAATTTTTAAATAATTTATTTTTTAATTATTATTATTTTTCCCATTTTATAAATGCGATGACTTAAAACGGCGTCGCAATGATGATCAATATGTGAGCTGCCTTTGGGACCAACTCCATGAACGGCTTAATGAAATCTCGGAGGATTACGGCCTGAAAATGTTGATCGATGACATTGGCAAAATGTTCAACGATGTTGGTGAACGGATCAAGAAAATCACTTAATCTGTGAATCTGATCGACCGATCATGATTAAAAACATGGAATTAATGCCTACAATTTTTTTGTTGATTAAAATTGAATTTTTTCTAATTCCATAATTTAATTATAATTTAAATTGGTAAATAAATGGAATATGACCGTGTAATTTATTTTTAAAAAATCGCATTTTTGTGTGAAATTTTTGAAACAATTTCATATTTTTGCTGATCATTCAATTGATTGATGTTCTGATCATTGCCAATTGAATTAATTCATTTTGATCAATTTGGTGATAATTTGCGTTTTGATCAGTTTCACTTTCATTTTCACATTCCAATTTTTCATTGTCCCACTTTTGGCCAAATATTTCAGCAAAATTGACCTTTTTTCCATTCTTTTCACATAAATTAACTGAAAAAGCTTTGTCAGTTGAACTGTTTCTGAAAAACAACATAAAAATAATAATAAGAAAATGCATCTGTTAAAACCATAAATATTCTAATTTTTATTATAATTTTTTATTTTATTGTTTTTGCTTTTTGCTTTTTTATTATTAATAGGGTCGCTATTTTTAGTGACGAAAAATCCCGAAATAGTTAACTAAAATAGTGAGTAAAAATGCCAAAATAGTGACTAAATAGTGGCAAAAAGTCCGAAATAGTGACAAATAGTGACATAATTTTCAGCCAAAAATTGAGCAAAAAAAATTTTTTTATTCACTGGTTGCAGTTGCAAATGAGGTACATTTCCAAATTTTGAGGCAAAATTCGCATACGATTATCTGATAAAATAGTTTTGTAAATAGAGAAAGATCTTTCAACATCGCAAGAAGTAAGAGGGGCGAATTTGTAGAATGGAATTAAGGTGGGTGGAACATCACAATCAACTTTTGTTCCTGAGGTGTCATGGCAACTCGTACAAAAGGCAACTCGTACAAAGGCAACTAGTACAATTGCAACTCGTACAATTGGCAACTCAACTCGTACACAGGGCAACTCGTACAATTGGCAACTCGTACACAGGGCAACTCGTACAAAAAAAATTTCTAAGAATTTTCAATTAAAACTTAGAATTTTTAAATTAAAAAAATCTAAATGGATTTTTTAGCCTAGAAAAACTTTTAAAAATTTTTTTAAGTTTTCTACTAAATTTTCAGCTGATTTTTTTTAAATTTCTTAAATTTTTTGAAAATTTAAGTGTTTTAAAAAGTTTTTCTAGGCTAAAAAATCCATTTAGATTTTTTTAATCTAAAAATTCTAAGTTTTAATTGAAAATTCTTAGAAAATTTTTTTGTACGACGAGTTGCCAATTGTGCGAGTTGCCTTTTGTACGAGTTGCCTGTGTACGAGTTGCCAATTGTACGAGTTGCCTATTGTACGAGTTGCCTATTGTACGAGTTGCCTATTGTACGAGTTGCCTGTGTACGAGTTGCCTGTGTACGAGTTGCCTATTGTACGAGTTGCCTCTTGTACGAGTTGCCTATTGTACGAGTTGCCTATTGCACGAGTTGCCTGTGTACGAGTTGCCTGTGTACGAGTTGCCTGTGTACGAGTTGCCTGTGTACGAGTTGCCAATTGTACGAGTTGCCTATTGTACGAGTTGCCTGTGTACGAGTTGCCAATTGTACGAGTTGCCTGAGAGTTGCCTGTGTACGAGTTGCCTGTGTACGAGTTGCCTGTGTACGAGTTGCCTTTGTACGAGTTGCCAATTGTACGAGTTGCCTATTGTACGAGTTGCCTGTGTGCGAGTTGCCAATTGTACGAGTTGCCTATTGTACGAGTTGCCTGTGTACGAGTTGCCAATTGTACGAGTTGCCTATTGTACGAGTTGCCTATTGTACGAGTTGCCTGTGTACGAGTTGCCTGTGTACGAGTTGCCTTTGTACGAGTTGCCAATTGTACGAGTTGCCTATTGTACGAGTTGCCTGTGTACGAGTTGCCAATTGTACGAGTTGCCTATTGTACAAGTTGCCTGCGTACGAGTTGCCCTGTGTACGAGTTGCCAATTGTACGAGTTGCCTATTGTACGAGTTGCCTGTGTACGAGTTGCCTGTGTACGAGTTGCCTTTGTACGAGTTGCCTATTGTACGAGTTGCCTGTGTACGAGTTGCCTGTGTACGAGTTGCCAATTGTACGAGTTGCCTGTGTACGAGTTGCCAATTGTACGAGTTGCCTATTGTACGAGTTGCCTATTGTACGAGTTGCCTGTGTACGAGTTGCCTGTGTACGAGTTGCCAATTGTACGAGTTGCCTATTGTACGAGTTGCCTGTGTACGAGTTGCCAATTGTACGAGTTGCCTGTGTACGAGTTGCCTGTGTACGAGTTGCCTGTGTACGAGTTGCCTGTGTACGAGTTGCCTTTGTACGAGTTGCCAATTGTACGAGTTGCCTATTGTACGAGTTGCCTGTGTACGAGTTGCCAATTGTACGAGTTGCCTATTGTACGAGTTGCCTGTGTACGAGTTGCCAATTGTACGAGTTGCCTATTGTACGAGTTGCCTATTGTACGAGTTGCCTGTGTACGAGTTGCCTGTGTACGAGTTGCCTTTGTACGAGTTGCCAATTGTACGAGTTGCCTATTGTACGAGTTGCCTGTGTACGAGTTGCCAATTGTACGAGTTGCCTTTGTACGAGTTGCCTATTGTACGAGTTGCCTGTGTACGAGTTGCCAATTGTACGAGTTGCCTATTGTACGAGTTGCCTGTGTACGAGTTGCCAATTGTACGAGTTGCCTATTGTACGAGTTGCCTGTGTACGAGTCACTGATTCGTCGGATCTATTCGCGAAAATTGTTGCAGATTTAGAGTTTATTTTTGGCATATTTTAAGTAAAATTGGAAAATATAAAAAATATATTGTTGTGATATTCTGATATTAATTGTTTTTATTGCATTTTTGTTAAGGATTTTCCAAAAAAATGTCGAAATAGGGAAAAAAGAGTGACAAAACGCCAAAATAGTGAATTTTCACTATTTTAGTGACGAAGCGCCAAAATAGTGATTTTTAGTGACCGATAGTGACATCAGAATCGAAAAATTTCAACTTCGTTTTTATTGTATTTTTCTTGGGGAATTTCCGAAAATAAAGAAAATTATACACAAAAAAAAAGCGACTAAGTCTTTAGCAGGAAATAAGTGCTGATAATAGAACATGTTTCCCTGGTAAAAAGATCATCGTGATCAGATAAAAAGTTGTAGAAAAAATTTAGCTTTCGCGTTTCGCAATTTCGCGTTTTTTGCAATTTCGCGTTACGCATTTTTTTCATTTCGCATTTTTTGTTCGCAAATTTCGCTTTCGTGTTTCACAATTTCGCGTTTTTGGAATTTCGCATTTCATTTCGCATTTCTTAACTTAGCAAATTTCGCGTTTCGCATTTTATTTTCCGATTTGGCCCATCCCTGGTAGACAGTGTATTCTGTTTAATTACCCAACCGTAAAAAATGATTAAAAAAATCGTAAATTTCAAGAAAAAAGCTAACATTTCATTTGAGCACTGAGACTTAAATTGAAATTTAAGAAAATTTACGAATTTATTTCTTTTTTCCATTTTGATAGAGTGACAATTCCAATTTTCAAAATGGCAGCAATTTATTTGTCAATTAGAGACGAGTTTTCATTCATCATTTTATAATAATCAGGGATTCTTTTTTTATGTAAGAAAAATCGCGAAATATGTAAATAAAATATATATAAAAAATGCTAAAATATGTATGAAATATGTACAAAAAGTACCAAATATGTACTAAAATATGTAAATAAAATTTTTAAATGCTAATTTTTTGAATAAAAAATCTTCGTAAAGGGGTGAAATAAGTACAAAATGCCATAAAAATGACCCTAAATAGGCTTAGAAGCACCCTTTTTACTATATCTTTTTTTGAGAAAAAAAAAACGATTTTTAGGGGTATATTTTCAAAAAAAATTTTTAAATCTTTCATATGAAATTTCTATCAATTCTCAAAAATCTTAAAAATATGTACAAAAAATTGTGAAATTTTGGGTTTTTTTGGGGACATTTACTGAAAATTTCCTTAAAAATTCTCAAAAATTGCAAAATATGTATGAAAAAATCCGAAAAAGTCCAAAATATGTATCAAATATGTATAAAACTCCAAAATATGTAAAATATGTAGAAAAACCCGAAAATATGTAAAAATATGTAAATAAAAATCCCAACTTTTGTTCGCAAACACAAAAAAGAAAGTGTTTTTCCTACAATTTAGAGCATGGAGAAGCCAGGAAAAAAAATGTATTTACATTTTTAAAAAAAAGAATCGAATCCCTGATAATAGAATATTCATTTTTTTCACTTTTTTTTTCATTGGAATACGCGTTTTTAACTCAAAATAACGCCAGGGCATTTCGTAAATCCGCCAAGGCGTATAAAAACAAAAAATATGACACATAAAAATTCATAACTTGTCTAATATCTCATGGTATTACTCAATTTCTCATGGATATTCTTGTTCAGAAAAAATATTAAGTTCAATTTTTTTTTAAATAATATAAAAAAGAATGGTTATAAACTTTCAAAAAATCATAAGTCCGAATTTTTTGGCCATAACCTTCATGAAACACAATGGAAATTTTTTGAAATATTTCTTTGATCGATTATATAAGGGAATTAAATTCAAAAAAGAAAATATAATTTAGTTGCTACGAAAAAAATTATAAAGAATTAAATATGTTATGCTTTTTGCCATGGCCATAAGATTTTTTAAAATTTTATACCATATCTTTTTTTTTTTACTATTTTTTTATTGAATGAATGGTATCATGAAATATTAATTGGTTGTATTTTTGATAACTTATGAATTTTAATGCGTCACATTTTTTTTTGTTTTCATACCCATTGGCGGATTTACGAAACGACCTAGCACCAAAATTATTATTATAATATTATTTTTTTTATTAAATTTATAATGTAATTCGTTAATAAAAATTCTAATGAATGTTGAAAAAGTGTTACCAAAAAATGCGATCAATCGGTGAGACTGATCATCAGTAGAAACATTAAACATTTGTTGATAAATAAATAATTAAATATTGGTAAGCAATTGATTTCATCAAAATTTCACATGCATTTCTTTTTTGCGCCTCTGGAATAAATTTTTCTATTTTTTTACAATCGGCATTTATTCAATTATTAATTTTAACAATTTATTTTACGATTTTTATTATTTTATTATGACAAAATTTAATTGCTTCTTTCTTTTGTCATTTGTTGCATTGGTTGGGTTAATTCATCAAAATATTGCGAAAAAACCGATCTTAAAATTGTTAGGTAAAATGAAAGCAATTAAAAATAAATAAATTATTTGCAAAATAAAAATTATTTTTAGTTCAATATTTTTTCAAATTAAAATAACTCGAATTCTAAATGAAAGCTAAAATTACTTTTTACAGATCTTTTTGGAAGCAGTTCTAAACGCAAAGATCTATCAACAAATGTCGAACGACCGCCTCAATTTGATGAGGGTGAAAATTAAAAGGAATTAAATACGTCAAAAAATTTTATAAATAAATTTTAATAACTTTTTCTAACTGTCAATTTGCTAATTGAGAAAATTTTTACACAAAACCATCCTAAAAAAGGAGAGATAAAAAGAGAGTTCAGAGAAAAATAAGCACTTCTCATTTTAATTTTTACTTCGTTATAATGTATATTTTTATACATAAAAATATTACCCAAATTTTGCATCAAATGATATAAGTTTTTTTGTAAAAATAAACCCCACTAAAAAGATAATCAACTTATGGGCGGAGGGGGCGGCAGGTTAAGTATCCGTTAATTGACTCATTAAAATATATGCGAATTACCAAAAACATATAAAATTATGGGCGGCACCCATAATTGACTCATTAAGACACATTAATACAATCAATGTTTGGGGGGAGTATCCTTTACCACTAATTAAGGCACTTCAAATGAGGAAGACTGCCCAAAAATGGCATGCAATGTGTGCTTTGATGACATTAAAATTGAAAAACTCTGTTTCTGTAATGAACAATCATCAAAAACTGATAAATCTGTTAATGAGAGAAAGGATGATGAAAGTTTGTTAAATTATTTAAAATTTCGATTTTTTCTATCCCATTAAAATTGTCATTTTCAAATTTTTAAAGAATCCCATGCCATTTGCATTGAATGCCTTCGGCGTTACACAAAGGTGGCACACTCAACAATGCCATTCGCTGACGGTGGCCTTGGGCTCAGCTGTGTGGCACTGAATTGCCAAAACCCAATCAGATGGGGTATGACGTGAATTTTTCAAAGATGAAAATCATTTAAATATTTTTAATGGGATTTTTATTTTCAGAAATGAGCAATTCCTAGAAATTTGGAAAATTTTTAATTATTTTGAAATATCATTTTTTCAAATTTGATGAAAGGTCAATGTTTTTTTACTATAAGAAATTGGCACCGAATTTTGGCAATCCCACCCAGTTCTCGCTTCTTTTTTTTTGAAAATTGCTGGATTTACGGGATTTTGGGATTTTGCAGGATTAATCCCGCAAATCCTGTCCGGCAATTGAGTTCCAACCTCGCAACCGGGCCCGAAATTTTGAATTGCCAGTTTTTATTTGCCATAGTTAATTTTTTAATAAATTTTAGAGACATTAAAGGAAAGGCTCCCTAGAGACAAAAAGTCAATTAAATCAATTAACGGCTTAATGAATCTTGCTGATCAATGTATTTCAAAGTGTGGCGGGGGATGCATTGAACGGTCAATTTAATTAATATTAAAAAATTCAATTGCATTTTAATTGATATGGTAACGGAAAAACTGGGAAATTCCTGTTCGATTTTTCCAGGGTCCAAAAGCCGGAAATTTCGATTAAATAATAAATTTAAAAAATTTTTTTTAACAATTATTGCTAAAAATTATTGATTAAAAAAAATTTGTCGGATTCACAGCCTATAAAATTTTGAAATTACCTGATTTTGGCAAAAATTTATCGGAAAGTATATTTTTTAAATATTTAATAAATGCATTCATTCTATTGATTCTAATCGGGAGATAATTTCCAAGCTAAAATTAAGAAAGGGTTCTAGCATATTTAAGTCCATTTTTTAAAGTTTTCTAAAAAAAAGATATATTTTTTTTGCTGACCCGAAACTCGGTATCTGAATCCCCAATTTTTTAAAAGAAAATTTAGCTTTTGCTTAATAACATAAATTAATTTTACACTAAAAAAGATGCCCAAAATGTGACTATGCCGTCGACATGAGTGAGAAGCAAAAGGAAAAGCATTTCAAATGCCCTTCATGTAATTACGAAATGTGCCGTGAATGCGAAATGGAAAAGCATGACAATTTGTCATGTTTGGAGTTCGCCAAACGCCACAATCGTCTTGAGCAACTCATGTGAATTTTTTAAAACTTTCAAAAAAATTATTTGCTATTTATTTTTAAAATGCTTGCCTGATGAATTTTTATTGCTGATTTTCATTTTGAAATAAAAAATTCGAATTTTTTGAGTTTTATGTAAGAAAAATCCCAAAAGATGTACAAAAACCCCAAATATGTAAATAAAAATTTTTTTAATGGTTATTTTTTGGAAAAAAAATCTCTGTTAAGTATGAAATAGGCACAAAATGCCATAAAAATTAATTAAATAGTCTTAGGATCACTTTTTAGTATTTTAAAAATTACTTTTCTGGTATTTTTCGTGGGTATTTTTTCACCATAAATTTTCAAAATTTCTCAAAATATGTATAAAAAAAAATGCGAAAACATGTACAAAAAATTTGCCGAATTTTTGAATTTTTTTTTGAGAATTTCCGAAAATTTTTGTAAAAAATCCTCAAAATATGTAAAAAATGTATGAAAAAATACGAAAAAGTCCAAAATATGTACCAAATATGTATAAAACTCCAAAATATGTAAAATATGTATAAAAGCCCGAAATATGTAAAAATATGTAAATAAAAGTCCCAGCTTTTGCTCGCAAACACAAAAAAAGAACGTGTTTTTCCTACTAATTAGAGCATGGAGAATCCAGGAGAAAAAAAAAAGCATTTAAATAAAATATCAGCAGCCCTCCTATTGATTTGCATTTTGAAATAAAAAATTCGAATTTTTTGAGTTTTTTTTTTATAAATCCCCATAAGAATCTTAAAATTCTCAAATTTTTCTCTATTTTTAGCTTTATAGCAGTAAAATTGACCCACTCTAAAGTGAGTTAAGAATTTCAAACATACGCTAAATTCTTTTGAGACCCAAAAATCGAAGATTTTAAAATATTAAAAAATTCCAAAATAGCAGGTTAAGATTTAAATTGTGCAATAAATTTGCATATGTATGTCAATAAGTAAATTAAATTTGAACTCGTTTTGGGAAAAAAAAATTTGTTTGGGGGGAGGGGCTATTTTAGGGGGGGGGGGCTTTTTAGGAGGGGGGGGGGGCTTTTTTTGGCGCTATATGGAAAGTTACCATTTTTGAAAATTTTTTCAAACTTTTTTTTGGTAAATTTTTTTTTTGTTTATTTACACATAATGATGTATATTAAGCATTACCATCACAATTATTTTGAATAAAAACTATTCATAATAGGCCCAAATAATTGTCATATTCATGATCATCAGCGACCTCTAAAACTCCCGGGTACTTGGTTTCATGACTTTTTAAACAAAACAAAAAATTTACCAAAAAAAAAAAGTTCGAAAAAATTTTCAAAAATGGTAACTTTCCATATAGCGCCCTTTTTTTCAACCCCCCTCAAAGGGGGGCTTTATTTTAGGGGGCTGTATTTTTAGCGTATTTTTTGACAACATTTAAAAAAAATTAAAATGAAAATTTTAAAATGAAATATGAAAATTTTGCTTGAATGTATTGGATGTTTAATTATAAAAATGTTTAGGAAAAAAATCGTACATAAATATTCATTTATTTTTAATAAATTTTAATTTTAGGCAAAAACGTTTGGACGACGTGGCCATTGACAAATGCCCCAAATGCCACCTTAAGTTTATAAAGGGTGACGGCTGTAATTATGTGAATTTTTTCTTTATAAATACTATAATATATCAATATTCTCTACTGAAATTTAAAAAAATAAATTAAATTAAAAAACTGCTTCTGGATGAAAAAGTCGCCGCATTAATTAATTTTTACAAAAAAAAAAAAAATTAATTAAAAAAGAAATTATTTATTTTTAGATTGTATGCAAAAATAAATATTGCCGAGCGAAGTTTTGTTATCTATGTCAAAAGCAAAACATCACTAATTACGGGGACCATCTTTGCCCGTTCGTTCAAATTCTTATAAAAAAAAATAATAATTTGAATTTTACATTTTTTTAAAATGTAATATATAATATTATTATATTAGGAGTGTCATTGGGAGGCGGAATTTTGGGCACCGGGAAGTTTGGGCACCAAATTAAGGATTTAAAAATAAAAATGTTTTTAATTGTCTATAAATTGCAAACATCTAATTAAAAGCATATTAAATTTGAATCAAGTTATGAATCGAAAATTTTTTAACGGATATCTATTCAATTTTAACATTTTGCTAAACTCATTATAATTCATTCTTTATCAATGTCATATATATATATATATATGTATTTTTTATCATTACAAGGCTCGGACTGTTCAAAGACTTAAAATGTTATGAGTTTAAAGAGAATTAGACGGGACTCTTGATATTTCGGGCCCAACTAAGCTGGGTGTTCAGGACTAAGTCCAAACAGAAACAAGTACACGTTTAACTCTGCGTTTAAACAGCTGTAAGAATTGACCAAATAATAAAGATTGCCAGGCTTTTAATTTTCAAGAAAATATAAATTTTTAAGCACGAGAGTTGTTAAACTTACTAAATTTTAATGATTTATATAACCATATTTATTTTGTTTTATTTTTTTAAGTTCTTAATTTGGTGCCCAAACTTCCTGGTGCCCTAACTTCATGTCGCCCAAACTTCATGTCGCCGTGTCATTAAGCCCCCTCCCGCCAAAAAACTTAATTTTGATTTCTGAAATTAAAAAAAAAAAAAAAAAACTATTTTTTGGGGGACTTTCCTTCGAAATTTCGTCCCTTTAAATCACAGATGTATCAGAAGCAAAGCGGACCCTGAAGAACCAAACAAATGCAAAAAATGTGGAAAATGCATTTTTTGGCAAAAAAATGCTTTTGAATTAAAAAAACAAAAATTGTCAAATGTTCTAACGGAATTTAAATGGTTAATCAAAGAAAATGAATTAAAAATGAAAAATGCCGCAATTACCAGTGATTCAAAGGGCAAAAGCATATTATTGTCATAAAAATGTGAGAAGAAATTGGAAAACGAAGTGCAAGAAAAAAAAACAAATTCAAGTTTCGATGTTCGCTTTATTATTATTTTATTAATTTAGTTTTTAGACACAAAAAAAAATTATGTCGATAAAAAATTCGTATTAGTTATGTGCACAAATGTTGTCCATCGAAATTTGAAGAAAATAGAATCAAAGGCATCCATCTGTTAATTTTTTGGGTGTCATGGCAACTCGTACAAAAAAAAATTTCTAAGAATTTTGAACTAAAACTTTGAATTTTTAGATTAAAAAAATCTAAATGGGTTTTTAGCCTAGAAAAACTTTAAAAAAAATTCTTTAATTTTTTTTTACTAATTTTTCAGCTGATTTTTTTAATTTCTTAAATTTTTTGAAAATTTGTGTTTTAAAAAAATTTTTTAAGCTAAAAAATCCATTCAGATTTTTTTTATCTAAAAATTCTAAGTTTTAGTTGAAAATTCTTAGAAATACGAGTTGCCTTTGTACGATGGTGGAGACAGCGGCCTAAATTAAATGCAATTTGAATCGTATGATCAAATTGGCTTGACATTTAAAAAAACTGCTCCAATTTGGTGCCCCTTCTGTCATCAATTTGGACGAAAAAGTGGCAGCGAAACTAAAAAAACATGAAAAAATTAGTCGGAAAATGGCATATTTTCAATCATTTCAATTAAAATAATGCTATGAAAAGAGTCAATCAATCATAAACTCGTAACTCAAATTCCTTAGAAAAAAGAAAAAATTATTTATTTGCCGAGGCTCGGACAAAAAATTAAAACTCATTTCTGCAGGGAGTTAGGAGCCTTGCTAATCACAAAAAGCATTAGAAAATTTGTAATTTAAAAAAAAAAAAAAGAATTCCTTACAACGTTTGTTCATTTTCGCTGCAATTTGCGCACTTTTCCCTTTTTCCAATTGATTTGTGTGTCAAAAAGGGCAGAAAAACTGTGCTAACTTAAAATAGAGAGAACAATTAGGAGAAATGAGAGAGCAAAGAACACAAAAACATAATATAGCAAAATCCGCCAATAATCGTCGAATCCGCCGTCGCTGATCGAAAAAAAAAGTGAATTGGATTCGGTGGAGTAAGCAATTCATGATCATGTTGATTGCTCCCCAATCACTTCGTTGATCAGATCAAATGGCACAACAGAGTCAATCGGAAAGGGCTACCGAAAGTGGACCAAAAATTGGAAAGAAATCGGAGAAGAAGCATTGAAAATGCCTTTAAATGGGATAAAAAATTGAAAGGAGAAATTTGGTTTGAAAAAGAAACAATTTGTTGAAAAAGTGACATGAGAAACTCTGAAAAGAAAAAGTCAAAATTGCGCCCATGGGAATGCGTCGCACATAAAGGAGGAAAAGGAATTTTGAAAAATTTTAGTGAATGTTGAAATTCGGGTCGCAGTTTGAAAAAATAATACAATAAAATTCGAAAATATCCCTTTGAAAATTGATAAAGTCATGTTCAGAGTTCTTAAAATTACCATAGAAAAAAAAAATTAAAAATATAAATATTTCAGGGGGGGGGGGGGTGGCAAAAGCAGGAAGTACCGAAAAATTGGTAAAAAAAAAAAAACACAGGAGAAGTATCGTTTTAATGACAAATTTTGTGTAAAAAAAATGGCAATTTTTTTTTTGTGAAAATTATGCACATAGTGAAAAGGCCCATGTTTTTATTTTTTAAATAAAATTTGGTGCGTTTCAGAGCACTTATCTGAAAAAATATTTATGAATTAACTTTGCCACAAAATAAATAAATAATGAAAATCTTAGAAATTCTAAAAAAAAATTTAAAATCAATAAGCGTTGTCATTTTTTCAGGTTAAGTTAGTCCTTTACCGGGGAGTATGCCTATAAAATTTGGTGCGATTATATTGATTATAGAAGGAGCTAAGTCCGATGAAATTTTTAAAACTTAAGCCTAAACTTATTGGCATTTTAAAAAGCAATTAAAAATTTTTAAATAGAATTCATAAGCCAATTTCAGAATATAAGCTTAAGAGGGTGTTATGAACGGTGCTACGACAATTGCGGACCGGCAATTGCGGACCGGTCAATTGCGGACGACAATTGCGGACTGTACTTTTGCGGATCGTACTTTTGCCAAAAATTAACTGGAAGGGTGGGCCTCGTCAGTACGATCCCTTCCGTATTACAAATTCAAAAACCTAAGGATGTTTCGGCCCTTCCGTAGACACACCAAATAAGAAAGCTCACAGCAATAAATTAATAAATAACAAATAGAAAGCACAAATTAAGGAGAAAAAAGCAAAGCATAGGATGATAAAGCTATAATATGTTTATTTTATTGGCTTGCTGAAGGCCCAACAACAGCTTCTACAAATACAACTTATGAACATAAAAATAACTCAAGACTTTTTCCATTCATCAAACCATACATAAGCACTATAGCCATTGCTTTTCGTGATCGTCCAATTTTTCTATCCCCAACATCTTTAGCTAAATTACTTATTTAAATTAAATTATTGCAAATTTTCTTACTGTAAAAGTAGTGCTTATGTATGGTTTGATGAATGGAAAAAGTCTTGAGTTATTTTTATGTTCATAAGTTGTATTTGTAGAAGCTGTTGTTGGGCCTTCAGCAAGCCAATAAAATAAACATATTATAGCTGTATCATCCTATGCTTTGCTTTTTTCTCCTTAATTTGTGCTTTCTATTTGTTATTTATTAATTTATTGCTGTGAGCTTTCTTATTTGGTGTGTCTACGGAAGGGCCGAAACATCCTTAGGTTTTTGAATTTGTAATACGGAAGGGATCGTACTGACGAGGCCCACCCTTCCAGTTAATTTTTTGGCAAAAGTACGGTCCGCAAAAGTACGGTCCGCAATTGTCGTCCGCAATTGTCGTCCGCAAAAGTACAGTCCGCAATTGTCGTCCGCAATTGTCGTCCGCAAAAGTAAGGTCCGCAATTGTCGTCCGCAATTGTCGTCCGCAAATGTACGGTCCGCAATTGCCGGTCCGCAATTGTCGTCCGCAAAAGTACGGTCCGCAATTGTCGTCCGCAATTGTCGTCCGCAAATGTCCGGTCCGCAATTGTCGTCCGCAATTGTCGTCCGCAATTGACCGGTTCGCAATTGCCGGTCCGCAATTGTCGTACCGCCTTATGAACATGTAAATAAAATTTGTTGCGATTTTATTGGTGATAGAAAGAGCTAAGTTCGAAGAATTTTTTAGCCCGGTTAAGAACAATTTTTTGTTCAGTTTTTCAAGGGCTATCTCCCAGGCCGGGTCAGGTTCTTGATCCATTCACTTGGAGCCCGTCACGGGTCGGGCACATCTGCCGGAGGACCCTCAGCCTCGCCCCCGACCCTGTCGATGGCCAACCCAAGCTAAGCGTGCCGGTACCAGCGGCTTTTTTGTACAGCTCGATGAGCTCTACAAAACGGTATCAATGGCGTCAGGTTGTGTTTACTACAAATGTAGAAAATTGGCGAGAAGTGATGCGAAAAATTGAAAAATTTAAAAAAAAAAAGTTGAAAATGACTTGCGTCCCGCCGTACATTAGGGTTAACCGGACGGCGCCATGATTTTGTGAATTGAATTATTTAATTTATTTATTTAATTTTATCAATCACTGCGTTTTTTTCGCATCGACCTAGCACCAAAAAGAACATATGAAAATGGAAAACAGAAACAATTTGCGAAAGAGATAGGCATTAGTGAAAAAACATTCTATAAATGGAAAAAGGAATTTGGCATTGAAATTCGCAAAAGTAAATTAAACAATTTAATTCATTAAATTATTTAATTAATTTTTCAGGAGGAAATCGATATTCTAAAGAAGAAAAAACGAGCAAAATGAATGATTATTATAAAATGAAAAACGGAAATCCGTCTATTAGTGACAAAGAAATTGCTGGCCTTTTGAAGTTCTCATTAGCCACTCTAATAAGATTGAAAAAAGAAAAAAATTCGTGAATATTTATAGAATTTTATATATACAAATATTATTGTTTATCAATTTATTAGCATATTGTTTTCTTATAAAATTGGACTTATTTTCAATGGTAAATTGTAAAATTTTTATTATTTCTTATTCTAATAAATCTATTAATATTGATAATGGAAAATAATTAATAAATAATATGCCAAAATATCATGCTTAAAAGCTTCAAAATAGGCTAAAGATATTATTTATTTTAGATGACATTGACAAAATGTTGGTAAAATTTTTATTATTTCTTATCTATAAATCTATTAATTTAGAAAATTATAAATAATATGGCAAAATATCATTCAAAAAACTTCAAACTAAGCTAAACTTATTATTTTTTAAATGTCATACCAAACCAAGCATAAATAGTCGCGTTGCTCGAGCGTCTCGGTCTCGAGTCTCGACTCGAGAAATGTCTCGAGTTTTTTGATCTCAGTCTCGATTCCTTTGGCGTGCTTTTTAAAAATACAACTCCTAAGAATCGACCCAAAGTTTCTGAAAATAAACCCCCTATGAAACGAAAAATTTTCTCAAAAAACTTATTTAAATTTTTTTGAACAAATTTTTGAATTTAAAAAATAATGTAACTCAATACTGATTTGACTTATTATTATTTTTTTTACCTTTTTGAATGAATTTTGTCATTTTACACCCCCCCTAAATTTGAGGCTTTTTAGTGCCTATTTTCCATTTTTAGTGCCTATTTTTGGGAATTTTTAGAGCCTAAAGCCTACCTATTTTGGCGGTTTTCAGATCCTAAAAATATAGCCCTAATGATAAACAACAAATTTGATCACTAATATATAAAGAAACCCTATGAATATTTATTTTTCTTTTTTCCATCTCATTAGGGTGTTTGTTGAGATTTTCAAAAGGCCAGCAATTTCTTTGTCACTTAAAGAAGGATTTTCATTCTTCATTTCATAATAATCATTCATTTTGTTCATTTTTTCTTCTCTAGAATATCGATTTCCTCCTGAAAAATTAATTAAAATTTAATGAATTAAATTATTTAATTTACTTTGGTAACTTTTTATGCCAAATTCCTTTTTCCATTTTCTTAATGTTTCTCTGCTTATGCCCAATTCTTTCACAAATTCCTTCTGTTTTCCATTTTTGGACATTCTTTTAAACTCATCAATTCGTTCAATAAATTCTCTCTTTTTCTTTTCATAATAAATCTTTTCATTAATTTTCGTTTTCTTTAAATTAAATTGTTTTTTCCATTTATAAATTTTATGTCGACTAATTCCCAATTTCACAGCAATTTTTTTCTCGATTTTACACCAATCTTTTGCTGAATATTTTCTGCTTTTCTTTATTCTTTCTTTTATTGCGTGAAATTATGAATAATTTCGAGTTTTTGTTGATCATCTAATTGATTCTTCTGATCACTGCTAATTGAATCGGCCGAATTTAATTCATTTTGATCACTTTGGTGATAATTTGCGTTTTGATCAATTTCATTTACATTGCCCCATTTTTGGCCAAATATTTCATCAAAAGTTGGCCGTATTTTCCCATTCTTTTCACATAAATTAACTGATAAAGTTTTATCAATTGAATTGATTATGAAAAGGAACAAAAAAACAATAAGAAGAAAATGCATCTATTAAAACAATAAAAAAATTTTTTAATATATTTATTATTTTTTTATGCATTTTTTTTAATAAATGTATAATATATTTTTTTAATGGCTAAATTCATTAGGAAATAATGTTTATAAACTTCTACTGAAAATAGAGAAAGCATTGCCAAAAATGCAATCAATCGATGAAACTGATTTTCAGTAGAACATAAAAAATAATAAAACAAAAATTTAATAAATAAGAAAATATTTGATAAAAATTATTATAATAATTGAAAGCAATAAATTTCATCATAATTAGCGTTGGTTTGTTAATGACAAAAAATTTCGCACAAAAAGTTAAAAAGAAAGGCTCCCATATTTTAATGACCAATGAATGGATTAAAAGCATTCTGGGCATAGCATTTTGGAGTTAGATTTCTTTAAAAAGAATAAAATTTGCTGATTTAAAAAAAGGACCCAATCCATTCAAAATGAAATGGGCCAATTCATTTCGCCCAAATTTCTTTAAAATTTGCTACCAAATTTTTAATTTTTTTGGCTACAAAAATTTTCTTATATTTAGAAAATAAGCTAAATTCTACCGCAGTTTTTCACCGATTGAATGCATTTTTTTTTTTATAAAATTATATTCTAAAAAAGAAGTCAAAGACCAGCTAATTCTAAAATGAACTCAGAATTACGAAAAAATTTTAAAACCAATAAGCGTTGTCATTTTTTCAGGTTAAGTTAGTCCTTTACCGGGGAGTATGCCTATAAATGTGTTGATTACTATATTTCACAACATAATTTCACATTCACAACTCCATCATATTCAAAATTTAATTCCATTCCCTGATAATCTATCCCTATGTAAAAATTACAAAAATTTAAAAATATTTTTGTATGGCATTTCGAAATATGAAAAGGCATTACGCTAATTCACAACTCCACTTTTAATGATTTTGGTTTCAAAAATAGGCTTAATTGAAACCTCATTAATGCATTTTAAAAGAATGGTTGAAAAAAATAAATTAAAAATTGACAAATAAAAAAAGAACAACATCATTAGATTATTACATCACAGATTAGAGATGAATTTGAAAAAAATTATCAAATTCAAAAAAGTGACAAAAATGAAAATTTACAAATTTATTTGTTTTTTTCCATATTTTTAAAATGGTAATTCCAATTTTCAAAAGGCCAGCAATTTCTTTGTCACTTAAAGAGGGATTTTCATTCTTCATTTCATAATAATCATTCATTTTTCTCGTTTTTTTCATTCGAATATCTATTTCCTACTCCTAAAAAATTGAATATTTAAAATAATAAATTTAATTTAATTTACTTTTGCCAATTTTAATGCCATTAATCATAGGGCCCAGACTCAAAAACACCCAAAACCACTTTTATAGGTTTTCTTATGCGCTGAAAACGATTAAGCAATCAAAAATTTTGGCGCGCTTCAACTTTAAACCGGTTCTTGAACCGGTTCAAAATTCGAAAAATTAAGAAAATTGACGAAAATCGTTTAGCCTTGAATATCGAATATTGCGCTAAAAAACCGCCGCACACTCGACTACGGCAGCCAGTAGGTGGGGCGAGACTACGGGCTACGGAAGAAGCCCGCGCGTGATCCGCAGGCGGTTGACTGAATGGCGGGGCCCTTCGGGCCCCCGCAGTCAATCGCCTGTGGCGCTCGTCAGACTGCTTCCTCCGCCCTCCGTCTCGCCCCACTACTTGCTCCGTCTTCGCATGGCCCTTTTGCGAAAGTTACATTGTCTTCGATTATTTCTTTGGTAATGAAGTGTCCATTAAAAAAAAAAATTAAAAATGCCCAATTTTCTTAATTTTTCGAATTTTGAACCGGTTCAAAAACTGGTTTAAAGTTGAAGCGCGCAAAATTTTTGATTGCTTAATCGTTTTCCACGTATAAGAAAACCTATAAAAGTTGTTTTGTGTGTTTTTGAGTCTGGGCCCTATGATTAATATTTACCCGTTCTTCATGACCTGGGACGCACAAATACGCACAAGAAGGGTTCATTTAGCTTTAAGAATACAATTCTCCAATGTACACCAAGGATTGCACGGAATTCCGATTTCTGACGTTGTTGGGGTCGGAATTCCAATTTCCGAAAATTTTTGGGCCTCGGAATGCCACCCCTGGTGTACGCCCCCTATTATCAAATGATAATGAATTAATCAAGTTATACTTTTCAATTATCGGACTCATCACTGTTCTAAGAGAGAAGGGTGTTTGCAGCCGATAAGCTCGGCAATATGAGTTGGGCTCAAGTCAGAAAAACATACCGAGACAATGATTTGGCTATACGGAATTTGATTGAAGACTTTGATACGATTGAGAATCCAAATGAAGCTGAAATGTCTTGAAATTCCTACATATAGTGAAACGGGCTGGCCATTCCCAGGATCGTAGTAGTCCAAATATTAACCAAGAAATACCTTTATTGTTCCATCTCAAACTTGGGTACTTGGGAAAAATTCAAAGGCAGATCTTGGCATCATGATGCTATATGCTGTACTTGGAGAAGATTGGAATTATTTACCACATTTGCCAGTTGGCCTCTGGGAAAGGCATTTTCTTCTTTTTATAATGAATTAAACTAAAATTTCCATTTATATTTTTTGAAAATGTGTATGTCCTGAAATGTCGTGTCCTCAAAAATCGGGTCCTCAAATGTCGGGATATCCTCAAAAGTCGTGTCCTCAAAGTCGGGTCCTCAAATGTCGGGATCCTCAAAAGTCGTGTCCTCAAATGTCGGGTCCTCAAATGTCAATCCTCAAATGTCGCGCCACGAATATTTACACCCTTAAGAATAACTTTTTTGGAAAAAAATAAGTCATCTCGTATGCTACATGCCACATTTTTCTTTACAAAATTCATTGAAATTTCCAAAAATTATTTTTTTGGTTTTCGCACAGCCCTGGTGCGGTGGTCGTTTTGCCACTTTTATTTGTTCATATTGATTTTATGATGAATTAAAAGTGAACGATTATTTGTAAGAGAATATTCAGCCAATTATATTAAAAAAAAATAATATAGTAAATAATTAAAAATATTTTTTTAAAGGATGGAATTTTTTTATGTTTTCATTTTTTTGTTACTATTCATAATTAATTCAATTCACTAAACTTTATCAGTTAATTTATGTGAAAAGAATGGAAAACTTCGGCCAACTTTTGCTGAAATATTTGGCCAAAAATGGGACAATGAAAAAATGGAATGCGAAAATGAAAATGAAACTGATCAAAATGCAAATTATCACCAAAGTGATCAAAATCAATTAAATTTGTCTAATCCAATTCACAATGATCAGATTGAGCAATTCAAAGATCAGCAAAAATGCGAAATTGTTCACAAATTTCACGCAATAAAAGAAGGAATTAAGAAAAGGAGGAAATATTCGTCAAAAAATTGGAATAAAATTGATCAAAAAATTGCTGAAAAATTGGGAATTAGTCGAATGAAAATTTATAAATTGAAAAAAGAATTAAAAATAAATAAAAAGAAATTTTATGTAAAGAAAAGGAGCGAATTTATTGAACGAATTAATGAGTTTAAAAGAATGTCAAAAAAAGGAAAACAGAAGCAATTTGCGAAAGAGTTGGGCATTGGCCAAAAAACATTCTCTAAATGGAAAAAGGAATTTGGCATAAAAATGAGCAAAAGTAATTCAATTAAAATTTTTAATTTATTTTTTATTTTTAAATTTTATATCTTTATTTATTATTAGGTAAAAATGTGTATTCGAATGAAGAAAAAACTAACAAAATGAATATTTATTATAAATTGAAGAATGAAAATCTTTTGTTGAGTGACAAAGAAATTGCTGGCTTTTTGAAAATCTCATTAGTAACTCTATCAAAATGGAAAAAAGAAACAAATTCGTAAATTTTCTCAAATTTCCATTTCAGTCTCAGTGATGAAAGTTTTTTTTTTTAGATTTTTCTTGAACTTTTATGGTTTTCTATCTTTTCTTATGGTTGGGTAATTAAATTGAATACCATTTGTTTGAAATCATTAGTGGTGTGCCGCTCTCTAAATTCTTTGAATTTTTTTACACAATTAACCAACTTTTAAATAACAAAAAGCTTCGAATTTTCCCATAAATTTTGGATACAAAAAAGGAATCTAAATTTTAAAATTTTTTGAGATATCTTCTATTCTTATTTCCTTTTTTTTTTGTTGCTTTATTTAACCAAAAATTTATTTTATAATTTTACAAAATTTGTATAAAATGGATGGCTCTAATGCACTTTATGAGTCCAATCGACTTTTATGAGAGTCCAATCAACTGACAATACCTGCTTTTTATACAATAACTTTGTTCATGTTTGAACAAACTCTAATTTTTGGTATCATTCGAAAGCACAAAGTCTGAATAATGTAATAATACGAGAAAACAAGAAAACTCGAACATTTAAAGAAAGTTACAAACCAAAATAATCAACAATTAGTTAATTAATCAATTCTTTTTTGGTACTTGCCTAAACGCTGAGATTTTATATATTTTAGCTTCTTTAGACTTTGTGCTTTCGAATGATACCAAAAAGATAGGGTTTGTTCGAATATGAACAAAGTTATTGTATAAAAACCAGGTATTATCAGTTAAAGGAATCGAGACTGAGATGAAAAAACTCGAGACTTTTCTCGAGTCGAGACTCGAGACCGAGACGCTCGAGCAACACGACTATTTATGCTTGGTTTTGTATGACATTTAAAATACGTTAATTGATGCATACCGGAACCGTACGAATGTTCAGATAATCGCATATGAAAACAATAATTAATAGAAAACTTCAATGAATTTATTTTTTTGATTTATTTGAAATTTTTTTTAAAAATTGTTGTAAAATTTTGGGAAAAATGGGCTGACTTGTCTATTTGATTTAGAAAAGGGTTGAAAAGATTTTTCAAATCTTCAAAATTATTCTTTTTATAGAAAATCATACAAATCCATTTTATCCACTCAATGGAAATGCCAATTTTGACCTTGTTTTGCACTAACAAATAAGGAAAAAAAGAGTTTAAGCTCTATTTTTTCTTATCAAGTTGATGTTACTAAAATATGTTAGCCTTTCTTTTTTAAAATTTTAAATTTCTCGTCATCAACAAACGAAATGTTAAATTGTGATGGAATTCATTGGCTTTTCATTCTTTTATTCTTATTTAACAAATATTATGTTTATTTAATTTATATTCTACTGAAGATCAGTTTCACAAATTGATTGTAATTTTTTGGCAACGCTTTCCACATTTTTATTAGAATTTTAATAAAAAATTATTTCTAATAAATTTAGCCAATTTAATAAATTACAAATTTAATTTAAAAAGCAAAAAGCATAAAATAATAATAAATAATATAATAAAATAAATAGTAAATTAAGCGATGCATTTTCATATTTTGGTTTTTGTGTTCTTGTTCATCAACAGTTCAACTGACAAAACTTCATCAGTTAATTTATGTGAAAAGAATGAAAAAATAAGGCCAAATTTTGCCGAAATATTTGGCCAAGGATGGGAAAATGAAAATGAAATTGATCAAAACGGAAATTACCAGCAAATGATAAATTTAATTGGCACTGATCAGAATCATCAATTGAATGAGCAACATAAATTCGACATTATTCACAAATTTGATGCAATCAAAGAAGGAATTAAGAAAAGGGGGAAATATTCTCATAAAATTTGGAATAAAATTGAGCAAAAAATTGCGAAAAAATTGGGAATTTCTCGAAAGAAAATTTATAAATGGAAAAAACAATTTGGATTAAATTTAAAAAATGATAAAAATTATTATGAAAAGAAAAAGAGGGAATTTATTGCACGAATTGATGAATTTAAAAGAATGTACAAAAAAGGAAAACAGAAGCAATTTGCGAAAGAATTGGGCATTGACGAAAAAACATTCATTAATTGGAAAAAGGAATTTGACATTGAAATTTGTTGTAAAAGTAAACGAAAATTAAATTTTAATTTATTTATTATTTCATATTTAATTTTATTATTTTTAGATGCAAATCGATACTCCAATGAAGAAAAAACGGCAAAAATGAATATTTATTATGAAATGAAGAATGAAAATCATTCTTTAAGTGACAAAGAAATTGCTGACCTTTTGAAAATTTCATTAGAAACTCTAAGAAGATGGAAAAAACAAATAAATTCGTAAATTTTCTTAATTTTTTTTCAAATTCCTCTCTAATCTGTGATGTAATGATGTGTGTTGTTCTTTCTTTTATTTATCATTTTTTAATTTCCATTCTTTTAAAATGCGTTAATGACATTTTCAATTAAGCCTATTTTTGAAACCAAAATCATTAATAGAGGAGATGTCAATGTGAAATTGTAAAGTTGGCCTTATTTTTCCATTCTTTTCACATAAATTAACTGATAAAATTTTGTCAATTAAATTAATTATGAATAAGAACATAAAAACAAAAATAAGAAAATGCATTGGCTTAAAAAATAAATATTTTTTATGGTTTTTTTTAATATTTATTATTAATGCTTTTTATTCATTTTTTTTCATTAAATGTTTAATGTTTTTAAGTTGGCTAAATTCTTTAGAAAAATAATTCTGTAAATACCTTATGATGAAATCCATGGCTTTCAGTTATTTATTTAATTCTTATTTATCAGATATATTTTTTTTAATTCTACCGAAGGTCAGTTTCACAAATGATTGAATTTTTTGGCATCGTTTTCTCTACTTTCATTAGAATTTTAATAAAAATTATTTTCTAATGAATTTAGCCAATTTAAAAGCATTACACATTTAATAAGAAAAATAAAAAGCATAAATAATAATAATAAATAATATAATAAAATAAAAAATCTTTTTAACAGATGCATTTTCTTATTTTTGTTTTTGTGTTCTTTTCATAAACAATTCAAGTGACAAAGTTTTTTCAGTTAATTTATGTGAAAAGAATGGAAAAATAAGGCCAAATTTTGCCGAAATATTTGGCCAAAAATGGGCAAATGAAAATGAAATTGATCAAAATGAAAATTACCAGCAAAGTGATCAAAATGGTTAAATTTAATTCACAATGATCAGAATGATCAATTCGATGATCAGCAAAGACAAGAAATTGTTCATAAATTTCATGCAATAAAAGAAAGAATTAAGAAAAAGGGGAAATATTTGACAAAAAATTGGACGAAAATTGAGTTAAAAATTGTGCAAAAATTGGGAATTAATCGAAGGAAAATTTATAAATGGGAAAAAGAATTAAAATTAAATAAAAATAATGAAAAGAATTATTATGAAAAGAAAAAGAGGGAATTTATTGAACGAATTGATGAGTTTAAAAGAATGTACAAAAAAAGGAAAACAGAAACAATTTGCGAAAGAATTGGGCATTAGCAAAAAAACATTCATTAATTGGAAAAAGGAATTTGACATTGAAATTTGTTGTAAAAGTAAACGAAAATTAAATTTTAATTTATTTATTATTTCATATTTAATTTTATTATTTTTAGATGCAAATCGATACTCCAATGAAGAAAAAACGGCAAAAATGAATATTTATTATGAAATGAAGAATGAAAATCCCTCTTTAAGTGACAAAGAAATTGCTGACCTTTTGAAAATTTCATTAGAAACTCTAAGAAGATGGAAAAAACAAATAAATTCGTAAATTTTCTTAATTTTTTTTCAAATTCCTCTCTAATCTGTGATGTGATAATGTTTGTTGTTCTTTCTTTTATTTATCATTTTTTAATTTCCATTCTTTTAAAATGCGTTAATGACATTTTCAATTAAGCCTATTTTTGAAACCAAAATCATTAATAGAGGAGATGTCAATGTGAAATTGTAAAGTTGGCCTTATTTTTCCATTCTTTTCACATAAATTAACTGATAAAATTTTGTCAATTAAATTAATTATGAATAAGAACATAAAAACAAAAATAAGAAAATGCATTGGCTTAAAAAATAAATATTTTTTATGGTTTTTTTTAATATTTATTATTAATGCTTTTTATTCATTTTTTTTTCATTAAATGTTTAATGTTTTTAAGTTGGCTAAATTCTTTAGAAAAATAATTCTGTAAATACCTTATGATGAAATCCAAGGCTTTCAGTTATTTTTAATTCTTATTTATCAGATATATTTTTTTTAATTCTACCGAAGGTCAGTTTCACAAATGATTGAATTTTTTGGCATCGTTTTCTCTACTTTCATTAGAATTTTAATAAAATTATTTTCTAATGAATTTAGCCAATTTAAAAGCATTACACATTTAATAAGAAAAATAAAAAGCATAAACAATAATAATAAATAATATAATAAAATAAAAAATCTTTTTAACAGATGCATTTTCTTATTTTTGTTTTTGTGTTCTTTTTCATAAACAATTCAAGTGACAAAGTTTTTTCAGTTAATTTATGTGAAAAGAATGGAAAAATAAGGCCAAATTTTGCCGAAATATTTGGCCAAAAATGGGAAAATGAAAATGAAATTGATCAAAACGGAAATTACCAGCAAAGTGATCAAAATGAATTAAATTTAATTCAGCAATAATCAGAATGATCAATTCGATGATCAGCAAAGACAAGAAATTGTTCACAAATTTCACGCAATAAAAGAAGGAATTAAGAAAAGAAGAAAATATTCTCATAAAATTTGGAATAAAATTGAGCAAAAAATTGCAGAAAAATTGGGAATTTCTCTGAAGAAATTTATAAATGGAAAAAAGAATTTGGTTTTATTTATGAAAATAAATTTTATAAACAGAAAAAGCAAAAATTTATTGAACAAATTGACGAAATTAAAAGAATGTCCGAAAATGGAAAACAGAAACAATTTGCGAAAGAGTTTGGCATTAGCGAAGAAACATTAAGAAAATGGAAAAAGCAATTTGGCATTGAAATTGGCAAAAGTAATTTATTTTTAATTTTGAAATTTAATTTTAATTTTTTAAGGATATTCGAATGAAGAAAAAATGAGCAAAATGAATGTTTATTATGAAATGAAGAATGAAAATCCTTCTTTAAGTGACAAAGAAATTGCTGGCCTTTTGAAAATCTCATTTGCAACTCTAAAAACATGGAAAAAAACAAAAAAATTCGTTATATTAAATTTTCATTTTATTTTTTCAACTGTTGCATCAGAGTGCCTATTAACATGTAGATAAAATTTGGTGCGTTTCAGAGCACTTTCTGAGAATATTTTGAATTAATTTTGCAAAAATAAATAAAATAAATGAAAAAACTAAGAATTTCTAAAAATTTTTAAAACCCAAATAAGCGTTGTCATTTTTCAGGTTAAGTTAGTCCTTTACCGGGAGTATGCCTATAAATGTGTTGTTGATTACTATATTTCACAAAATAATTTCAATTTCACAACCCCATAATATTCAAAAATTTAATTCCATCATGATTAATCTATCCTAGGGTTGCTCCCCGACCCCGCGCCCCCGAGCCCCCCGACCCGACCCGAGGCGTTTTTGGGACCATTCACTCAGACCCACAGCCCCCGACATGTCGTCCCCGAGTCCCCGGCCTCACGCCTTTTTGCCCCACCGACCCCGCGACACTAATTAGGGGGCTGGGGACTCCGAGCGTTGTAAAATTTTAACACGTTAATTTACTTCACAACGAAGAGGGGGAAAGGTTGAAAAATTTTGAAATTTTGAACAATTTTGTTAATAAAATGAACTAAAAATTCCGAAAAACTTTTCAGCGGCGCCTATCGGCACCGCCTGCCCCCCAAAAACTCCAAATTTTTTCCTAAAATTGGCTCAAAAATCACAAAATTTGGACCCTTTTTGACAAAATTCTCTTAACAAATCATGCTCATTTGATTAAAGTGAAAAAAGGAAGATTTACGAGCATTTTAAAAGAAAAATTGGTTTTTTCGTTAAAAATTTTGTTGATCACTACCCGACCGGGGTCCCCGACCCCCGATAATTGAGCTCCCCCCGACCTGACCCCGACATGTCGCCCCCCGAGGTCCCCGGCCCCCGACATTTTGCCCCCCGAGGGGTCGGTGAGCAACCCTAATCTATCCCTATGTAAAAATTACAAAAGTTTAAAAATATTTTTGTATGGCATTTCGAAATATTAAAAGGCATTGCGCTAATTCACAACTCCACTTTTAATGATTTTGGTTTCAAAAATAGGCTTAATTGAAACCTCAGTAATGCATTTTAAAAGAATGGAAATTAAAAAATGATAAATAAAAGAAAGAACAACATCATTAGATTATCACATCACAGATTAGAGAGGAATTTGAAAAAAATTATGAAAATTTACAAATTTATTTGTTTTTTCCATCTTCTTAGAGTTGCTAATGAAATTTTCAAAAGGTCAGCAATTTCTTTGTCACTTAAAGACGGATTTGCATTCTTCATTTCATAATAAATATTCATTTTTGCCGTTTTTTCTTCATTGGAGTATCGATTTGCATCTAAAAATAATAAAATTAAATATGAAATAAT